>QANY01001116.1:676149-997229 GCA_003255025.1 Datisca glomerata | reverse complement strand
TTTTATCAGATTGTTCTGACTTATTATTGAGGTCTGACTGACTATCTTGGGAACTCATTCCTTTAGGTTTTAGATTTTTAATTTTTTAATTCTTGCTCTATTCAAATCTTAAGATCTTGATCATTAATAGATGATCTATAAGAGAAATTTTTAGGGGTTCTAGACTGGTTATACACCCTGACTTTATTAGTACCATTTACGTACTACTGGATGTTATTACTATTTTTAATAATTTTTTCACGATGCTGAGGCTTGAAGGAAGCATCAGACCGTGTAGATTTGTAAATATTTTTATTTGGAATTCTGGGTATATTCCACACCTAATGATGCACTGGATCATCTGCTAATTCAAAATGTTCTTCATCCATTATGTCGAATATTGAAGACATTGTAGATCCAATTTTGATTATAATCTGTTGTGACTTCTACAACCTCCTATCAGGTTCTCTCTTCACCACTTTGCCCCTACAACTATCATACCCTCACTATTTACGTCTCTAAGAGTCCTTATTGTGGTGCCTGAAGCTAACCAAATAGAAACTGATATGTCAGACTCTGTCAAAACAATCAAATATTACAGAGAAATAATTAACCATAAAAATAACCAGCCATTAGACGGAAAGTGAGATTATGCAAAAATAATTATTCATGTAAGCAATTGATAAACAATAACGGCAATAACCAGCTATAAAGGTGGTAAAGAACAGGTTAATTGTGCAGATAATTAAGTATAATTAAATTTAGAGAGAGAGATAATTATTAGATATGGGAGAGAAAAAATGGATAATTAAATTTATATATTAAAAAGTAAAAGGGTATATTAGTAACTAATTTAATATAANATATGTACATGATATATATATATATATATATATTTTAAAAGTGCTATATTTGTTGTTTTTTAAAATGTGTGGAGAAAATTAAATTTTGAATGGAAAATTTGTCTAAGTTATATCAATTCTACTGATATATAGGAGTTCTTTTACCTAATGGACAAATATTTGTTATAAATGTGAAAAACTATGTAACTAAAACAATCAAAGCTATGGTTATTTGTTAAAACTAGAGCTCGTGTGAACATCTGCGTGTGACACAAAGTAATTAGTTTCGTTATCTACCTTTCAAACAAATTGACATGAATATCTGCGTGGAAGTCCCCAAATCACCAACAAATCTAAGAAAAAATATCCAATCTAAATCTAAAATTGAAATTTGTTGTAGACAAATTGCTAACTACTCTGCCAAATTTGTGACTTGGAATTTCCCAGGAATTATTTTCTTACTTTCGTTATTATAAGTCAAAACGTCAGTTGTCATTTTTTATGGACAGAATGTAATTGAAGAAATTTGAGATAGTTTTGAGGAAATTTCATACATATCAATCCTAATTTTAGGTACAACTTTTGAACTCAAGTGCATCAAGTGGACTCTGGTTCAATTGACTCCAGCTATCTTCTATTAAATTTAAGATTTTCTTATTATGTATAGCAAGTTCATCATGTTTTGATACAAGCAAAAGCAGAATTATGATCATATATATGATGTAATAAATAAAAGTAATGTTATGTAGTACAATCATTTTCAACACTTTTTATGACGTGGCAATTAATACAAGGGACTCGAGAGCACCTGGAAAATAATTAATAATCATTGGCATAAATAAATATGGGGACAATTTAATGGCTTAACTTTTTAAAAATGTGTTGCTTTTTGAATCATACAGAATTTCTACAAACAATATATTAATAACATGGATGAATGTCAATATTGCTCGAGCTTTCACATGAATCCCGATTCTCAGTTTTTAGTTCATGACCTTGGTAGGTTGAGTTTTTGAAATATATTATCGCAAGCATTGATGCACTATATTTTAATTTCTATTAGAATAGTGAACAAAAATAAGATGGTGTGTTCCACACATGGTCTCGGGTCAAAATGGCAAACGACGCCTTCCCTTTTGTACACCAACACTTTTCATGAGATAGTTCTTAGAGTCCCTGAGATGTTGATCGCTCTAACTCCGTATAGACACGATTAAGGGGCGTGAACATGACGTCAAGTGGGTGCAGTTACAAGTGTGATCTAGACACGATAAATGACAAATATAGCTTGGGAACGTGAATGTTGAGTAAATATTTATTTCTTTGACATTTATGTATTACTGATTTTTATGAATAAATGAAAGTTTCCTTTAATTAAAGTGTGTTTGTAATTTACTATTATCAACTTAAGAAGAGTAAAGACCGAACGGTCTTCTAGATAAACTCTTCTGAGATAGTTTAGAATGTTATCCACAATCTTAAAGTCGACTGGGCAATCGAATCCAATTATGACTGTTAGGTTGAACCAAATGATGCCGGTCTCAGGGCATGAGAGTGGAGACTCTAAAGGTTGACCTACACGTGTTATGGAACGTGTTGAATAAACTAGTAACCAATTAGTTTAGAGCAAAACCGTTTATCTAGCTTTAAATCTAATTGTTACACCTTAAGAGTGTTTTTATAATTACCTTAATCATGAGGTGAATAAGAAACTTGACCTAGTTACTTGCGATCTTTGATACGCCAAAGGAATGAGTTCGAATTGTCGAACAATATCTCTATTGTTGGGATCGTGATTAAATTATGTTGGAGTTACGTTGTTCACAAATATGAAATTCGTGGCAAGATTGCAAAACCAACAATATCACCTTATGCATTATTTGAGTATGTGAATAAATAAATGTGGCATGATACTCGATAACATGAGTCATTGAATAAGACATGGTAAACTGTACGAGATACTTCACGGATATGTCTCTCTTATTCACTGTCAATAAATGAGTTAAGGAAATAATAACTAGAGAGCTAAAATGGTAATTTTACATTCTACTCTTGTTACTGATATTCATGAAAGGTAATATCGTAAAATATTCTTTGGATCGTGAAATATAAAATTCAGTAAATTTAATTTTAGCCATCGTTGTCTTTGATTACCATGCAGTTAACGGGTTTTAAAAACCCTAAGGAGTGGCACAAGGGTTTAGGAAACCCTAGCACGCCTAAGACCATGTTGGGCTTATGGCTGGCATGGACCCACCAAACCTGTTGAGGTTTTGGAGTAAGTGTTGCTTGGCACAAATTATTCGCAGGGACTTGAGATTTGATTTCAAGCTCAATCCAGTCCCTAAAATTAAATTTATTTAATTTGGTAATTTTTCAACACTAATTAATTAGAACTTATTTTAAAAATTATTTTTAAAATAAATCAATTGATTAATGTGCTTGGTAATTATTTATCAAAGTAAAATTTATTGGAAAATTAATTTTAAATTGAAATTTGAATTTTAAAAATGAGAATTTCTGAAGAAGAATGAGATAATTATAGACGCCATGAAGAATATTATCTAAATTATTATAATTTATTTATTATTCTTTTTATGGGTTGTAATTAAAAATGAACCACAAAGATGTTAATTTTGAATGTATGATTTATTATTAATCTTGCATCCTCATATAACATGCCATATAGAAATATGGATATGTCAATATCAAATTTTCATGTAACATGTACATGCATCATTGGAGTTTAAATTTATAATGAGTTATAATTTTAAATACAATGTGAATTTTATAAAATTATAAGTTTTAAATTGTGATTTTATAAAGTTTATAATTTTTGAAACTCACTATTCAAATTTATAAAGAGTTAATTTTTGAAAAAGCAAAGAAAAATCTATTTTTTTAAAATGAAGTGGGAGGGTCGTTTACGTTAAAACATTCCCAAGGTCCCTAACCCAAACTTGATCGTGGCACGAGGAATGGTTTATACCCGCGCTAGTGATCCTCTCTTTAGTGGGAGAAACTTGAGAATTGTGTCACTTTAAGTTATCGAGTTTCTTGAGAAGCTAAAGCTTGTAAATGAAGTGGTGAGGCATGACTGTTCCTAGACCGACAGTTAGTTCATAGTAACCTTTAAAATTGATGCGTTGGTTAAACACTTAGACTAAAGCACATTGAAAACTAGAAAAGTCAATGGGGCTAAGGTGACCAAAACCATTTGTGATTGGTTGAGCTAGATGTAATGACATCTTGAGAAGCGTTAGCCAAACGAGAAAAGTCTCGATGCAATATGAGGTAGCTCGGGTGATGTCCCTAGATGAGACAAGCTATCGTTGTTAATCGTAACATCATGGAAGAAATATGTTTTTATCGGATTTTTAAATATTTAAGTATTTACATCATGCATTCCTAAATGATTACGTATTTATTTACACCGCTTTATTTATTCTTTTCAGTTATCATGTCTTTATCCTCACTCTCAACAATCTTGAATGAAAACAAACTCACTGGTCAAAATTACATGGATCGGAAACATAACATTGGTATCGTACTAGTGGTAGAAAAGCACAAGTTCATGCTCACCACTCATTATCCCCTTTTGCCAATTGTTGATCGACTCAAGAGGAAAATGATGCCTATGCTTCTTGGTTGCGTTCTGATGAGATCACCAGGTGTTACATCTTGGCATCAATTAGTAATGTATTGCAACAACAACATCAGAACATGGAGACCATCACTGATATAGTGTCGAACATCACCGAAATATTCGGGGATCAGGGTCGTCAAGCCAGATAGGATGTTGTGTGAAACTTCATGAACTGCCAGATGAAACCTAAAACTCCTGTCAGAGAACATATGATATTGATCATTAGTTATCTAAATGATATGGATATAATGAGAGTTCAGGTAGATGGTGAGACTCAAGTTGATATGATCATCGAGACCCCAGACACTTTTGAGAACTTTGAACTCAATTATTCGATGAAAAAATTGAGGTACTCTCTTCCAGAATTTATAAAGGAGTTACAAGCTACTGAGACCCTGTTTTTGAAAGGCAAGAGGAAGAATGGACTGGCAAACTTTACTGAAAGTAAGCCTTCCACCTCTAGCGGCTCACAAGAGAGGTCCGAAGAAAGCTAAGAAGGCGAACTCAAAAGCTGCGAAAGGTAAGGGCCATGTGAAAGTGGACAAGTCAAAAGACATGTGTCACCATTACGGAGTTACTGGTCGTTGGAAACACAACTGTTCAGATTATCTGAAGGAGTTGAAATCCAAATGTACGTTACTTGTTACTGAATCATGTTATGTGGCTGACTTTACTTTTTCGTGGATTGTAGACTCTGCAGCCACTAACCATATTTATTATTTACTGCAGGGGTCAGGGAAAGCAAAAGGCTTAACGAGGGTGAGTTCATCTTCCGTTAGGGAAATGAAGCACTAGTATCGACAGTATTAGTTAGAAAGATTAAGTTGTTATTTGAGAACCATTATTTAGTTACGTGATATTTATTATATCCCAATTTTTAGGAAAAATCTTATTTTTATAGCTAGTTTAATTGAGCAATGATTTTCTATGAGTTCCATCGATAATGATATTGTTATTTTTAGAATTGAGTGCTTAATTACTACTACACACATGATAAACAACTTATTCTATGTAAAATCAAAAGTTCCATTGATATGATACACTGAAGTAAATACTCATTTACAAAAAGGATAGTAAAAGGTTGAAGTCTGACTCAATCGATCAAACTTACTTGTGGTACTTGCATCTATGTCACATTAACCTAGACATGATTAAAAGATTTACAAATGATGGTCCATTACAAACTTTAAGGGTGAGATCACTACCCACATGTGAATCCTGCATAGAAGATAAAATGACCAAGAGACCATTTTTAGTGAAGGGTGAAAGAGCCACTCAATGCCTCGAACTCATACATAGTGATGTATGCGAGCCATTGAATATTAAAGCAAGAGGAGGTTATATGTATTTTGTAACCTTCACAGATGACTACTCACGTTTTGGACATGTTTATCAAATACGCCAAAAGTCTGAAACCCTTGAAACGTTCAAAGAGTACAAGGCTATGGTTAAAAAGAAATTAGAGAAACAAATCAAAACACTATGATTCGATTGTCATGGAGAGTACTTGCTAGGAGAGTTCATAGAATTTATTTAGGAAGAAAGTATTATTTCTCAGCTTACAACACTTGGCACTCTAGAACAAAATGTTGTGTGAGAGAGATGGAATCAAACTTTATTGGATATAGTTAAATCTATGGTATGTTACTCATCCCTCCCAGATTTGTTCAAGGGATATGCCTTGGAAACGACGGCATATATTCTGAACCAAGTTCCGTCAAAGACGGTCCCTTGTACACCAAATGAAAGAGGAAGTGGACAAAAGTCGTCTGTAAGCCACTTACGGATATGGGGATGCCCGACACACATATTGGAGATCAAAGACAAGCAAGTTGGTCAATCTATCAGAATTATTCTTGTTTGTAGGATATCCCAAGGGAAGTTGAGAAGCACACTTGTGCTAAATGAATTATTGAGTGGGAGGACACTAACTCCCCAATTAGGACATATTCTCCATTCAATAATGAAAGAACCATAACAGGAGCAGGAGCCTTGACGTAGTGGAGGGTTGTAAGACAACCTAATAAGTACATGTCTTATGGAGATGCCTTAACAGCAGTCTCAGATAAGGATCATGATGAACCTGTTTTCTACTCGTAGGCCATGACTGATCTTGAAGTAAACCTATGGTAAAATATCCTGAACGTCGAGATACAATCAATGTACTTGAACAAAGTCTAAAAGCTTGTAGATCCTCTTGAAGGGGTAAAACCTGTGGGGTGTAAATGAATTTATAAGAAAAAGAAAGGTCTGGATAGGAATGTAGAGAGATTCAAAGCTAGGCTTGTAGCCAAGAGTTGCACCTAAAAGGAAGGTATTGACTATGAGGATACCTCCTCGCCAGTGACCATGCTTAAGTCCATATGAATCCTTCTGTCCATTACTACTGCTCTTGATTATGAAATCTGACAGATGGACGTCAAGATTGCTTTTCTAAATGATAATCTTGAAGAGCGCATTTATATGGCTCAACTAGATGGGTTAATTGAGAAAAGCCAAGAGGGCAAAGTTTATGAACTGCTGAAGTCAATTGATGGACTTAATCAAGCATCTCATTCGTGGAATATCTGATTCAATGAAACTGTCAAGAACTACAGTTTTAAGTAGTTAGTGGATGAACCCTATGTATATAAGCTGATACCCGAAGGAAGGTGATTTTTTTGGTGTTGTACGTGGACGATATTCTACTCATTGAGAATGATGTAGGAAAATTGTCTGATGTCAAGATTTAACTTGCCAATAAATTTGATATGATGGATTCTAGAGATGCTGCCTTTGTCCTAGGTATTCAGATCTTTTGAGATCGGAAGAACATGAAATTAGCATTTTCTTAAGCATCTTATATTGATAAGGTGATGGATTATTTTAGTATGCAAGACTCCAAGAAGGGATATTTTACCTTTAGACAAGTAGTCAGCGTCTCCAAGGATTAGTCTTCCAAGACTCCTCAAGAAGAGGAAGACATGAGAAAAATTCCTTATGCTTTAGCCGTAAGAAGTTTCATGTATGCAATGCTTTGCACTAGGCCATATATTTGCAACGCCGTGGACGTGGTGAGTCATTTCCTATCTAATCCTAGACTTGAGTATTAGAATGCTATCAAGCATATCCTCAAGTATGTTAGGACAATGAGGAACTACATGCTTGTGTATTCAGGTTCTGACCTGAATATGATGGGTTATACCGACTCTATTTTCCAAGCAGAGAATGATTCTAAGAGGTCAACTTCAGGATCGGTGTTCATCTTGAATGGTGGAGTAGTGGTATGGAGAAGTATCAAGCAATCTTGTATTGTTGATTCTACCATGGAAGCTGAGTATGTGGCGGCTTATGAAGCTGCAAAGGAGGCTGTCTGGCTAAGAAAGTTCCTGAAGACTCTGAAGTCATTCTAGATACTGACAAACCCATGACACTTTATTGTGACAACAGTGGGGCTGTAGCAAACTCAAAAGAACCGAGGAGCCACAAAAGATCTAAACACATAGAGCGGTAGTACCACCTCATCAAGGAGATAATTCAACGTGGAGATGTTGAAGTAACACACATATCGATGGTTAACAAGTTGACAGGTCCATTCACAAAGACTTTAAGCAGTAAAGTCTTTGATAATCATCTGGAGATCATGCATATACGAGATTGTACACGCCTCTTTTAGTTCAAGTGGGAGATTGTTGGAATTATGTCTATAAAGTAGGGTGTAATAACTATTTATGAGTAAACAGTTCTTTCTTTGACATTTATGTATGACTGATTTTTATGAATAAATGAAAATTTCATTTAATTAAAAAGTGTGTTTGTAATTTACTTAAGTCATGAAACTATTATCAATGTAAGAAGAGTAAAGACCGAGCGGTATTTAAAACAAACTCTTATGAGATAGTTCAGAATGTTATTCATAGTCTTATAATCGACTGAGCAATTGAATCTAATTATGGGAGCTAGGTTGAACCAAAGGATGTCGATCTCCTGACATGAGAGTGGAGACTCTAAAGGTTGACCTAGACATGCTACATACCATGTTGAATAGACCAGTAACCAATTAGTTTAGAGCAAAACCGTTTATCTAGCTCTAAATTTAATTGTTGCAACATAAGGGTATTTTGTAATTACTTTAATCCTGAGGTGAATACGAAACTTGAACTAGTTACTTGCGATCTTTGATACACCAAAAGAGATAGTTTGAATTGCCGGACAATACTCGACTGTTACGACCGTGATTAAACTATATTAGAGTTGCGTGATTCACATATATGAAATTTGTGGTAAGATTGCAAAAGAAACAATATCACCTTATGCTTTATTGATAAGTGTGTAAATAAATAAATCGGGCCTCTTACTCAATGACATGAGTCATTGAATAAGACATTATAAAATATACGAGACACTTCACTAATATGTCTTTTTTATCACAGTCAATAAAGGAGTTAATGAAATAATAACTATAAGGGTAAACGATATCCCACTATTTATTGCTGATATTCACGAAGGGTGATATCGTTAAACATTCTATGGACTGTGAAATATAAATGCATATTTGCACCTACAGAAAATGTAGTGCACATGAGTTGAGAGTTTAATCGGCATCGGACCTATAGTGGAATCGTACGATGTTAGGACTAAATAGGTCAGGAATTTACGGAGCTGAAATAGCCGGGTATTTGAATCTCATAGTTTTACTCACGTGAGTTTATTCGGGATAAGGAGCAGCTCATAAGGACAAGATTGAGAAACAACGTCAGTTGGACCAAGGTTACATCAAGCATTGTCCTTACATGTCAGAACTTTCTGGTTACATGTTGGAGAACCTATTGCCTATGTTTGATAGGGATATCAACCTTGGTCGGAACAAGAAAGGAATATCACTCAGGTCGAAAAGCAAATTATGATGGTTATTCTGACCCATTCGACATCTCTTGACATATCTAAACGTGAAGGAGAGAAGGCCAATAATCTTAATGATAGTACATGTAGCTAGTGAAATAGAGTCGCTTGCAAAACTTGATTTTCATGAATGAGTCCTAAAGCATCTCACATGTCTGCATTGTCCTGAACCATGAAACCTATTGGAGAAATTTAAGTTTGACAGTAAAGTGCCAAACCTTCATTGGCTCAGATCTGAAGACACCAGTGGAGATATACATTTTTATAAGTGATTTGACATTGCCTGTCCCAAAATCCCATTGGCAAAGGCAAATAAGTGGACCTCCAACAACCATTCTGATGTGAATCAAGTAGGTTGATCTGAAATCCCATTAACAAAGGCAACGAGGTGGTTATACAATCAGCATTCTAATGTGAATCAAGTAGATCAATTACGATGTTACTTGATTGTGTTATCTCTACTTTTTAAAATAATTATGTAATCTTCTCGAATTCGTTCTGAATTCCTGGCCATGTAGTTGAACATATTTTTCTATTTTATGAACCATTATTTTGAGTACATCATTTTGTGTATGCACATTCTCCCCTCTTTAGATGCACCAAGAGTGATAGTTCAGATCTGAGCCCCACCTCGTGGTAATTTTATCGTTACCTCGGGTGCATTCAGAGAGATAGTTGAGATACATCCAGTCCCAGCATACACTTCCTGATAATTTATCGTTATCACAGATGAATCTGGCGAAGTAAGAAAACATTCTAAGCTACCTATGACAGCCGCGCTTAGAAGTGAGATACGTCTAGTCCCAGTGTACACCTCATGATAATCTATCGTTACCACAGGTATAGTTGGCGAAGTGAAAAATTACTCTAAGAGACATGTGACAGACACATTTAAAGTTTAGATACCTCTAGTCTGAAATAACTTGTGACACGTGCGTATAATTAATTTTTTATGAATAACTTGTGACACGTGCGTATAATTAATTTTTTATGATAATTTTTTATGAATAAAGGGGTGGTCAAATGTATGTTTAACTCTAACAGGGTGCATAATGGTACTCTATACTATGCACCACTCATCTTCATAATAGCCTACACAGTCCATAGCTTTATCATTGAATTGTTACATGTAGGTTGATAACTTCTCATTTAACCCTTGTGGTTCTCCTCCATTCTAGGATGCTCACTATTTCTCTTAACATAAAAATCTTATCATGGTAGATGAAAGTCATTTATGCTCCTTTCGGGACTGATCTCGATGTTGGGTTGAAATCACATATATCATCATGAACCACTGTCATATGGAAACCACCATATGAAGGTATGTTAGTGTAAACCACCGGTCATGAGAGATGTCATTGACATGGGTATGCTAGTGTGAGAGTCTGATGTATACTGGTTTGAGGTTGCTTACTGGTCATGAATATACTAGTGTGAAAAAATGCATAAGCTAGTAGATGTACCGGCGTTAGGGTGTGCACCGCATGCTTAATGGGAGGTACTATCGTAAGGTGCAGACATAAAGTATCACCTGAGGTGTCGTTATAAAGTGTCACATGAGGTCTCTTTGTAGATCATATCATGGGGCATCGTCTTGATGTATGATAACTGCGTCGTAGGTGATTTGCCAGAGGATCCTTTATAGGTCTACTATGGGACGCTCCATCATGGGTGTGCTATGAAAGCGTAATGACAGGTATGCTATGACAACATAGTAGCAGGCATGTTATGGCAGAGCAATGCTAGATATAGAATGGCAGGGAAACCATAGGTGTGCTATAGCAACTCATTCGTAAGAGTACTATGGCAACATAGTCACATGTATGACGTGGTAGCATAGTTGCATGTTACATACCTCACAAACAAATATATTTTTAGTGAGAATAACTAAATAGTGAAAAGAGATCAATAATTAAATGAGCATATTTGAATATTTAATAATTAGAAAGCAATATTAGAATAGTGAAAGTTTATTAGAGTTGATTCGGTCAATAGCATCATACATTTGTGATACTCGCTGGTGCGATAGGAACCAACATACACGGGATTTAGTGGCGCACAAAACATAATTTATTGGAGAATGTAATTCCCGATATGCAATGGCACCTAGGCGATTAATCACATTATAAAAAAGTAGCATGGTAAAAACATGACTAAATACCGACTGCACGGACTGTGTAATGGTGTCAGAGCCATTGCACAATCCATGCAATGGTGTCACATGCAAAGGCGTCCAAGATGCCTTTGCATGCCAACAAGGAAAGGCGTCATAGCACACCCACAATGCCATTTTAAAAAAAAAAATGGTGCCTTAGACACCTTTGCATGTTGACATGCAATGGCGAGTTTTTTTTTCAAATACTATTTTTTGATTTTGCATTTTTTTTCAAAATATTTTGAACTTATAACGAAAATCATGCAATTGGAGCAGCGTTGTAACTAGCAGTCAATAGTCATTATTCAAAAGTTATTATGCGATAGTTATCATGTAAGGAAGTTTGTAGCGTTGTTACATCCATCATGCAATAGTCATAAAAAGAATCATGAATTGTGTAATCACAGATAGAGTTGTCATAACCATCTAATTGCAGATCATCAAAAAAGCACATTACGTGTTACTCTGCACAACCAACCTTCTTATTATACTTGAATGACCACTCTGCTTGAAGCATCTTTTACATGTGCTTATGAGTGAAATATTGGTAAAATCATCACGCGTCATGTGCACTAGTTGCATCTGCATTCGAGTAACATATGGGGTGATGATAAAAGTATAGCTGAATAGTTTGCTAATGTTCTCATTCCTAGTAATCGTCATGGGTATTGGAATGTTGTTGATGATGACAACCCTAATAGGATGTAAGTGATCTAAATTGAGACTTGTGATTGTTCGGAGCTTGTTCGCGGCTGATCATTTTGAATAGAATGGAACAGAATAGGCGCATGTAAATTCAATTGAGAGAGCCATGGAGGAACGTGGTAAAATGTGTAAAATTGTCAAAATTTTATTATTGGAACTATGGAGATCCCCATTGAAGATTTGTAATTCTCTTATAGCTATAGTGTGATCCCTTCCTTATATAGCTCTAACTACATAGTGGTTGTAGGATGCTCCTAGGAAGTAATTCTGTATGTCTCATGGACTACCATGTTTTCTAGTGATCTTGTGTAACCGTCAATACAAGAGGACATCTTGATAGATCATCCACGTCTGGCCATAGTTGTAGTTGTAGTGACTGTTCACTCCCTAGTGGGGTCGCCAAATGTTCAGGACTAAGGGGTGAGACCGTGATGTCACGTGGATTCAGTTACAGTGTGATCTAGTCATAATAAATGACAAATATAGCCTGAGAACTTTCCAAGTCTTTAAGTCAGCTTATGGAAGGTGACAAAATGTTATTGGGAGAAGTAATTAAGAGAGAATTCTCCAAGTCTCGTAAGTAGAAAATTGTCAAATGAAGCAAAGGTCAAAAGTCCTTCACAATGAGGGCAAGACTTATATTTATAGAGAAGATTCCAAACAGGGTCTACTCCAACTAATCGCTTGACTAATTGAGTATGGACCCTACATAATGACACCTCAAGAAGCTCGTTGAGGTGGCAACATCCAGTCATCATTTACTAAAACCATAGTTACGTGAACCAGGGTATCTATAATGAAGATTCTCATATATGCTACCTTTTACATTGTGCCATGTGTCACGTGTAGTGACCACACATCTAGGTAGGAAGAACAAGCAAAGCGCCACATCGACGAGATAGGCGATATTCGTCCACGACCCCTCCCAATGGGTGTCCTAAGAACTAAGTCCCTTCCCGTAATGGGAGGATGACTTATCCATGACTCTCAAAGAGGCTATATTTGTGAAGGGAGATTCTTTTCAATACTGCGAACCACGTCAAAATCCTACCAGACCACAGTCTCCAAAACTATTCCCAGGCTAAGGACTCACTTAAGTTTTTATCACTTGACTTAGTGGTTACAAGGATATGAACGAATACATAGAGAGACTAAATAATTCAAGATACACTTTATATTAGTCAGTCGTTGGCGTGGATCGAGCAATAACGTTGAAAAATCAAAACTGACACTTAATAATAGTTCATAAGAGTGACGTGTGCCACGTTGGTGAGTCAAAATCATAGCGGTCAACCATGTGAATGACGAGGGGTGCACCCATGCACACACATAAACCTTTACCTCATCTCACCCTAAGCTTAGGAAGTGTAATTGTACGGAGTTTGTATTAGTGTGAAATAGGGGATGTATGGTTTCTTGTTTTACCTCGAGCTAAGCATATGCATCACAGTGCTCTAATTTTCATTCACGTTAACAAAACAAAAAAAGGATATTTGGTGATCAATTAATATATCGAGGGACAAAATCTCACATTGAAAGCTTTGGGGCAACAATGTTAATACCACAATAGTTTTATGTAATAACTCAATGAATGGTAACCCAATTGTTTGTGTTTAAGAAAAATATGTCGTACCTAACTTTAATGGTGATTAAGGCCATAGGAAACTCTGACTGTCGTCTGGAAATTGTAATAGATAAATAATGGGTTATTTGAATAAATATACGATTTCTATTTTTCTTAAAGATTTATATACCCCTTTTTCAAAACAAATATTTTTATACCCCCGACCCACCAACTTCACATCACTACTTGCGATTTCTCTCTTCCCTCATCATTTCTTTTTCTTTTTCAATGCACATTTTAAATCAATTTAATAATATTTTATTCTTCTTATTCTTCTTTATTTTTCAATGAATATTTTTCTTCTACTTGAATGGTTCAAGTAGTTTTTTGTGACTACTTGAACCCTTTAAGTAATTGCTTTTTTTGTCAGTGAACACTCGTATACCAAACGACTACTAGAAGGGTTCAAGTAGTTATTTTTTTTGTCAGTCAATTACCCATACACCAGGTGACTACTTGAACCCTTCAAGTAGTGATTTTTATTCTGAAAGTCAAAAACAAGTAATTACTTGGAATTATGTATAAAAAACAATTTCTTGTTTTTATTTAATAATAATGGAGAATGAAGTTTTCAATCTATTTTGTACATATATTGTACCTATTTAGCAATCCAATGCAAAATTGTATATATTCTGTGACTGCTTGAAGGGCTCAAGTAGTCACAGAAAACTACTTGAACCCTTCAAGTAGAAGAAAAATTTTCGTTGAAAAATAAAGAAGAAGAAGAAGAAGAAGAAGAATAAAAAATAATTACTTGAACCCTTCATGTAGTCACCTGGTGTATGAATGTTGACTGATAAAAAATAATTATTTGAAGGGTTCAAGTAGTCACAAAAAATTACTTGAACCTTTTAAGTAGAAGAAAAAGTTTCGTTGAAAAATAAAGAAGAAGAAGAATAAAAAATAACTACCCGAACCCTTCAAATTGTCATAAACAACTACTTGTAGGGTTCAAGTAGTCATAAAATAACTAGTTCAATGGTTCAAATAGTCATATTTAAGTACTTGAACCCTTCAAGTAGTCACCTAGTGTATGAGTGTTCACTGACAAAAACATAATTACTTGAAGGGTTCAAGTAGTCACAAAAAACTACTTGAACCATTCAAGTAGTAGAAAAAGTTTGGTTGAAAAATAAAGAAGAAGAAAGATAATAATAAAATATTATTAAATTGATTTAACATGTGCATTGAAATAAAAAAAAGAAATGATGAGGGAAGAGAGATACAGAAAGTGTTGATGTGAAGTTGGTGGGCCAAACGTATAAAATTCTTTATTTTAAAAAAGGGGTATATAAATCTTTAAAAAAAATAGAAATTGTATATTTATTCAAATAACCCTGACATAATTGTCTTGCATTTTTTCCGACTAATAATCTTGTTATAAATAAAATAGTTGTCATGCATTTTTCTGACTAAACCCTACCATTATTTGTTTGACTGTTTCGAAAAGTAGATATATTATTTCTTACTTTAACCGTTGTTTACAAGCAGATTCAACGTTTGTAACAATCTGCACTTTAAAATTCGGCAATGAGATTAGATTTGAATAAGATAATAATGATTTTAACCTTATGAAACTCAACTTCAATTTGGGCTATTTAAAAAAAACTTGAATTTGGCTCCTGGGCAATTTTTAAGGTTTAATACATTTAACCCTTCTCAGACCTTAATCTAATAATTTGAAAAACTAGGTCCCAAGTGTATTTTGAAAGTAGCCTTTATTTATAGACTTTCAATTGCTTATATAAAATATATTTTGGTTTATCTAATTCCACTAAAATGAGATCAACAGAATATTTCATTAAGATCTAATCTATCAATACTAACAACCAGACTAATATCAACTGCCTAATTCAATCAACAGTCTTGATCGTTATTCTCAGATTGCAACATTGGTAAGCTACATGCTTGTTTCTAATTGGTATTTTCTTAATTATGTGGCTAAGAGAGGAATTTATGCCTGTTCAATTGCACTTATTGTATTTGACGTAATTTGGTGAAGCCAATATAAATATTACATCAGAAATAGAAATCATCTTGACTGAAAATGACATCATTATTCTTTTCAAAAATATTTATCATAACTTGTCTCTTCAGTCATCTACTCACGCCTCTCAAGGCACGCTATGCATATTTCTAGGTGGCCTTTTGATTTTCCGTTGTCAGTGGTGATTTTCCATACTCTTTGGGCATTACACATTCCTATTTTGTTCACAATGCTTCTTGGCAACACGTGGCACAACTTTTGAATTTTATTTTTGGAAGGGTACGCCTGACTCTCTTTCCAGTTGTCATCTCTTCGTTTGCTAGTAGTCGTGATTGTTCACTTCATTGCACACTGTGAGTCACGCTTTTTCAAAGAAATTTTTCCTACTTGAGAACTTCTAAACATCTTTCCATTGCCCCCTTTTAGGATTTATCAAATGATTTACAACTTTTCCTGATGTTCGCAGCCTATTTAAAGGCTTTCCTCTTCGTTCTTCATTTTCAATCTTGTAAGTCTCTCATCGTTTCTTCATCTTCCCAGCATTTTGTACTTTTGACGTTTCTTAGAGTCATGGAAGATGAAACCCACTTTAAACCTTCGGTCCCCTTAGTTAGAACCCAAAACGTGTTTAGAGAGTTCATGGCTTCCCACTAAGAAGCTTTCCCCCTGATGTCCTTTCTGTACTAAGAGATAGCTTATCCTCAAGAGTCCCGTGCGGGCCCCCATACCCAATCACTCTCAGTCCAATGTATATAGCATTAGGTCTTAAACTCTCATTCTCGCCCATTTTCAAGAATTCTTCTTTACTTATGGTCTGGCCCATTCCCAATTACCCCAAGCTCGTATTAGGTAGTCCTCTATTTTAAGGCTATGAATAGATGATATAACCTAGGTTTAGGAATAGACAAACTTTGATACTTGTATATAGTCAAATGCCGAGGTGAGGGTTGTTATCTTACCCCTCACCAGGCGAAAAAGAGGGGGCCACTAGTAACTGTACTCCCAAAGGGGCACAAAGGATGTGAATGGGACACTCTTCTGGTTGCCTTCAATTGGAGTGGTGATAGCCGCTGGATAATTCCCAAAAATTAGGCAATTTTCAGTAAGTTGTCGGAGCTCCATTTCTATAGTCTTTTCTTCAATTTCTTTCTTCACTTTTCTTTCTTTTCCAACGCATTTCTTTTGTTTTAATGCAGATAAAAGAGCTAATAAGAAACCTTTCACATCAAGGGAATTTAAAGAAAGGATAACCGCAGCTTACTGTTGTCCGAATAGGAGGTGGTAGGAACTTCTTGATCTGAGGAGGGAAGTCAATGTTGCTCTTTCCCCAACTGCTACTCCCACCGCTTCAACATCTTCCCCATCATCAACTTCTGTGCTTCCCAGAGGTATTTGTATCCCCTATCTTTCCTCATAACAAGGTCTCTAGTTCTTCTAAATCAACTAATACGGAGGAAGAGGAAGAACAAGAAGAAGATTTATTCTAGCAAGCTGCCACGAACATCAGGATGACGAGGCGTGTACACTCTAATGGGCAATATGGAGAGTGAGAGGAACGCTCGCTCGAGGACAGACACATCCATATCCTCTCAAGCTCCTCTCGTTCCTCCCGTTCCTCCTCTCCCCAATGCTCAAAATGGGGTTTCTTCAACACGTTCAACGACTCCTCCTCCAACTCCTCCTCTACCAGCTGTCCAATGAGAGTATGTTCTTGCCACTGCATCTTGCTCATAAGAGGCTGCTGAAGACTTCATTCCTTGGAGTTAGAGGTGGTTCACTAGTGCCCCTCCTATTCTAGCGTCTGTTAGCTTCCTGGACAATCTTCGTTGTTCCCATATCATCTTTCATGGTATTCAATCCGAGACTGGTTCGAGAATGACCTATATCATTAGCGTCGGTAATCTCATATATTCCCTGAGCCATGACTTGATGAGGGTACATTCTCCTTCTCTTCTTGCTTACCTTTACATCTTATTTATCCGGTCACTTACATTTAACTTTTTTATTTATTTTCCCCCTTATGCAATCGTTCATCACAAATGCCCTTCAAGAACACCATCTTGCTCGTGAATAGGCTTTGGTGAACCATCGTAGAGAAGTTGTTTAGTGTCGTGGTTTGATTGATGGTCTTCAGGATGAAATTGGTTTTATGTGAAGTTTTGAATAGCAAGATCAGGGGTCAAACCTCATGTTGTATCCCCTTTCCCCTTGACAAAAAAAAGAAGACTGAGGTCGAGCTGCTGGAAGTTATTGAGAAGCAGACTTAGGAAGCAACTGTGGTAGCGACATAGAATCTGAAGCTTGAAGAATCTCTAAAAATGGCTAAGGAATCTCTGGCAGTCATTGAGGAATCATTGGCAGCAATCGAACTAACCAATGCTCAGGTTGAAGAAAAGGAGAAGCAGACAGGGGATGAGTATCAGGCCTTGTTTGATAAAGCTGAACATATCATCTATAACGTGGGCTATGGAGATGTTTTAGTAAAGGCTTCCCCCAAGATGCCTCTTTGTGATGTTCCTTCCAAGGCTCAAGCTGAGATGAATACCTCTATGGAAGATGTTGCGGTCAACCCCTCTGAGGCCGCTGCTGAGGCTACTGTTGTTTATCCTACCGAAGCTACTGAAAACAGTGCTGTTGAAGAAACTTCCATTCAAGAGACTATAATTTTATTTCTTAAATTTCCTTTTGTTTTTTTTTTCTTTTGTAATTTTCCTTCCTGTATTTTCTTTTCCCTGCAGCTCATTTTATTATAATTTTCAACATAATCAATGAAATGAACATTACCTTTTGGTTCTTCAACTTTTTTGTTATTTCTTTTGTCGTGTAGTTAATGAACTTTTAGAATGATGAATTCTTTACTTTTCTTATGAAAATGGTGTTCGTTGACATCTGCTCTCAAGGGACTTAAGCTTTTCATAGAGCTTATGGGCCCTATAAATTTTTTATGAAAATGGTGTCTGTAGACATTGGTTCCCAAGGACTTAAGCTTTTCAAAAGCTTTGAGGCCCTATAATTTCCTTCTAAAAACGATGTCTGTAGACATCCGTTCCCAATGACTTACGCTTTTTACAAAGTTCAGGGGCCCTATTTGTTCATTCCAACTGGAAAAGAACAGCTGACATGAAATTTTACGTGGAAAACCTTTAACGGAAAAAAATCACGGGATAATGTAATTTTCATTATAAAAGAGGGATAAATCATACATTATATATGAGTAAATGTAAGGTATTCCAAGGTTTGGATGAATCATTCTTCTTATTAGTCATCAGATGATAAGACCCATTTCCTCCAACTGCTTTAACAATTGAATGGTCCATCCCAATTTGGTCCCAACTTACCTTCATTTTATTTGAAATATCCTTTCAAGAATGAGGTCCCCGATCTAATACTTTCGCTTTCTCACCATTTTCTGGAAATATTTCCTTCTCTTTTGATTATAGGTAGCCAATCTGATTAAAGGTGCCTCCCAATTCTCCTTCAATAGATCTAGGCTTTTCGTCAATCGCTTCCTGTTTATAACTTCATCAATGGTAGATCTCACCATGGGGTAACTGATTTCAACTTGTATAACAACTTATGCCCCGTATGCAAGGGCGAAAGGTGTTTCACCTGTAGGTTCCTGAGGTGTTGTTTTGTAAGCCCAAAGAATTGATGACAACTCTTCAACCCATTTTTCCTTAGCAGATTCTAGCCGCTTCTTCAGTAATAATCATTTTGTTTGATCTGTCTACTTACCCATTTCCTTCGCGATAATAGGGTGTTGACAATATGTTTCCTATACAGAGTCCTTCACAAAAATTGTTCACTTAGTTCTCAGTGAATTGAAGTCCATTGACAAAGACTAGTGTTTTGGGAACTTCGTACATGCGGACAATATTTTTCCACAAAATTTTTACCTATTCTTCTCTTACCCTTGCAAAAGCCTATGCTTCAATCTACTTGGTGAGTAGTCGGTGGCGACTAACAAAACCTCTTGTGTGCGGGAGCTATCAGGAGTGGTCCGACTATATCCATCCCACATTGCATGAATGACCATGGACTTATTAATGTCTACAACTCTTCTAGGGCCATTCTTCAAATGAGAGCATACCGTTGACACCTGTCACACGTCTTTATAATGAATATTGCTTCTTCATGCATCTTTGGCTAGTAGTAACCATCATTCAATAATTTATTTGCCAAAGATCTTCCACCTGAATTATTCCAAAAAATTCCTTGTGTACCTCTACTAATGCGTACTTTGCTCCCGTTGTTGTAAGACATTTGAGATACAGTCCTGAAAAAGATCTTTTATGTAATCTAACGTCAATCAAAGCATACATCACACTCTGTTGTCGAAGCTTTCAGGTTTCCATTTTGTTGCCTGGAAGATCCCCACTAGGAAGATAACTGGCAATGTTTTCCTACCAATCACGCCCGTCATTTCCCGTTGAAACCTCAGCTTCTATATGTATGGGTGTCTTCATGCTAGGTTCACTTAAGTACTAAACGAAAACATTCCTTTGGTAAGGGAACAATACTGAAGATCCAAAATTGGCAAGGGCAATTCGCTCTAGAATTTTCTGTTCTCAATATTTGTGCGATCTCATAACTTTTAAACAAGTGTAACATTTTTTTTATATATTGTAAATACTCTGCCATTCTACTATATTTGTCATTGTACTTTCCTGAAACTTGATTAGCAACTAACATTAACACAAATTTTTTTAATGTTTTTAACCTTTTAATTCATTCATCAGGCGGAGTCCGGCTAGTAGTGCTTCGTATGCAGCTTCGTTGTTAAATGCCTAAAAGCCAGAGGATAACGCTTGTTTAAAAGTTTCACAATATGGAGTCTAGACAACGACTCCCACTCCCACCCCCTGGTGATTGGAAGCTCTATCTATGAATAAGGTCAATGCTTTCACCTTAGACCTTGTCTTCAATGGATCACATTGCCCGTCTTTGTAAGTGAATTCAGTGATGAATCCACTAGAACCTGTGCCTTAATCGCGGTCTGTGGTACATAACGGATGGCATATCCTCCAAGTTCAACCGCCCACTTCGCGAGCCTTCCATTTATCTCTGGAGAATGTAGTCGGGCATTCCGTTACCACATTGATTGTATGAGCCTAGAAGTAATGTCTTAATTTCCTTGCAGTGACAATTAATGCTAGCACCAACTTTTCCATCTTTCTATATCTCGTTTCTGAAGCTACAAGATTCTTACTAATGAAATAAACCAATCTTTGTTGTCCCCTTTCCGTCCTCACCAACGCCGCAGTGACAGTCATTTTTGAAACTACAAGATAAAGAAAGAGTTCTTTGCCAAGTAATGATTTAGACAGCAACAAGGGAGATGCTAGATATTGCTTTAGCCTTTGCAACGCTTCTTCACATTTTTTGTCCCACTTTTTCAGAATTCTTCTTTAGTTTGGCGAAAAATGGTCTGCATTTATCAGTTGATCTTGCCAAGAATCTTTACATTGCAACCGGTTTTCCCGTTAAGTATTGAATGTATTTCTTTGTCTGTGGTGACTTGATTTCCATGATCATCTTGACTTGATCAGGATTGACTTCAATCCTCTGTTATTAACAAGGTGTCTGAGAAGCTTTCCGGCTGCCACTCCAAAAGTACATTTTTCAGGATTCAGCTTCATGTTACTCTCTCTCAGTGCTAAAAATACTTCCTTTAGGTTACAGATGTGGTCCGTTCTCCTTTATACTTTTACAAGCATGTCATTGACGTAGACTTCCATTATTTTTCAATCTTTTTTATTTTATTTTATTGGCCAATTGTTGATATGTTGTCCCTGCATTTTTAAACTGAACCGCATTACAATGTAGCAAAATATCCCAAAATCAATAATATTATATGTTTTTTTTATCAGATTGGAACATTTTCACCTGATTATAACCGAAGTATGCGTCCATCAAGCTTAAAAGTTTGTGGTTTGATGTCGCGTCCACCATCTAATCAATTTTCAGCAACGGGTAATTATCTTTAGGGTAAGCTTTATTTAAATCCATGAATTCCATACGGATTCTCCATTTTTCATTCTTTCTCTTTACCATAACTACATTCGGCAACCACTCCAGGTAGCTGACCTCTCTATTGAACTTGACATCGAGCAATTTTTCCACTTCCTCTTTTATGGCGGTTTTTCTTTCGGGCGTAAAAACTACTTTTCTGGCATTTTTGCTACTGTAGTGGAAATGATGTCGACATTCTCCATGAGAAACTCTGTGAGTTCAATCTTCTCCGTTTCGGTCAATTTCACACTTACCATTGTTGTTTTCCCGTTTCCAATGCCACAGATTCTGTTATTGCGCCTTCGTATCTTAGATTGCTTTCGCCTGGCTCATCTTCAGCTAGTTGTTATTTCTCAGCTACTTCCTTCCTGTTGCTGAGAACGAGCGCATCTCTTTTCTTTACGGAATGAAGCGTCAGCACAACACAACTATGGGTTGTCGCCTGATCTCCCTTAATAGTCTGTACTCCTTATAGTGACAGATACTTCAACGTTTGATAATATGTGGATGGGACAACCTTCATTTTTAGGAATCCATGTTCTTCCTAGTATCGAGTTGTAGGGTGACGATGTGTCAATCACCACGAAATTTGTGACATGGTTGAATCGGTCTGCATGCATAGAAGCGACAAAATTCCTTCAGAATAAGTTATGGTTCGTTGAAACCAATGAGTGGTTGCCTAGAACTACGAAGTCTTTATTACCATATTTTCAAGTGTCGAATGGTGGAGTATATTGATAGTCCTCCCGCCATCAATAAGAAAACCCTTCACAATAAACATTTCCTGATCTGAATGGTAGTTACCAATGCATCATTATGTCCTTCATATCACTCGTTCTCTTCATAAAAAATGATTGGTAAATCATCGTGTACTTCTTTAGGCTCGTCGTTCACTTTGAGGGTTGTTTTTTTTACAACAGATCTTTCTTTCTTTCCTTGAGGCGCCTTCAGATTTCGTCAAAGCAATGATCGTATCTATAATCCTCAACGGTTCCTTCTCCTTGGGGTGCTATTCATTTCTATCCTTCTGGGGTTGATCTTTTCTGACAACAAAATATTTTAGATACCCCTCATGCACAAGTTTTTCAATATAATGCTTCAATTGATAACAATCCCTGGTGTAGTAGCTAGCGCTCCGGTGGTAAGAATAGAATTTGTCTTTATCTTTTTCATTCTGCTCCTTAGCCAGTGGAGCCGGTCTCTTCAACAAGGGTTTGTCCTTAATGGTCTCAAGAATTAGATTGACCAGGATAGTTAAAGGAGTGTAAACTTTCTCCCTCAGGTGGACCCAACGAGCTGGCCTAGGTTTCTTTTCGATATCATCCTTCTTTCATCCATTTTTTCTATTCTGTCAGCTTCACGCTTTCCCATTCTTGAACTTCTTCAGTTTTGACGTTGATCGAAGCTCTGATGTTCCATAAATTTTTTCATGCTCTTCTTTTCTTCCTCCAGGCTTATGTACGTTGTGCCCTAAGAAAAATCTCTGCCATCGCAAGTGGCTTATTTTTGGATAGATCTTTAAATAAATGCGAGTCCGAGTCCAACCCTCGTATGAATGCCAACCTTGCCACATGATCGTCACAGTTTTCAACTTTCATTATCTCGTCCTTGAAACGGTGAGTGTAATCTAGTAAAGATTCACCCTTTTTTATTGTTATCATCAATAAGTACTCTTAGTCCTCCATAACCATCCGGTAGGTTGAATACTGTTCCAAAAATACAATGGACATTTTATCAAAATTATCAATTGAACACAGGGGTAGAGAATAATACCATTTTGTTGTGATCATCAATAACTCATCCCCGTGCTGATATAGAGGCATCACTTTTTTGAAATGGTGCAGGTGATCCTAGGGGATTTGTTTTCCCCTCATAGCATTTGAATTTAGGGGAAACAAATTTTTTTGGCACAAGGGCCGCCAAAATTTCTAGGCACAAACCGGATCGTGTCAGCGTTTCTAGATTTGTCACTCCAGTGACACCCAGCTTCCTTATTTCCAACATTTTCCTCTCCTGCATCTTCTCTACTGCCCATTTTGTCATCATCTCTATCGGACCGTTCTTACCCCTAGCCACTTTTTTGTTGTCACAAGAGCTGACTTTTGACTCGTCCCGATGGATATTTTGACTAGTACCTAGATTTGGTTGTCTCGCAATCCACTCTCTATATTCTCCATTTTTCAAGTTATCGTTTTCATGTTCCCCAGCCACAGTACTTTGACATGCCTCTACTCTTGTCTCTGTAACATCCCATTGTAATGCCACAATCTGATCTTGCAAAGTTTGTCATGCATTACGTGATTCGAGTTGATTTTCAGCTCTCAATGAAAGCACGAAAATGTAAAAGAAAATTTTCTCACACTAAAAAATAAGGAATAAATAAAGAGAGAGAATCGACGAAAATAACATGAAAGAAAATGCTCTATTCAATTTGTTTTTATCTTGGATTTATAAATAGTGTCTATTTATAGGCTTTCAATTGATTACATAAAATTTGATTTGGTTTATCTAATTCAACAAAAAACTAGATTAACAGAATATTTCATTAAGATCTAGTCTATCAATATTACAACTAGATTAATCGCAACCGCCTTACTGAATTAACAATCTTGATCGTTCTTCCCGGATTGCCACGTTTGCAAGCTACATGCTTTCTTCTGATTGGTATTTTCTTGAGGACGTGGTTGTGAGAGGAATTTATGCCCATTTACCTAAGACATGCTATTTATCTATAATGTGATCGTTTTCATTAATAAAGCATATCTAACTCGTAAACTCGTAGATAATTTTGTCATCACGAATGTTTTGTAGGGTTTGATAAGCAAAACATATTGAAAAATGAAAACACTTATACACATGTCTGGCCCTCAAGTTTTACCTAATACGTGTGTGGCGTTCACATGTACCATTGCCTAATTTATAAAGTCAATATCTTATGAACTTGTCAGGAGTCAAAATCATATAATGGCCACATAATTAAGCATTCGAACCTCGAGCACGTGCCAAGTATCAGTTTAGAACTATGACAAATGGTAGTTCCCTTGTGGAGACAAAGAAAAACATGGGGGTAGCCATGATCATGGAAGAAACTATTTTCGTCGGAGAAGAAAGGTGAAGGTGGGCTTCTTTCAGTTATTGAGGATGCTGACTAGCAGTTGTGCATGTAGCAGTTACCTTGAAGTGCCTATAAATAATAACCGGCAACAATGATAAAATCCAAGTGCACACACTTCAGAAAAACATGAATTTTGGACAGTAGACTTCTATATCATAGCAGTAGGGTTGACATAGTCGCTACTCCAGTACGCATTGCGAGATAATCGTAGGAGTAATGTAGAATGTAGCTTGTCAGTTATAGAGCCTTTCACCAACTTTGTACTTGAGGTTCTTTCAAGCCTATTTCCATTCATGTCTCACTGCTTATTCATTTGAGGCTCTCTATGCTTCTTGCACTGTTTATATATTAGGCGAATATATATTTTAATATAAAGCATTTCATGGACATTGTGATGAAGGAAGAAAAAGGGGGAAATGTCAACCATGGCTAAATCCGATGATAATGAACTTATAGGTGAATATAATGGCCTAAGTTCTCAACGATAGGTAATTGGCACAGAGCAATTTCTAAGCTATATAAAACTCATAGTAGAAGAGATTGAGAACCAAATGAGATTTCTCTCGAGCAAAGGCTCGTTTTAGTGGCTACAAGGACAAACAATGTCCATATTCACTTGGTAAGTGTTCGAGTAAGGTCACTATCAGTCACTGATTGGTGGGCCTAGAGCTAGGGAAATGATTGTTGGAGGCATCAATTTGAGAAGAAAAAACATGCAAATCCATAAGAGAAAGAATTTCGAATCAGAATCAACCTTTGTGGGGTTGGCAAGTCAAAGATAGGGCTACAAGAAATGCACCCATAGATGTCAAACTCAGGGTGTCTAATAAAACTAATAGAGCTAGAAATAGACCATCTGAGAAAAAATCCAATACCTGATAATTTTAGGAATAACCCGCTTTTTTGAGCTAGAAGCACAACCACCAGTAAGAGGGGTAGGTAACAATCAGGCAGAACCAATGGTAAGAAGAGAACAAATTTAGAATTAATTCAAGATGTGTGCCATCCTATTGCTAGAGGAACTCAACTTCCAGTGTATAGGAATCAGTATCCTGATTGGATAAATGGGTCATTCTAGTTCCCTAGGGGTATAGAGTTCTTGAGTTTTCTTTACTCTCAGGTGAGGAGAAATCCTCAATAGTACACAGGCATATTTCCCAATCAATGTGATGAAGTAGCCAACCAAGATTTTCCAAAATTAAGGCTCTCTGCAAATTCATTTACTTGGCCTGCATTTTCCTGGTATGTGAACTAGCCACCTGAAAGTGTCTAGAGTTAGCAACACCTAGAAGAATTGTCCTAATACTCTCGATTCTTGATGAATTAATGGCTCAATTTATTGCCAGATTTAAAAAGGCAAATAATTATCGCCATGTTAATATACCATAACAAGAGCTATTTTAATTGACACAAACAATCTCAAATTTGAACTTAGAAATCATTTTGATGCGCTTGAGTTCAGAGATTTGCTAGATATGACCAAGCTACTAGGTTAAAAAATCATGAGCTTTATACACATCTAGTAACTATTCAAAAGCTTAATATAAAATTAGACAACTAGTTTCATAATCATAAAAAATAATCAAATTTATAGGCTTATTAACGAAAAGTACATATCTTCATATTATACTCATTTACTATCTTTAACAAATTTAAAAAACAAAAAGAAACTCTAATAAGTCATAAATGCTATATTTCTTTTTAAAAAAATTCCCAAAATCTTTCTCTCTCTCCCCTTCCCCATCTCTCTCTCTCACTCATTATATGTATATGTATATATGTGTATATTACATATATATATATATATATGTATGTATGTATATGTGTATATATATATGTATGTATGTATATGTGTATATATATGTATGTATGTATGTATGTATGTATGTATATGTATATATATGTATGTATGTATATGTATATTTAATATATATGTATGTATGTATATGTATATATATGTGTATGTATATATGTATGTATGTATATGTGTATATATATATGTATGTATGTATGTATATGTGTATATATATGTATGTATGTATGTATGTATGTATGTATATGTATATATATGTATGTATATGTATATGTAATATATGTGTATGTATATATGTATATGTATATATATATATATATATGTATGTATGTATATATGTGTATGTATATATACATATATGTATGTATTTGCTAGATATGACCAGGCTACTAGGTTCAAAAATCATTTTGACGCGCTTGTGTTAAGAGATTTGCTAGATATTGTCATGTTAATCTACCACACACACATATAGTTCAGTGCTGTCACTATCTTTTACGACATATTTTTTTATCGACGCTTACACGACATATTATAATTTTATAGTACAATTTTACAATATTTTTTCGCTGTTTATTATTTTATAAAATTCATTATTTTAAGGTTATTTTTCAAGTCGAGCTCAATATTACTTTGTTCTTTACGTTCTCAATAGTACTTTCTGTTGTTTGTTGCGGCGCATGCGCGGTGTAAGCATGTGCACGTGACCATTTTAAAAATTAAATTTTTAATAAAAAAAATCGAGTTTTTTAATAAAACAAAATCGCGCAAAGCTACAATAACAAGAAATTTTTTTTATTGAAAACTCTTTTCAATCAGTCATGACCTATTATATATTTATATATTAAATTAACAATATATAATGATAGGAATCATATACTTCTTACAGTCTAAATCAAGCGTTCTCGTGAAACCAATCGATTCACCGTTCCCACGAAATCGTTTCAACGATTAGCAGACTCTGAAATCCATACCAAGATCTTTCAAGTCAATTCTCAACGCACTAGGACGTGTGTGGGCACGTAGAATATAATGAAGATAGTTTTCTCTCTTTAGATGTATACAACACATGAGATCTAGAGATTTTACTGAGAATGATTTTTGTGAGACGATTTTCTCAAAAAATGTGAAGATGATTCTTTTAGAGATTTGATTAACTCTCACTCGTACAAAAATCATTCCTTGAGAATTGTGTTCTTCTCTCAACACTTGATTGATGGACTGATTCTGTCCTGATTCAACTAATTGATTAAATTGATTCATTATCATAGGTCATCAAAATAATATATGTATATTTTTATTGATAGTTGCATATAAGATATTTTAGAATAATTGAAATAATATTTAATTATAAAATAGCCAATAGCTTTGGGATCCACTGCTATTATGAACAAATGCAGTGCCACATGGCACTGCAGTGTTGTACACCCACTACTATAGTGCCATGTGGTATTATAGTAGTCCATGTCAATATGTGATATCCAATCAACGATTGACACTTGACAATTAATGCGTATTAAATATTATTTTAATCAAATTAACTAAATATTTGTTAATTCAAATTAACATATCTGATTATCTCTATCAACTAAATTATCTGTTATTGCATAAATAACAGAATTAATTGATCCAAATTATTATCAAATAATAATTTAATTATGTAATTTCATAAATTAGATATTTTGTCTCACACATCGATCATAAAAAAATTAATAATTATATATATAAATAATTAATCACACATATGTATCTCATAATTATGTACTTGTCCCCAAATAAAAATTTCTTTGCAAGTACGTTATTTTTTCATGTTCTGAAATATTCACATCCTAGACTACGTAGTACAGATATGACTTGAGCACCATGAATCTATAATCCTAAGCTCTAATAAACTATATTATTAATTAAACTCTTTAATTAATTAATCATGTTTATTAATTTCATTATTACTACACTATAAATATGAAATTGCACTCTTAGAGATTACATATTGTATTTAAAGAGTATTCTCATGGAGTCCACTGATATAATCTTTTCACGTAGTTCTTTGCTCCAATTATTGGTTCGAAATTAGAACTTATCAAAATTACCATTCTATCCTTCTAATTACCTCTTAATCCTTAAGTACCATTAATCTACTAGTGAATGACTAATTTATAATCTTATTATAAATTTGAACTCAATAACCATTCAGTTTTAGAATTGACGCTTAAGGGAACCAATATACGATCCGTTAGAAAAATTTGGATTCTAAATCTTGTAAGGTCATGTTTTCAGCCATCCATATCACTTAATCTCCAAAATAAAAGTCACTAGCCTGCTTTCCAAACAAACCTTAACGAGTAAATAAAAAGATACAGTAGAGATGCATAGGAGTTCATGACTGCACAAGATTCAGACTAATTTACATATGATCATCGAATTAATGTGTATTAAATCTTTATTATAAATGACACGTTGATAAATATATTAATTCACATTTGTTTAGTCATATATAATCTCATTATATAAAGCACATTCACTAAAATATCTATTCACATCAATGATCCGGATCTAGATCACATGCATTTATAATGCTTAGTGAACCGTACTAGCAACTATTCATTAAAGATTCCATACATTAATATATTGCTGATAATTTTATTCATTATTTTTTATCTTAATCGCCTCGTACTAATACAATATCATAACCTCATTAATGAATATGAAATTGTCAAATTCTTATATAAATTATTTAATAATTATTTAAAAGAATAATTATAAGAACAATGTAATCCTCATTAAATTTCATATCAAATGTGAATACACATCTTTTGAGGGCATAACCCCCAACACTTTCCATAACTAAAATAGAGGCAAGCTAGCATCTATTTAACCAAGAAAAAAGATACAATATTTTTTTAAAAATCAATATCTATATTAATAACAAAAGTTATAGATGAACCGCCTTCCCTGATCAATGAATTTTATGAAAAAATTTATGTAGCTCATTCATGCACTCTTTAAGTTTTGTCTACAATACATAACTGACACTTAGTATAAAAAAACATGTTATAATAATTTAATTTTTTTATATAAACATTTATAACTTATGCTTACAGTAATGTTTGCATTTTTTTTCATTTTATAAGTTTCATCTTTCTGCTCATGTAAGGCTGTAAACAACTTTATTTCAAGGAGTCTCTTTGAAGTTCTTCTGCCTATCAAATGAGAATATATGATTAAAATAAAACTAAAATGATAAAATTTATAAAGTCTAGAGTTTACCATTAATGCATGTTTTCCCTAAACTACTACGTCCCAATGTGTGATGGTGTTTTTATTTACTTTGTGGTTCTTTGTTAGTTTTAGAACGCCTTTAGTATGATAGAGAAATAAGAGTTAATTCATTTTATATACAATTAGTTATAGATGTAGAGTAAAAAAATCATAATTTTCCTTGTTCTGGGTACCATTTACGGATTATTGCAATGAAGCTCTCTTTTGGAATAGACTCATCTCAATGCTACAATGCCTCCTCTTCCATTTCATATTTCGTTAAATATTTCATCTTTATTTTATGCTTCTCATCCTTCCATTTTTTATTTAAGGATTTTGAAACATACTCTTTGTGGCATTCGACAATATATTTTGACTACAAAAAATTAATACGCGATTAGATAATATATATATATATATATAAACATACAAGTGTTGTGACAATATTAATCAGTATACATACCTTCGCAATGTTCCACGCTTGATCTTTATGATAATGTGCCACCTGCTTCCAATCATATTATATGGGAAAAATATTGTGTGTTCTAGCAACGGTACCACAAAAGTCTGCAAACTTGTCTTTATTGTTACCAATGGCCTAACCATCCTCATTGAAAGCCACATGTATCCTATCCTCGACTGACCGGGCCCGAATGGATGAGAGTCATGTCTGTCCACGTGTACGCTACTGAGATGGTCCTATTTAACAAAATATTTAATAGCATTACGATGATTATCTTAATTAACTTGAAGAAGAGCTAACAAACCTTCTATTTACATATCCATATCATGATGTGGATCTGATCCTCGAGATTCAGTAGGTGACTCAGTATCCAATTGAGTATTTGATCGTGCTAATTGACATCTTGACGATCATATGGTGTGATACTGCACATGTTAATGCATCATGACTGTATTTGATAATTCACTACTATATTTTTATCACTTAAAAAATATAAAAAGATACATATTTATAAAACATTCAATCATGTTGTTCAAAATTATCGTTATCATGCTCACTATTGTAATCATATGCCATGTCCTCAAAAGTCAAACTATCAACATCTACTCGAACTAAGTTCACATCTTCTAGACTTTGTTCATTGAAAACTTCATCGTTATGATGAATTCCGGTATCACTTTCTAGCTCTCATACTACCATGTCATACAAATCTCTAGGTTCTTTGTATGGATAACTACAAGCCAATCTTTTTCCTTTGAATCCTCAACATAATATATCAAACATATTTGTGTTGCAAAGATAAATGGCTCATGCTTCAAATGCTCTCCGAGATGAGATAAACGCAAAAAAATAACAATGTAAACCTATATCAGTCTTTACCTTAACACCGTTGGTAGGGTCAATTCAATCACATTTGAATAAAATCACTTTGAATTTTTTATAATAATATATCTCAATGATATCTTTGAGAATCCCAAAGTAAGTCATCTCTTTATTTCCTACATTTGCATAACTTGCCATCTCTAATGTTATCATTTATTTCGAGACTTACGAAGGCTATCACTTTCCTTTAAAACAAATCCGTTACTATTCTATCCTTCATACTTTTTCACCAAAAGTTTTGGACCTCGAGCTAGCCATCTGAGCTGAGCTCTTAGTGACGTGTTGTTTCCCATTTTGGTTATCTATTAAAAAATGTAAGATTCAACATCTATTGAATTATATACAATTGAATAATTTAAGTACATCTATTGAACTTACTTTAGATGTAACGCAATCAAGAAATTTTTCATGACGTTCGCATTCGACTTTATTATTAGAAGGTCGATGACTATGGTGTTATCTTTTATAATTCTCCACAAATTCTCTGCAAGGATTTTCGATAGAGTGATATTTTTTGACACACTAAAGTGACAACCTGATAAAGGGATATAAGAGTATCTAAGTTATATATTTGAGACTTACTTACGGAATGGATCCACCAACTCGCAATTAAACTATACAAATCGTTGTGCTTATGTCAATGTGGTGCTACCAAGCACATTCTTTGTTGGTCAACCTAAAATAGGAAAGAGATAAGCATTTTGTACTAATCTACATCTGGTACTCTATTCCATTACACAAATTGAGAGTAAAAAAGAAAAATAAAAGCTTGATCAGTTACTATATCTCCTGGAATCCTTAATAGGATGCTACCAATAACTGTACTCATCTACATATGTCTTTTCTCCCACTAATTGACTAAGCTCCAAAAGTTAAAATATCTATTAAAAATGACAAAAAATGTCAACTTTCGGGCATGAACCGTAAACATAACTTGAAAAATGATTGAAAATGACCAAGTATATAATTTAGTTAGCGAAATTACACTGGCCTAAATAAATTTAGTTATGCTACGCTTGTTTAATTTAGTAACTAAATTAGTTACACCAACTATTTTTTGTAAATTTTTCACATTTTACAATTCACCCTTTTTTGGGCCTAGTTTTCTAAAAATTTCTATTGTACCAGAACTAGAAGGGCCATAGACACAACTTTCGGGAGTTTTCATAAGTCGGCCATCTTACCAGAGCCACGGTGTCACTTGTTTGTTTTTTCTTTTTTAATATTTACTGTTACTCCTTAGTAGTTTTCGTTGTGAAATCTAGAGAATAGTATTGGTCAAAGAACAAAATTTGGGCTATGTTAACAACTCCCGTTGAAAGACAGACATTGCTTCGGTCTTCACCTACTTCTTTCATAAATGTACGATAGTACAATTTCTCTATATGATTTAGATTGGAGCGTTTTTGTGAACTTATATGATCAATAGCTAATTAAACTTTCATATTCTTGGTGAAATAAAAAAATTATTTCTCAGTTACCCTAGAGCAATACGGTCACACATATTTAAGTTATGTTTGGAATATTGAAAATTAGAAATGAAAGAAAAGAGAAAAAATAATTAAAAGAAGAGGAAAAAAGGAAAAAAAAATTATTAATATAACAAAATTCATTCATACATCTCAAATGCTATGAACAATAGAAATTAGTCCGACACATTTTACTTTCGTTTCTCTATGAATTTTAAAGATCCAAACATATAGCTTTTAAGGTTCCCAAATTAAAATTTATGAATATCCGTCGCTTGAGAATGTGAATTAACATGTTATATATATCAAGGAAGATCCTACAGCCAACTCAACGCCAGCTCACAATCAACAGACATAGTAAAATCAGCAAAGATTTGTGGAAGCATAATTCTAGGATCGGTTTCTTATTTAGTTGTAACTTTCTGTAAATATAGAATTTACGTTACTGCTTTCCATAGTTAGATTGTTCAAATGGTTTGTATAAAAACCTGCTATGTACATCAATATATTTTTATGAGATTTAGAATTCTTAAAAGCCAACAGCAGTGTTAATCCTTTATATGGTATCAAAGCAGTCGGTCTCTAACGAGATATACTTTCCTTCGAAATGAATACACTTCCTGGGTCCTCCTCTGTCAATCTGATTATTACCATCAACGCTTCCACTACCATCAATGAAAAACTTACGCCTGCTACCTTCCCTCAATGGAGAGCCCAATTCGAAGCACTGTTAATTGGCTACGATCTCATCGATTTTGTTACTGGCAAGCTTACATGTCCGGTCATAGATGCAGAAAATTATGCCACCTCCAAAGCAGCGAATTCCCACTGGATTCGCCAAGATAAACTCATCCTCCATGCTATCCTTGCGTCCATTTCCCCTGCCATCACTCCACTTCTTGCATCCTGTAAAACCTCCCATAATGCTTGGACAACACTCACTCGTCTATATGTAGGAAAATCCCAAACCCGTGCGATGCAACTCAAGGAGAATCTTACATTGCACACTCGTGGCAGTCATTCGGTCACTGACTTTCTGCATGCAGTCAAGATAATCGCAGATGAGCTTGCGATTATTGATCATCCCATTTCGGATGATGATTTAACTATCTACATCTTAAATGGATTGGGTCCCGTGTTCCGTGAAATTGTTGCACCAATTCGTGCTCGAGAATCCTCTCTAAACTTTGAGGAACTTCATGATCTCCTTGTTGGTCATGAAAATTATCTTCGGTGACTGGAAACCAACTCTGCGCAGCAGTTTGTTGCAACTGCAAATTATTCATCTCGGTCTGGAGGAACAAACAACCATGAAAGCCAGCATTGTTCATCCTCCACCAACAAAAGCCGAGACAACAAAAAAAGGTGGGCTTCGAATTTGGGTCCCAGAAAATTCAAACCCAAGTGCCAACTATGTGACCAAGTGGGCCATACGGCCAAAACTTGTTCCAAACTTGGATCCAGTCCTGTCACTGCCAACTGTGCAGCGTCCACTACGTCCAAAGATCACAAATGGCTTGTTGATTCCGCCGCATCTCATAACATGACAACGGATCTTTCCAATCTTTCGATTCACTCTGAATATGATGGTACTGATGAAGTAGTAATTGGAGATGGGTCAGGTTTGCCTGTATCTCATGTTGGTTCACTATCTTTTACATCGTCTAATCGTATTTTTCATCTCAAAGATACTTTATGTGTTCCCACCATAAAAAAAAATTTAATCTCTGTTCATAATTTCACCAAACATAATGATGTTTATCTTGAATTTCATCCATCTTATTTTTTGGTGAAGGATCGGATCACATGGGCGACACTTCTCAAAGGCGCATGTGAAGATGGTATGTACTCCTTGCCGGAGAAGCTAGCTATGGCATCCAAAAAAATCACAGCCTATGTTCATGAACATACCACCACAGATGGTTGGCACAAGAGACTTGGTCATCCATCTTCTAAAATTGTCAATCATTTAAATCGGGCTTTTTCATTACCTACCAATAAAAATGCCAATAAAGCTTTATGCAATGCGTGTTCCCAAAATAAAGCCCATTGTCAACCGTTTCATTCTCATGGTTTAACTAGTCCAAGCACCACTTGAGTTAATTTATACGGATGTTTGGGGTCCCTCACATGACATTGGTCTTGTTGGCTCAAAATATTATCTCATTTTTATTGACCATTACACTAAATATATCTGGCTCTATCCAATGTCTACAAAATCGAGTGTTCAAATTATTTTTCCTCAATTCCGACATCTTGTGGAAAATAGATTTAACACTCGCATCAAGAGTATATACTCTGACAACGGAGGTGAATACATTGCGAAGCTTTTTAATCAAACTCCAGATTATCTCAAACTCAAACAACCTTGAATGCCAACTGCAACCTTGAATAACCGAACTCCATTTGAGAAGCTTTTTAATCAAACTCCAGATTATCTCAAACTCAAACAATTCGGTTGTCTTTGCTTCCCGTTGTCCCGACCATATAATAAATACAAGCTTGAGTCCAAAGCCAAGCCGTGTATTTTTGTGGGCTACTCACTCTCTCAAAATGCATACCTATGCTTAGAGCCCACAACCCATCGTGTATACCACTCACGGCATGTGCTATTCGATGAAAGCAAATTTCCCTTTGCTGAACTGTGCCCTAAATCCCGTGAGATCCAGACCACTCCACCATTCTCTGCTGAAATTGATCATCCCATATTCCTCTCTCTGCCGACCAATCCGTCCCAATCCCTGCAGACTAACCAGCTCCAATCTCTACCGACAACCACGCCTCAATCTCTGCCGCATGCTGCTCCTCCTGCATCGGGTACTCACCAGACTTCGGCGCCTCTGATGGACTCGTCTCCTTCACCGATTTCTCACCAGGTATGTGTTCCTCCCTCCTCTTTATCTGATTTGCCTATTATTTCTCCCATAAATAATCCACCCCCATCCGGTTCTGAAATACCACCTGTGACCCGAAGCCATAATATGGTAACTCGTTCTATGAATAATATTTATAGACCGAAAAGATCATTTTTGGTCGCTAGGCATCCGATCCAACCCTCCTTGGAACCAAACACAGTTAGTAAGGCCCTATCTGATTCTCGGTGGAGAGATGCCATGTCCTTTGAGCTCACAGCTCTCATGCGCCATGGTACATGGCAGCTGGAAATTCCTCCACACGGATGCAATATTATTGGATGCAAGTGGGTTTTTCGGATAAAAAGGTTGGCTGATGGTTCAATTGAACGGTATAAAGCGCGATTAGTCGCCAAGGGTTTCAATCAACAACCCGGTCTGGACTATAAAGAAAGTTTTAGTCCCGTAGTGAAACTCGTTACCATTCGTACTGTGTTGTCCATTGCTGTAATAAATGGTTGGTCACTTAGACAACTTGATGTCAATAATGCGTTTCTGCATGGACATCTTACGAAAAAAGTATACATGAAGCAGCCCCCTGGCTTTCGGGACCCAGAAAAACCAGACCATGTTTGCTGTCTTCGCAAGACTATATACGGTCTCAAACAAGCACCCCGTGCTTGGTATTCTGCTCTTAAGCAAGCACTGATTCAGTTTGGATTTCTGAATACCAAGTCTGACTCTTCTCTGTTTGTTTACACTGCTGGTTCAATAATTGTCTATTGCTTAGTGTATGTTGATGATTTAGTCATCACAGGAAATGATTCAAACTTTGTGGCAAATATTATTACTCAGCTTGGCCAAAAATTTTCCATCAAAGATCTGGGTCCCCTGCATTTCTTTCTTGGCATTGAAGTTATTCCTACAAGTCATGGACTGTTCTTAACACAACATAAATATGTCCGTGATCTCTTGGCTAAAACAAACATGGATGGCGCTAAGGATGTTACAACTCCATTATCAACCTCGGTTGATCTAAAACTGGATGATGGCACTTCAGCAGTAGATTCAACTGAGTATCGTCGTGTCATTGGAGCCCTGCAGTATCTCTCTCTAACTCGACCTGACATCAGCTTTGCAGTCAACAAGTTATCTCAGTTCATGCATCGTCCCACTCTGACTCACTGGACAGCCACAAAATGATTACTTCGTTACTTGAAGAACACGATCTTTCATGGCATAACCATTCAAAAAAACATCAGTCCAACACTTACATGCTTTTCTGATGCTGACTGGGCAGGAAATCTGGATAATAGAAGTTCCACCTCCGCTTACCTCATTTTACTTGGTACCAATCTCATCTCATGGAGTTCAAAGAAACAACGAGCAATTGCACGGTCATCCACCGAAGCTGAATATAGGGCGCTGGCCACTCCAGCATCTGAGTCTATGTGGATACTTTCACTATTTCAAGAAATGAAGTTCACACTCAAACAACCACCCTTATTGCTTTGTGACAATTTAGGTGCCACACATCTTAGCTTCAATCCAATTCAGCACTCAAGAATGAAGCATATTCAGATAGACCTTCATTTCGTCATGGATTTGGTTCAAAAAAATGTTCTTCAAGTGCGACATGTCCATACCAATGATCAGCTGGCAGACTTACTCACAAAGCCTCTCTCGCGTAAAAAAATAGATCAACTCAAAACCAAGATCGGACTTACTGATGGCAGCCCGTTATTGCGGGGGCGTATCAAGGAAGATCCTACAGCCAACTCAACGCTAGCTCACAATCAACAGACATAGTAAAATCAACAAAGATTTGTGGAAGCATAATTCTAGGATCAGTTTCTTATTTAGTTGTAACTTTCTATAAATATAGAATTTACGTTACTGCTTTCCATAGTTAGATTGTTCAAATGGTTTGTATAAAAACCTGCTATGTACATCAATATATTTTTATGAGATTTAGAATTCTTAAAAGCCAACAGCAGTGTTAATCCTTTATAATATATGCGATATATAAATAGTCAAAATTATACCATTTTCTCCCTAATTAATTAAAATGGTAAGTAAATAGCATGCATCGTTAAGATGTAATTGTCAATTTGAAAAAGTTTAGAAGTTCGGCAGATAAAGATTTGAAACTAAATAAAAGGAAGAATAAATAGCTAAGATGCCTTTATTCATTGCTGAAAGAAAGGATATATATGATTTGAAAAAAATAAAGGATATGAAAGTATAGAAAAGAGAGGCATTACAAATGGAGAGGGAGGAAGGACAAGAAAGTCAGGCCGCCATGTCCCATGTACCAAAAAACACGTAGAAATTTAGAGTTAAACACATGATTTTCAAAGGTCTTCTATGAAGAAAAGATTGCAAAATTAAATAAGATAGAGATGTGTTTGAATTATTGCAATTCCGGAAAATATTGGCATTCAATTAGATTGTTCTCTTTGTATTCTTTTTCGTTGGTATAAAATTTTTGAAGGGATATAAAATTTTATAATTTTAGAAATTAAAAGAGGGAGAAATTGTAGATTGATATATAAGTTTCCACATTTTATATAGATCTCGTTACATATAAATAAAAAATTACATGATCGAATGTGGGCCACCTTCATCGACAGGTGGGCTCGTCCCTAATCATCATCCAATTGAATAGCTATTAACTTTAATATTCATATCTTTCAAAACATAAAATCTGTCAAGGAAAACCTTAAATGATAAGAATAAACTGGAAAGCATGAAAAACTCTGGTGGATAAACAATTTTTTAAAATAAAATAAGCAAAATAATTCTTTTTTTTTAAAATGTCACATTTGGTCAAAAACAGACGTAGAGTTTGAAAATAATTTTTTCATTTGGTTTTTCTTCTAAAAAATCATATTGACGACTAGTATTACACGCACATGTGAAGAAACTTTGTTTTGATAACCCTCGTAATCTCGTATGATTAATCACATTGAATTGGGAGAAATATTGATACATAGGGATTCATCAAAATTTAAACCGCCTCTATCAACTTTAAGGTCAATATTATATGATTTAAAGGGTTGTTCTCTTTTGGAGTATTGTTTCACAAAGCCTACAATATTAACAAGGAATAAATCATTTGCAATTTGAGTAAATTACACCGTCTAGAGAATCTTGGGTCAAACTAGTACATTATACTTAGAGATCTTGAATTCATGTATAGATTCATCTGATTTATTCCTTCATCACTTTCGTTTCTCACCGAAAAAAAAATTTTAGATCTCATTTTTCAGTGAAATATTTTTTCTGTCATTCTAATTATATTTTCTACCATTTTCATGATAAAGACATTTCCTCCACTTAGATCTAGATCTATGGTGATTTTCTAGATCTATGATGTTTTCTTTCGGTAGCATTCGTTTTATGACTGTTTTCGATAGATCTAGCCTAGATCTACAAGTTTTGGTGGTCGATATGTCAGATTTTTCATTGGATCATTTGACAGAGCGTATTTCAATCGATTTCTGTCAGATAAATCTTTTGGGTGACAAATGTACTTAGAGTAAGCTAAGATGAAACTCTATGTTATCTTCTATGTTCGTTAAGTAGTTTCTTATCATTATGACTGATTTATATATTTTGATTGTTAAGATTTTCTATTGATCTTTTGAAATTTAGTTTATCTTTGTTGATGGATCTGTATTTTCTTATTATTATATCGATATAAATTTATACTATTTTTTTAAGTTGAATGAAATCTTTGTAAAAAAAAATAAACTAGTACATTAAACTTAATAAGCTTAATAATTAGGTCACATGTGTTATCAAAATTTATGATTACACATCATAAAATTATTTGATCAGCAAAAAAAATTAATAAGATCTATGAAATTACTGATTTTTTTCTCTTAAACGGCAAGCGGGGATTGGAGATGTATACATATCTTACTGTGTGTGAATGAATTAGAAGGTGGGCTAAGGAGTAAGGAAGGGTCGAACCCGACTTTATAAATATAAAAACTCAAAATTAGTGACTGGAAATTGAGATAAAGTTAATACTAAATATAAACATTTTTAGTAAAGATTGCAAACCTGAGATTAATTAGTGATCTAATTGAAAAATAATAACAATGAACAGCAAAAGAAATAGACAAGTCCAATGGGGATACTTTGTGGTACTTTTTTAGGAAACCATTTTATATATGCTTAAAAATTAATGATATGAAAGTGTCACTTTTATATTATTCCTAAGCTTGAAGACAACCCATTTTCGCATATTTCCGTTTGTCTTTAATCTATATTAAAGTAATTTTCTTTTTTCAAAGTTTCACAAAGACTATAGCAAGTATTTTAATCATTTTACCATGAATTAGTTGGCATTGTTAGGTAAAGACCAAAGCTATAAAAAGGGTAGTGAGGCTTTGTTTATGAACACCACCAAATCCCACTTCACACCAAAACTAAGATGGGCAAAATGAGGCCTTCTATGGCGTTTCTAACTGTCTCTGTTTTGGTGACTATTATCTCACTCACAATGCCATCTCAAACGGCAGCTGACTACGATTACAAATCACCACCTCCACCAACCAAGAAGTCAGAATATTCACCTCCAGTTTATCATTCTCCACCACCACCCAAGAAACAGTATGAGTTCAAGTCCCCACCTCCGCCAGAAAAGCACTACGAGTACAAGTCGCCACCACCCCCATCACCACCTAAGAAGCAGTACGAGTACAAGTCACCTCCTCCACCACCACCGCCCAAGAAGCAATACGAGTACAAGTCACCTCCCCCACCATCACCGCCCAAGAAGCAATACGAGTACAAGTCTCCACCTCCACCTAAGAAGCAGTACGAGTATAAGTCACCTCCCCCACCGCCTCCACCAAAGAAGCAATACGAGTACAAGTCACCTCCCCCACCATCACCTCCCAAGAAGCAATACGAGTACAAGTCTCCACCTCCGCCTAAGAAGCAGTACGAGTATAAGTCGCCTCCCCCACCACCTCCACCAAAGAAGCAGTATGAATACAAATCCCCTCCACCACCACCTCCACCAAAGAAGCAGTATGAATACAAATCCCCTCCACCACCACCACCAACAAAGAAGGAATACGAGTACAAATCACCACCCCCACCACCAAAGAAACAGTACAAGTATAAATCACCTCCACCACCACCTCCACCGAAAAAACAATACGAATACAAATCACCACCCCCACCACCACCACCAAGGAAGCAGTACGAATATAAATCACCCCCACCACCACCTCCACCAAAGAAAGATTACGAATACAAATCACCTCCCCCACCACCACCACCAAAGAAGGAATATGAGTACAAGTCACCACCTCCACCTAAAAAGTCTTACGAGTACAAGTCACCTCCCCCGCCACCACCACATAAGAAAGATCAGGACTACAAATCAACACCACCACCCGCAAAAGTTTACTACTACAGATCTCCTCCACCACCTTACCACTAGAGTATGGCTCTAATTACACCAAGGTAATTAGCATGTTTACGAAAAAAATTAAACATTAGTTTTCATTGAAACAATCTTATCAAATAATTTCTCTTATGGTACAATTCGTTTCTTACCAGCATTCATCTTCTCTTATTTTAAGTAGTGTATGTTGAACGGGTTGTTAATGACATTGACCTTTGTTTTTCTTGCAGGCTAGGGACGAGAATCTTAAATAAGGTTTCCTAGAAGATCTATAGTTCTCATACTAAGAAAACCTCTATATTTGAATTGTGTTGTTGAGAAATTTCACTTTTGTATTGTGTTGTTGTCAATTTTCCTTAATAAAATTCTTCAATCGCGTTGTTCCGTATCTTTGCAGTTCACATTTGTTCTGATACCATATATCTTCTTGGTGAATTAGAATTTTAATATTTTTAATCTCATTAACAAACTAATTTAAATGATACTACTAGCGAAACCGGATAACTATACAAATAGACCATTTTGGAAATCAGTTGTAAAAATGTCCATGCAAAACATACAGTAGCAAATCTGTCCATTTTCCAAAGTCATCTTATGACTCGTAAATAATAAATTTACCAAAAATAATCCACGAATAGATATAAACAAGCTAAAAATTAAAATTGGAAAATCCATATAAATTTAGGCAAATCTAAATATGGGAATTTACCATCTCCAGAGAATCTCTAAGACAGAATCATTCTCACATCTAATCGAGGAAATAAAATAAAGAGATTTCGACTACAATTTTCATTATCGAGAGAGGCCAATTACATAGTTCATCCTAACCAAATTTGATTGATTTCAGGTCTCGATATAGAGAATGACCTAACAAATAATTAACACAAATTATTATCGACCTGTTATTCTTTTAGTCCAAATTCTGAAAATTTGGTAGTTGTGGATCTTGTTGCAAGAGACCTTGATGGTACAACGTTCTTAATTTTACATGCAAAGGATACGAGAGATGTTTCACGTGCAGAATTGATTGTAAATATTTGAGTCATAATTTGATAAATTGACAGAGCTGAAAGAAACAAGTTGGGCCAAAATCTAGTTTAGGATCAGAAGGCACATGAGTTTATAACTTTTGACCTATAAAAATTAAATACGAGTTCAGGATCGGAAGGCACATGATCTAATTCCCCAACTTTGTGAATGAGACATTTTATATTCATGTTGTTTGTGAATTAAAAAAAGTTTCATATATNTATTTGTACATATATAAAATATATTTTTGGCCAAAGTCTTAATGGTCAAGATTTCTTAAGTGTGGATAAGTCAAAATGTGGGCCAAGAATATCTTGTTGGCCAAAATAGAATTTTTGGGCTTTTGGTATAGATGATTCCATTATAGAATTTATAGGCAAAAATGACACATCATTTTAATAATATGCGAAAATGGTCTTTTTTAAGTTAAAGAATTTTAAGTTAGTTGTGAACTTACTAATTTATCCTTCTACTTTTGTAACAAGTAAGAGTAACTTTCTATCACTTTTCTCTTTTTCCCTTCTGTTTGTTTAGGGTACTTTCCCACTACTCTTAAATACTTTTCTTTAAAACACATTATACCCAAAAAATCATACTTTTATTTTCCTACTTCACTTAAATAATTTCATTTGTTTTGCGAAAAAAGAAAAAATGAAATAGGAGATCATCACGTCCTTTGCTCATTAAATTATATTTATCTCATCAATAGGTAAATGTAAAGTTTACATGTCATTAACAAATTATTTACAAATTGTTATGTTACATTCTAATCTATCTTATTTTTCATTATTATCCTATCTTTGTTAGATGTTGGTTAAAAGATAGACATCATCTTTAGTTTTATAGTCAATCATTTTCGTAGATGAGCATAAAAATAAACTAAAATGAGTCATTACTAAGAAAATAATTTGTTAATAAGTAACAATATATTTACCTATTTCAGATTGTGAAAAATAATTATAAACTAAACTAAGAACATATAAGAATTTCCAGTGATTTCTACAAATTTGTAGTAGATTGGATAAATTTCTTAATCAATTTGAAGAAGTTTGAGTACAATTTCAGAAAATATCATAAACAAACATAAGAAAAATAAATAAATGTGATGAAAAGTTACTTTTAGTGATTACAAAACAAGTAAAATAGTAAAATAATAAGTCCATTACTAACTTAAACTTCCAAAACTTAAAATGAGTTATTTTTACATGTATACATATGAAGAGCCATTGTTATATATAAATTATAAAAAAGACCATCTATTACAATTCCTCTAATTTTTTTACCAAGATGTCTCACTAGTCAATTTTGGCCAACATATAGGCTAAAGTCTCTCATCTTGATCAACATCCTGGTCAAAGTTTCATCTTCACCAACATCCTGGCCAAACTCCCATCTTGACCGACATCTTGGCCAAACTTTCTTCTTAGCCAATATTCCATCTTGGTTTCATCTTGGCCGAATTTTTTACTCAGTTTCCATCTTAGCTGATATTGGCCAAGATATCCCTAGTTGGTGAAGATTAGTCAAGAGTCATTCTTAGTGTGGTCAATACATTTTAGTTGATAGGTTTTTATCATATGTTGGTAAAGAAATCTCCTTGTTTAAGGAAAATTCTAATGAACAATTTTTTTTCTAACAGACCAAGTTTTGATATTTTTTACACTAAGATGCCAATGCTATTGATAAAATTATGAGTCTCAACAAGTTCAACGGCGATGCAGATTTCATGAAGAGCTCAAATTGCCTAAAATATCTTAAGAGTTAAAGTCAGTTTTTAGAGAAAAGTTTCAAAGTTTGAAATTTTAAATCAAAATAAAGATGATGATATCAGATCTTATCACCAAGCCAAGAAGAGTCCGTTCAAGTGAAGACTCTACACCTATAAAAGGAGATCAAGTAGATGGAAGAAGGGGATTGAATCATCCAAAATCAAGGTTTTAACTTTTCAATCTAGTTTTTTGCTCTCTAGTTTTACTATTTAGTTTTCGTAAATGAGATCACTTTTATCTTTAAAAGTCTTTTACTTTCAAAAACTTTCAAGTTTTTATTTTTTCAAATCTTTGACTTAATTGCTTATAGTTGTTATTTTTATTATTTATTTTTCTTCCAAATAGTTAAATAAAAGTTCCAGCTTCTTTCTTCATTTCATTGCATTTTAATTTCAATCTAAGTTCTTAGGTTTTATTACAAGTAGTAGTAGAAACCTAGAGGATATTTGTTCTCTACTTCTCACAATCATCTTACGATTAGAAGTTAGATAAACTTTAGAATATATTTTAAATTCAATTTCTTTGACCAAATTTTGGCACGCTTGCGCACTTACCTATTAGGGATGTAGGTTTTTGGTTCAAACCATCATCACGATCTAGGCAGTTGCTAGCCTAGCAAATTGATTTAGATTTTTAAGTCAAACATCTTTTCTTGGCATGCCCGATGGGACACTGATCGTGAGTTTATGCCCACTACTAGATCAAAGACTGTAACATTGAATTAAGAGAATATTCATTGGCAAGTGTTGGATCTAAGGTAATTGAGGGAGAAATGGCACAAGGCGGAGAGACCGTTCAAGATAGTATTCATACTATTTATGAAAACATGCAACAATGATTTTAGAATATAAATCAAAGTTTTCAGAATCTTAACCAAACCATGCAAGCGGGTCAACAAAATCTTTTAGACTATTAGAGGTGCTTAAACTACATGTGCTCTCGACACAACAAGAAAGACTTTAGCAGGCGGCTTCGTGTCATTCTCCGCCAATGAGATGGAACAAACAACCCCGTGGGAAAAATGCTGACAACAATATCCCACAATTGAGGGTCAGCCGAAATGATGTACCGACCGCCAATGTGCAGGTTTGACCAACATAATATCAAGGCTATAACAGTTAACTTTTAGATCGCAAAGCCATTGCGAATATGATTCATGATATGATCGGCCCTAGGATGAGGAGAATTGGCTGATCCATGTATAGGAAGCCAGATCCAAGATAGTGGATTGAATGGTGTTTCCAAGGGGCTATAGATGTATAGATTTAAGATTGTTTTCCGGGGACGAGAACCAATCTACGATGGAGCATATTGGTCGATTAGTGGGCCAACATGAAGATATTGGAGGCAAGGAATTTTTTATGTTAAAGCTATTTTCTAATTCCTTCACTGGCATGCTTTTGACTTCGTACATTAATCTTCCTACCAACTCCTTTCCATGTGAAATTTCACAAGATCGAGCTAGAGGTTTCAATGGCCGATTTGGCCAGACTACACCAAAAGAAAGGAGAAATTGTCGAGGAGTTCATTGCACATTTTAAAAGGGCTAAACCACAATTAAAAGTTGATATTGGTGAAACATCAAAAGGTTCAAGCCAAAAGAAAGATGAAAAGAGTAATGATGGATTGGTCATGTGAGATGAAAAACTATGCATTCGGTGTGAATGTGAGATATAAAGCTCAACTAATAAGGAGGTAGGTTGGCCAAGAAACCCCGTTATGAAGGAAAATCATAATTGAAGGCCACCCTCGGAGAATGATGGTCCTCACGGCTTGAAGCCCATGTTCCAAAGAAGGGCATGCCATCGGCCTGAATACCAGCATTCACCTAGAAGAATGTTTCAACAAGGAGAATAAATTTATCAACGTCATAAGATTCACAGTGGTAACCTCACCCACCAACGCAACAATGATAGCAAGTCCGGTCATGGCCACAAGGCCAGTATAGGAGACCAAAAGGTGTTGGATTACGAGTGATCATATCCTATAATGACCACTCTAGAGTAGTGTCTTAAAAGGATAATGTACAGAGGTTGGGGAGGCCACCACTAACTGAGGTTGGCTGGTGGCATAGGGTTGGCTGAAGATCTCAACCATACCCGTTATTGACCCAGATAGAGAAAAGAAGATTAAAGAGGCAAAGAGCTGTAGAGAATTATTCCATCCAAAATGTGCTAAGGGCCGAGGAGGAAGCTCTAGAACCTATTGAAGATAAGAATGAGGATGCTGATGTGGTAGATCATCTAGAAGTTCATTTATCAGGTGAGAAATGCGATAATTTTTTAAGTGAAAAGAATGGTGAAAGTAATCATATTTCAAACTCCCCCAACTTGGAGGATGAAGAAATAGAAGATGTTTTTGAAGAAGGGATGAGCCTATCATTTAGTTTGGTTCATTACCTCCAGTTTATTGTAACATGACTGTCGTACTTCCTTTATGATTTGAATCTCAACTAGGGCATTCTTATGTAATAAAGAGTAATGTGATAGAGGCGGCATAAATCAAAGTAAAAATCGCTAAATATGGCTAAATAATCTGAAGTTCCAATCCAATAAATTATTAGTGGAAGTAACACGAAAGATTGACTGGAAAAGATAGTTTATGGGAAGCCATGAGAAAGTGCATCACAACACTTGAAACTATTATACATAATGTGCGTAATTGGATGGCTGGCCAATCTGTAGGATTCTTGTTGATAACGGGGCACCGTGAATATTCTTCTAGCATTCGATGAAAATGTCGTGTAAAGAATATCAAGAGTTTATCCCAACTAAGCTAACATTTATGAATTTTTTAGGTGGAGTTACAAAGACCCGATGAGTGTTACTAGTCAAGCTTACAGTGGGGAGCAAAACATTGATGACAACATTTTTTGTGGTGGATGAGACGTCACATTACAATTTTTTTCTTGGGAGAGATTGGATTCACATAAGTCTTTGTGTGTCATCTTCACTTCACCAACTTTTATTTATCTGGAATGGAGAGAAGGTAGAAGTAGTTTATGCTGATAGAAAGCCTTTTTTTTCCGCAACCAACATAGTAGAAGCAAGATATTATGAAGATGATGTCAATTTAATAAAAAATTTTAAAAGTAATAGGCCAGACCACCCACGCGATGTTACGGCCTTAAAAGAATATAAGCTTCATTATGAAGCATTTGAAGAGACTTGCAAAGTATTGTATCAGCTAACTTTAGCAAAAATACTTGGACCGATAACGGAAGAAATTCCTTGATGGATTTCATAAAAGAAAGAGAGAAATCAGCCGTGATGAAGGCGACCCTAAAAAGATTATAGGCCTACTTGGCCAAGAAGAAGATGGGGAACGAAACGGCCATTGATTAGGTTGAATTTGTGATGGATGATGAATTTAAAGAGATTAGAGATCATGGCTTCAATGAGTTTCGTCCAACTCTAGCCAAGTTAGATGACTCATAATTTGAGGTAAAAGATCAATTGGTGGAAGCTATTGGAACAGAAGATGATGTTACGCCGACTAATGTGAGTGGTTTATTAGAACCAGCTTTTCAAGCCAAAGTTATTAAAATTTTGAAGGAGTACAAAGATTGTTTTGTATGAGATTATCATGAGATTCTTAGCTTGTGAAAGGAGTTGGTCGAGCATAGACTTCCTATTAAAAATGAATACAAAACGCATAAACAACCCCCAAGAAGGATGTCACCTAATGTAATGTTAAAAGTAAAAGAAGAAATAAAGAGATTGTTAAAGGCTAAATTTATTAGAACAGATAAATATGCAAAGTGGTTATCAAATATTATGCCGGTAGTAAAGAAAAAAGGCAAGATTTGTGTTTGTAATGATTTTAGGAACTTGAACGCTGCCACGCCGAAGAATGAATATCATATGCCAGTGACTGATCCTTTAATTGATGGCGCGACTATACATGAAATTTTATCTCTAATGGATGGCCATTCTGATTATAATCAATTCTATATTACCAAGGATAATGTTTCAAAATTGACATTTAGATGCCTGAGAGCTATTGGGACCTTTGAATCGATGGTCATGCCTTTTGGCCTAAAAATGCTAGGGCGATGGGTGCTATTTCCCATGACATGATTGGCCGAATGATGAAACTATATATTGATGATGTAGTGGTTAAATCGGTCAGGGAGGAAGAGCATTTGCTAGATTTGATGAAGGCTTTTGAAAGGATATGAGTTCACAAGTTGAGGATGAACCCATAAAAGTGTTCATTCGGGGTGTCAGCTGAAAATTTCTTGGGTTTTGTTGTTCATCAGTGAGGGATTGTAATAGACAAAAATAAAGCACGAGATGTTATTGAGGCCCCACTATAGAAAACTAAGAAGGAATTGCAAAGTCTGATAAGCCGAATCAATTTTTTGAGAGGATTCATCTAAAATTTGATTGGAAAGATCAAATCGTTTTCATCTTTACTAAAATTGAAATAAGAAGCTGAGTTTAGGTGGGAGAAGCAACATCATGAGGCATTTTACCTGATCAAAAGGTATTTGACTAAACCATTAGTAATTATGCCTCCTATAAAGAAGTGGTCGTTAAAGCTATATGTGTCAGCCTCTGAAAGATCGATAGGTAGTCTTTTGGCTCAAGGCAATGAGTTATGGAAGGAACAAGTCATATACTATCTAAGTAGAGTTTTGAATCCAAATGAATTAAAGTATTCTCCAATTGAAAAGTTGTCTTGTCTTGTACTTTTCGGCCATAAAGCTCATACAATACATGTTATCCCATGTAGTGTTCATTATTTCAAAAACTTATTTAGTTAAATACATTATTTCTAGGTCGATTATTAGAGGGATAATGACAAGTGGATTATAACTTTGTCGGAGTTTACCTTTTGTTTTGTGTTGTAAAAGTCAGCAAAAGGGAAAACTCTAGTGGATTTCTTGGTTGATCACCCATGTTTAGATGTTGAGGGGTGTCGCAACGTGCATGCGATGCGGAGCGGCGATTGAAAAATCATTTTTTGACAAAAAAAGAAATTCAGAGTCGCCACCAATCATTTAGGATGTGATTGGTCACCCAATTTTAGAATCAAATATTTTGGTCTGCGAAAATTTAAAGTTTGTTCAGGAGTCATTTGTGTGTGGGGAAGGTATTAGCACCCCACAACGCCCATTATGAAAAATGGTTACCAAATTTAATCAAGTACTATCCAAATTTTTCAATAATGTTATAGAAATGTAATTTTGAATGTGACATTTGCTACATTTTGCATCATAAAAATGAGCAAATAAATGTCCTTCAACAGGTGGTACAAAGACCATTAAAAATTATTTTTTTATTAAAAACGTTATTGGAGTTACTCTCGGTATCCTAAAAATAACTCCTCACCTCGGTAGTTCAAAAAATTTGGTATCCCAAAAATTTTAAAGTCCGTCATCGAAATTTTTTAGTGAAAACTAAATAAAGAAATTAACAAAATTTTAATCAAATTTTTATGATTTTAATTTATGAGCGTCAATTCTGATGACAAAAAAATAAAAAAATAATCACATACAACCGTGACGTATGACAATAATATATAAATAAATAAGAAGAGATAACAACTATAAAGAAAAAAAGAATAATGGAAATGAATGTTAGAGATGACAATTATGTATGATAAACTTAAAAAAAGAATATGTAGAGTGAAAATAGTGAAACAAGACGTGAAATAATTAATAATATATATATAAATAAATTAAAACTGACCAATAATATCTACTAAAAAATAGAAAAATAAACAAACACAAAAAACAACAACAAAATATAAACTGTAAACAACAAAAAAAATAAAAAAAAATAAAAAAAAATTTAAAATACAAATTTTTTTTTACAAAGGGTGATGTCACCTTCTGTCTTTTTTTTTTAATTTTTATTTGTTTACATATATATGTATATATAATTATTTAGTAAATAAATTAATAATAAATTTTTATGTGTAAAATAAATTAATCAATGAAAAAAATGCTTAATTTCATACATAATTTACATGAGCATGCTTTTTTTTTACTACATGGTCTATTGATTTCCATTTTTCATTTCTTCACCCAATACTAATCAAACAACAAAAGAATGATTATGGATGATAACTAATTTAAACAAGTGTCACTAAAAATAAATAAATAATTTTGTTTGTGATATAAATATAATATTTTTTTTATTTTGGACTATTTAGTTCACTAATTACCATTTTTTCTTTCTTCCTTTATTGCTAGGAATGATCATGGATGGTAACTATTTTAAACAAGTGTCACTAAAGAAAATGCATAAAACTTTCAAAATAAAATAAATTTTGTTTGGGATATAAATATACTATTTTTTTTATTTTGGACCACTTAGTTCACTAATTACAATTTTTCCTTTCTTCCTTCATTTCTAGGAATGATCACGGATGGTACCTAGTTCAAAAAAGTGTCACAAAATTTTTGGTCAAAAATTAAAAAGAAAATAAGAGAAGACTTGTAAGAACATAAAAAAATCAAAGCTGAAATATTTGCATAATCTTATATAGAAGTTTTATTCTCTGTTTTATGTATTTTTATGTATGAGAAATTATCATAGGAAATCTTTTCATCAAATATACACTTTCAACCCATTAAATGGTTGATTGACATTGAGTTAATTTTACATCCCTTAAAATTTTATCCTCATTCTCATTGATTGAGTTGATGACAAAAAATCTCATTATCAAACTTGTTAGGAAATAAACAGTATATGAAAATAAAACTTAAGATTAAGAGTAGGAGAAATGACAAAGAATGAGCAAACAAACCTATATGTGAAAAATGAAACAAAGAAATATCAAATACATGAGTATGAAGAAGAGAGATGATTAATTAGAATGAACAAGATATATCGTAAGCTAAAATGTAAGAGATTGAACTACCTTAATAAAAAGAAAATGAGAAAATGGAAGATGAATAGAAATGAAAACTCTAATTTTTTTTATTTTTCACTATTTTCTCAAAACCTCTCTTTCTCTCTTTAAAATCCCTTCTCTTCCTCAGTCTTCAAATCTCCTCTTTCAAGTGAAAACATCCCCTCTATTTATAGGTAAACTTAGGGCTTCACTTTTAAATTTAGTCTATTTGTTCCTTTTTTTAGTCCTTGGACAAATCCTCCTATTTTTAGGCATTTGGCTATTTTTCAAATCATACACATAGTCTGAGACTAGTATATGAGCAAAAAATTTTTTTTTGTATTTGAAAAGTATTGGACTGGATAAAATATGGTATCTACAGCTGCCCCCCTTTGTTCACACTTCTAAACTTAGAAGGTATACAAATGTGTAAATAAGTATTTTGATCGAGAAAAAACTATGTAGATAAGAGAAATAGAAACATCGACTGATTCGGGTTCTATGAAATGGCAGAACTTATGAAATGGACCTGGATAGACACAAGCTTTGACCTCGACTCAATTCGGGTTCGATTTAATCCTTTAAATTGAAACGGACCAGGCGCTGACACCGGGCTTCGACCGCGAAATAGTCAGGTTTGATTTAACCTAAGATAAAGAAAGGACGCTGACTTGGATAGACGTAGGTATTGACCTCGATTCGATGCGGGTTCAATTTTTAACCATATTAATTGAAACGGACCAAGCGCTGACACCGGTTTCGACCGCGACAAAGTCAGTTCGATTTAACCTAAGATAAAGAAAGAGCGTGGACCTGGATAGATGTGGGTTCGATTTAACCATAGATAAAGGGCGTGGATGTGGATAGACGCAATCTTCGACCTCGAGTCAATGCGGGTTCGATTTAACCATATTAATTGAAATGGACCAGGCGCTGACATCGGGCTTCGACCATGATAAAGTCAGGTTCAATTTAATAAAAGATAAAGAAACGACGTGGACGTGGATATAGGCAGGCTTCAACCTTGACTCGATGCGGGTTCGATTTAACCATATTAATTGAAATTGACCAGGCGCTGACACCGGGCTTCGACCTCGATTCAATGCGTGTTCGATTTAACCATATTAATTGAAATGGACCAGGCATCCCAACAAAGTCGTATTTGATTTAACCAAGATATTTGAAAGGAAACAGACCTGGTTGGACGCAAGCTTTGACCTCGACTCAATTCAGGTTCGATTTAACTAAAGATGTTGAAATGATATTTGATATGATATTTACAAGTTTCATATGGTGCAAGAGCTAGACTAATGCATGCTCTAAATGTTAGAAATTCATATATGGATTTCGAAAGAATATCTTTAAATGATTCATGCACTTGAATTGCATCAAAACAGATCAATGTGATGCATATCTATGTGTTGTAATTATTGAATATAAATACAAAGTAGTGATTTTGAGTGCATGCATGCTATGCATGATTGAAAACAATTGTAAGAAAATTATTTGATGATTTTTTTTGAAAGTTGACTAATGTCGGTCGCCATATCCTTCACCCTTCAAATCAATCACTTGGCCTAAGGTCATGGACTCGCAATGAAGTATCGAGTATACTTTCAAGAAAATGATGCATCCTTATTCCTTGGTTTGTGCTCAAGTACTCGGCTTCACGTCGATGATGAAGAAAAGTGAATAATTTTTCCACATTTTGCTTCTTTTTTTTGTACTTTAATTGTAGTCCTCCAATCGTGCTTTAGCCTTCGCTATGTGCATACCGGCTTTCTCGTGATGACTTTTCAGATTTCACCTCGTACTCAGACCACCTTTATTAGTTCCTATTCTTTTCTTTTTTCTTTTTTAATTTACTTTCACCTAACCAAGTTTATGCTTCTGAATTATTTCAAGAGTAATTAATGATATCTTAGAATTGAGAGGAATAAGAAATAAAGGAAATAAGGAGAATATGAAGAATATGTATTTGTCAACTGAGAAAGAAAAAAATGCTCTTCATTGATGATGAATAATGTTTACGAACGATGATTTGGAAAAAGAAAAAAATATGGAGGAAGAATTTCTCCAGTATTCGAGATAACTCTTTTTTTTAAAACATTTTTGTTTGCTTAACTTCATTTTTTCCATACTTAGAGTGGTCAGACGAAGAACTTCTTGACTATGTTAGAATTAACTGTATGCGGTAAATCATCTTCATCCATGTTTATTAGCATGAGAGCTCCTTTAGAGAAAGCCTTCTTGACAATGAAAAGTCCTTTGTAATTTGGGATCCACATCCCCCGGTGATCCTTTTGATATGAGAGTTTCTTTTTCAACACCAAGTCTCCTTCTCGGAAACATCAGGGATGCAATTTTTTGTCATATGCGTGCATCATTTTTCTTTGATATAATTGCCCTCTACATAATGCAGTCAATCTTTTTTTCTCGATGAAATTCAATTGCTCATATCGTGTTTGTACCCACTCTGCTTCTTCTAATTTCACCTCCATTAAGACTCTGAGGGAGGGAATTTCCACCTCAATTGGAAGGACTGCTTCCATGCCATATACCAAAGAGAATGGCATTGCCTCAGTTGATGTTCAGACTGATGTGCGGTACCCATGCAGTGCAAACAGGAGCATCTCATGCCAATCCTTATAAACCTCTGTCATCTTCTCCATGATCATTTTTATATTCTTATTGGCTACTTCCACTCCTCCGTTCATTTTCGGATGATAAGGAGGTGAATTATGATGTTTAATTTTGAATTGCTCACATAATTCTTTCATCATCTTGTTATTTAAATTTATCCCATTATCTGTTATGATCCTTCCAGGTAGACCATATCGACGAATTACTTCCTTTTTAATAAATTTAACAATCTCACTTCAGGTTACACTCGAATAAGAACTTGCCTTCACCCATTTGGTAAAATAATCTATAGAGACCAAAATGAAACGATGCTCGTTAAAGGTTTTTGGTGTGATGAGACTAATGACGTCTATGCCCCACATAGAGAACGGCCAAGTCGCGGCCATGACATGTAAAGGGGATGCGGGTACGTGAATTTTATCCGTATAAATTTGACATTTATGACATTTCACTGCGTACTTGATGCAGTCAGATTCTAGAGTTAACCAATAATATCCTGCTCTCAAGATTTTTTTGGCCATCATATGTCCATTAGCATGAACTCCATAAATTCCTTCGTGAACTTCCACTATGATTTGATTCGCTTCCCTTGCATCAACACATCTAAGGGCACCATATCATGGTTTCTTTTGTAGATTATTTCACCATTCAAGAAGAAACCCTTGGACAATCTTCTAATAGTGCATTTATCATTCTCAGAACCTTTGGATGGATATTCTCCATACTGCTTGATGTTGTAATACCATGGTCTTGTGTCTGGCACTTCTTCATTACTCATACAGTGAGCAGGAAAATCTCACTTCTCAAGTTTTATGGGTTGCCCTTCTTCCTTAAAGTCTGCGGCAAACATGGATACTAGAGTTGCCAGTGCATGCAATTTGATTATTCTCTCTGGGTATATGCTCAAATGAGATCACTTCAAAAGTTCGGGTTAACTTAGTTACATGTTTGTTGTAAGGTACCAGCTTGGAGTCTCTAGCTTCCTATTCCCTGTTTAGTTATCGTATCACCAATAACGAATCTCCGTACACTCGAAACTTCCTTATCTTCATATCATAAGCTACTTGAATTTCCATGGAACATGCCTCATATTCTACCACATTTTTTGTGTAGTCAAAGCATAGTTTTTCCATGAATGGGAATAACTTTCCCTCGGAAGATATGAGGTTGCCCCAATTCCATGTCCTACATCATTAGATGTGCCATCAAATAACATTGTCCACAATTCTGGATCCATAGATTCTCCTTCATTTTTTAAAATGACTGATATGTTCTCATCAGAAAAATCAAACTTCACAGGCTCATAATCTTGCACTGGCTGATCTGCAAGATAATCAGCAAGTACACTCCCCTTTATTGACTTTCTCATGACATAAACAATATCATATTCCGTGAGCAACATTTGCCATTTAGCAATTCGCCCAGAAAGTGATGGCTTTTCAAAGATATACTTGATTGGATCCATCTTCGAAATTAATCAAGTGGTGTGGTATAATATGTACTGTCTAAGCCGATGAGCAACTCAGGCTAATGCACAACAAACATCGAATAATTAGCCTCATAATTTGTCAACATTTTGCTTAAATAGGATATTGCTTGTTCTTTCCTTCCAGAGGTGTCATAAGTACGCAACCCATGGATTTTCCTGTCACTATAAGATACAAAATGAGTGGACACCCTGGAGTTGGAGGAATAAGTATAGGCGGATTTTGCAAGTATTGCTTGATCTTCTCAAAAGTAATTTGACAATCATCATTCCATCCTTCTGTATCACTTTTGTGGAGAAATTTAATGATAGGTTCACAAGTTGCAGTTAGCTGTGAGATGAACTGGGCTATATAATTTAATCTCTCCAAGAAACCTCTAACTTCCTTTTGAGTTTGAGGTGGCGGCATATCAATGATGGCTCAAACCTTGTCAGGGTCAACTTTTATTCCATCCTTGCTCATGACAAAACCAAGTAGTTCCCATGAAGATGCTGCGAATGTACACTTTGTCGGGTTGAGCTTTAACTGGAACTTTCTCAACCATTCAAATAGTTTTCGTAGAGTGACCGTATGATCTTCCCCTTGACGAGATTTGGCAATCATATCATCAATGTACACTTTGATTTCTTTATGCATCATATCATGAAACAGTGTTACCATTGCCCGCTGGTAAGTCGCCCCTGCATTTTTTAGACCAAATGGCATCACCTTATAACAAAATGTACCCCACAAAGTTATAAAAGCCATCTTTTCACGATTTTTAGGAGCCATTTTGATTTGGTTATACCCTGAAAAAACATCCATGAAACAGAATGTTGAATGTCCTGCAGTGTTATCTACTGAGACATCGATATGTGGTAATGGAAAATTATCCTTGGGGCTTGCCCAATTTAAGTCTCTACAATCGACGCACACCCTTACTTTCCCATTTTTCTTCAGCACTGGGGCTATGTTAGTAACCCATTCAGGGTATTTTGCTACTTTTAGAAAACCCGCATCTACTTGCTTTTTAACTTCTTCTTTGATCTGTACCAACATGTCTTGTTTCATTTTCCGTAATGTTTGTGGCACTGGTTTACTTTCGGCCATAAGTGTCAAATGATGAACCACGATATATGTGTCTAAACGTGGCGTATCTTGGTAACACCATGCAAAGACATCAATATACTTTTTGAGTAAATCAATTAATTCTCGACGACTTTGGTTTGTCATAGAAATGCTGATTTGGACTTCTTTCGTCTCTCCCTCCAATCCTAAATTTATCACCTCCGTTAACTTTTGATATGGTTGAGTTATTTTTTTCATCCTCTTCTACCATTCTTAACATTTCCGGAGATGGTTCAAAATTATCCTCGTCACTTTTATCTGACTCTACACTAAGAATGAGATTGTCAAAGTTATTGCTTATACTCTTGTTTTCAAAATCACCGTTCTTATACTTGAATCAGATTATTGGATGAAAAGAAGGCGAGAAAAAGAAATAAACAATGCATGAGTATGAACAACATTTCAGATGAACGAAATAAGCACTCCAATTCTTCTTCTGCCGCCTTAGCATTCAGCATGGTAGCCGGCTTGGATACCAATAAATATTCTTCCCCATATACAAATGAGTTTATGATCCATTATAAATTTCAGCTTTTCATGTAAGGAAGATGGTACTGCCCCGGGAGAGTGAATCCATGGTCAACCTAAAAGAAAATTGTATGCTGAATTTATGTCCATCACTTGGAAACAATATTGAATAGGCATGGCCCGATTCAAATTTGTATCTTTATGTCTCCGACTACTTCTCTTCGAGTACCGTCGAATGCTCTTACTATCATCATGCTCGGTTGCATATGTGTTGCGTCCACAAGGAGTTTTGCTAGTGTGGATCTTGACATTACATTTAGAGACGAGCCACTATCAACCAATTCTTTTGCAACAACATAATCCCCATATTTCACGGATATATGTAGAGCTCTGGTGTGTCCAGTACCATCGGTAGAGATTTCATCATATGTGAAAGTGATAAAATTTGGTGCGGTAATATTTTTCACAATTCCACTCAACTTCTCCACCGTAATGTCATGACAGACATATGGTCGATTCAAAACCTTCAATGGTTCTTGGCGATGTGGTTCAGAATTCAGAAAGAGTAACAGTAAAGATATGCGAGTAGGTAAGTGATTAAGTTGTTCTATCACCTTATACTCGCTTTGCTTTATGAGCTTAAAAAATTCACATACTTCTTCTTCAGACACTGCTCTTTCTTTCTCCGTACCTCTTATTATATCTGGGTCTATCACTTGGCCGCCATGCATTTCTCCTTGGAATTCATAACCATTGTCATCTTCTTTGGCTTTCCTTATCATTTGCCTTTCAAACTCATCGCTTTTATCCGTTTCAAAACTTCTAGCGTGTAGCATCTGCCACTCATCATCATCCCACCTACTCTCGAAATATTAGTTATGGGGAGATCGAGGTCACACGGATTTAGCGCTTGAGTTTTATCGTTACCACTTGTAATGACCTCATATTCGTACGTCCATGGTACTTCTCTTGAATCTTTGTAAGTAAACGCACCCGATATTTGGATGGTGATAGGCATCGGAGCATAAGACATAGTGGTGTGAGTTGACTTTTTTTCGTAATGTATTGTGAGAGGTTTTGGGATATAGGACGACACTTCAACATTAACTTCAGATGATTCTTTAGTTGTCATGAGGACTAAAGAGTCATCTTCTAGGTATTCCTTTTCTCTTTTATGACTTATTGTAAGTATCTTTGCATCCAACAACTTTTGCACTTCTATTTTAAAATCACCACATTCCTCAATTGTATGCCCCGTCACATTCTTATGAAAAAAACAATCAAAGTCATGCATATGCTTCCTAGAAACACCTTCATCCTCTAAACGTGTTAGGTAGGTGTACCCTACTCTAGAAAGAAGATGGAAAAGTATTTCCATTGACGTGCTCACATCTTCCACATCTATCTTTCCATATGAAAAATATTCCTCAATTGCATTTACGGTAGGATTCTCATGATTTGTAGAGGGTTGAAATGTATATCTGTATTCCCATTAGCCTTTTTGAAATTCAACCATCCATCCTTGATCAATGCCTGTACTTTACCTTTTAATGTCGTTCAATTCTCAGTCGAATATCCCCCTGCCCCAGCATGATAATCACACCGAGCAGTCAGATTATACCACCTTGGGTATGGTGGTTGTAGAGGTTCATAAGGAATTGGCACTAATTGATTATTCTGTATCAATTGAGGTAAGAGTTCTGTATATAACATGGGGAATGGATCATATTGGACAAAACATTGATTATTTTTATTTCCCCTCAGGGGTTGATGAGCCTGACCAACATTGTGCTGGTGAGTCGGTGGTTTGAAACCGGGTCTCGAGTTGTTTTGAAATGCTGATTTTTTAAAGTGATAATTGTACGGAATTTGTGAGGTAGTTGCCACATATGATGTCATAGATTTGGGCCCTTCACTATACTTTGGAAATCCCGGCCTCGAGTTTACAGCTTGTGATGGGTACCTAAAATTGATCGTCTGTACATCCCCTTCTTTTAGCTTCAACGGTTGCCCTTTTTTACGGATGATGTATCAGATATGACTTCCAAAATTCTTCCATTCCTTACCCCATATTCGATCCTTTCACCAATCACTCTAGTGTCAGAGAAGTTGTTTGAAGCATTTCCACTCATCCTATCGTAGAATGGAGATCTCAATGTGTTGATAAACATTATAGCCATCTCCTTTTCTGACAAGTGAGGGTGTACTTGAGAAGCTAATTCCTTCCACCTTTGCGCATATTCTTTAAAGCCTTTAGTAGGCTTTTTCTCCATCCTTTGTAGATCCAGATGATCAGAAGCCAAGTCTTAGTTGTACTAATATTGTCTTAAGAAAGCATCAATTAAATCTTTCCACCATCAAATATGTTGTTCCAATTGGATATACCAGCAAGATGCAACCCCTGTTAAGCTATCTCGAAAGAAATGAATCAGCAGCTTATCATTATTTGCACAAACCGTGATTTTTCTGCAGTACATAATAAGGTGACTTCTCGGGCATGTACTGCCATAATATTTTTAAAACTTAGGTAGCCTTAATTTGTGTGGGATGGTAACATCTGGGACCAAACATAATTGGGTGGCATCAATGGTACCATATACATCTGACCTTTCAATGGCGCACAATCTTTCTTCTAAAAGGTCCAGCTTATCTTTCGACAGCGGGTCTTCGCTTGGTTTAGTAACAGGCTTCTGCCTCTTTGGGTCATCAACATCGGGTATGATGATTAGCTCATTAGCGAGCCTTGTGGGGTGAAAGCTTGGTTGTGGCCAGGTGCCATTATGGTTGGGTTGTACCCACTTTTTCCTATGTGCATCATTTCCTGGACACTTAGAAATGGATAGTGTTGGATATTTATTGGTGGTGAAGCATGCTGAAAGTGGCTAGTCTGATGACATTGATAGATTGGAGTGAACCCATGAGGGTAAGGTGGAGTATCGTTTGGCAATTGATTTTGTCATGATTGAGTCCCTTGCATATTTTCAAGACAGGCTTTTCCCGTACTCGCGGCGAGGAGTTCCAGGACTCTTACCATTTGCTATTTCAGCTCCCTAATTTCTTCTTTCATTTTCTCTCGCGATTGCTCTCTTTCTTACTCATCCATGACCCTAACTTGAGCTCGCGTTTGATAAGGATGTCGAAGTTGATAGGCTATCTTTAAAAAGTTTTCTTAATAAATAAAAATAAAACAATGAGATGGGTAACAATAACAATAATAATAATGAAAGTAAATTTATGCATGAGAAATGATTGCGCAAAGTGAAAGTCCAAAAGTACTCAATTTCATTCAATTAGTCGAGCCATCCACTACATTTGAGTATGTAGAAGTCAAACTACACTACTCCGCAATATGCGTTTATACAAAATGGCCCACATCTCTGTTGATGGGCAAAACACTTTCAAGAACTTAGACAAGTTCTCCCCATTAGGATGGATGGGCAAAATACTTTTTTTCAAAAATGATGCTTGTTCCGCCAAATTGCTCGCTCTCACAGCCACGCCTTTAAGCCATTCTATAGCCTGCCCTGATCGTTGTTGAATCAAATCATGCTCTTGTGGCAGTAATTGGTAATCATATCTGAGTGCGTCGACATTAGCATCATTATTTATTGCTAATTTCTCTACCACATTCTGATACGCTCTGACTTGGTGCCCAAGGCTTGAAATGACTTTCAATAGTTCTTCACTATCATTTGGTGACTCAGTCTTCCTAACTTTTTGATTATCTAAATCAACTTGTAAATTATCAGTGATTCATCGTAATGAGTCATATTATTTTTCTAACTCAACAATGTACGTATTCTTCTTATCGACAACCCCTTTAACCTCTTCTAAAACCTCTTGTACAAGTTTATTTTTCCTTTCTATCTTCATGATTCGATCTTCTTGTTCATAAATTACCACTCGCAAAATTCTCATTGTCCTCTGCCATCCTTATAATTTTGTTGTTCAGTTTACGAGTGTCAGTTTCCAACTCTAAGTTTTTCCGCTTCATATATTCTTGATCCTCAACTTTGTTTCTCAAATCTCTGAGTTATTTTTCCGCTTCGATCCTGTGCTGGCCAGCCAAATTCGTCTCGATTGTTAGACGTCTATTTTCTTCTAAGAGAGCTAAATTAGTTTGACGCTCCTCATATAACTCATCCCGCTCCTCATTTTTAACAATCTCCTCATTAGCTTCTGTAACTTATGTGATTGTAAATCCTCAACTGGTAAGGCAATTGTTATTTTGCCTCTGCTCTCAAGCCACGTTTCATATTCATTTGTGCAATTCATGTGATTATTCTCATTTCGCACTCTTCTAATTATTTTCCACGCTCCAATTAGCTGCTGTAATTTTTGTTCAATATCTTGAGAATCATAACTGATCTCAATGTCCTTTAATGCGTGTGTGGAAATGACAAACTGTCTCATGTATAGTTGACGCAGCACCATTAAAGGAGCATAACTAGTACAACCCCATGGTCCTGGGAGCGGGACCCATTGATAGTCACCACATTTGTAGACCATCAATGTCAACGGCATCCATTGGGCTTTCTAGATAACATCCTAATCTTTCAAATTTGATAGGTGTGAGAGCCCATCCCTTTTATGGGAAACTTAGGATTTCATTTGGCCATTCCAAATTCTGCAATAGAAATTCTCATCTCCATGGACTTGAAAACTTAACTTGAGAACATTTGAAATCTGGTGGACATCTTAGATAGATAAGAATCCAAATACACAAAAGAGATGGAGAGCCGATGAACTTCATTTTTCTAAGCGCTCGTATGTGATTTAAGGAACGAAAAGTCTCAGCTAGAATTGAGATAACAGGGTTAAAACCATGTTCAACTTGGAGGAACATTTTTATCACTTTATTATCCATATAACCTCGAATTTTTGAAAACAACACGGTGCCATATATACACAGAGCATAAAGAGCCATACCCTTTAATCTAGAGGCACACATTCATTCTCCTTTTAACTTTCATCATTTTCTCAATCTCAGATGCATGTACAGTACCCATTAGCTTGGATAAAACTCTCTTCAATGTGAGCCTTTTGTCATAATTATAAACTTTATCCGTGCTTTGCAGCGGGACGTTTAGTAGGGCTTGATATTCTTCAATTTTAGATTCAAGATCAATTGTTCCAAAGGTGAAACATCTGTATAGAGGGTCCCAGAAATGTATTAAAGCCTTAAGAATGGGAGCATTGACTGTAATATACAGAAGATAAGCGATGTGACCATATTTGCTGACAAACAAATTTTTCTGCTCTGGTAAAAAATCCTCCCATATCTTCTTCAACCTCTCCAAGTTAGTGTGTGAGAACTCGATTTTAGTGATTGGTGGTAGAAGAATGACATCCTCTTTTTTCAGACAATCTCCTTCGTTTCTGCGTTTCCTCTGACCATTGGGCTACTGTAACTTGATCTTCTAGTACACTCGGAGTAGAAGTCATTATCTCTAAAATATGAATGAATTAAATACTTTTCTGCAATCCCTATTACGTAACATGATGCATGTATGCAAAAAGGAAAGACGAAGTCAGAAGTGAAACAATGGGAAAGAAAAGAAATGTTTAAAGAGCGTAGGACATATATACATGAACAAAATTAATCAAATATCATAATTAAGCAGAATCTATATTTCTATCAAACATTGCCATGAGATGGGCTTTATAAACAAAATGCATGCGTGGTTGGGCTCTCAAATATGTTAATAGGCTCTTAGGTTGTCCTCACTATTATCTGAACGGAGTAACAAGGGCCCCCAAACGGTATCCTGAAAAGGTCGATCTGAGTGAGAACTTTCGTAAGTCTGCACGGGAACCGTAGTTCCACAAAGGCATTCCATTACTCATTCTCGCTAATCCTAAAGGGAAAGCTCGGGTATAGGGCTAGTGTATATGTGTGAAATTAGAAATTATGTAAAGAAATATACTTCGTAAAAAAAGGACTTATGTACAACTACAGGCACAGACTAGAAAAAAAACAATGAATCAAATAAACAAACAAAAGAATCATACAAAAGGATAGCATATGATGAAATTTTGGCTTGACACTCTATTGATCTAAAGAAGGTTAGACCAATTGTTTGTCCCCAGTGGAGTCGCCAAGCTGTCGCAACGTGCATGCGACGCGGAGCGGTGATTGAAAAATCATTTTTTGACAAAAAAAGAAATTCGGAGTCGCCATCAATCATTTTAGGGCATGATTGGTCACCCCACAACACGTGTGGGGAAGGTATTAGCACCCAAATATGAAAAATGGTTACCAAATTTTATCTAATACTATCCAAATTATTTCTTTTTAAAATAATGTTATAGAAATTCAATTTTGAATGTTGCATTTGGTACACTTTTCATCATAAAAATGAGAAAATAAATGTCCTTCAATGGGTGGTACGAAAACCATTAAAATTATTATTTTTAATCAAACCGTTATTAGAGTTACTCTCGGTACCCTAAAAATAACTCCTCACCTCGGTAGTTCGAGAAATTTTGTATCCCAAAAATTTTAAAGTCCGTCATTGGATTTTTTTAGTGAAAACTAAATAAAGAAATTAACAAAATTTAAATCCAATTGTTATGGTTCTAATTTAGAGTGTCAATTCTGATGATAAAAGAATAAAATAATAATAACATACAACCGTAACATATGGCAATAATACGTAAATAAATAAGAAGAGATAACAACTATAAAGAAAAAAGAATAATGTAAAAGAATGTTAGACATGATAAATATGTATGATAAATTAAAAAAAGAACATGTAGAGTGAAAATAATGAAACAAGATGTGAAATAATTAAAAATATATATACAAATAAATGAAAACAAACCAATAATATCTATTCAAAAAATAGAAAAATAAACAAACATAAAAAAACAAAAAAATGTTAAAAACAAAAAAAAACTCAAAAACTTTTTTTAAAGAGTATGACATCACCCTCTGTTAAGTAACAGAGGGTGAGAACACCCTCTGTCTTTTTTTTAATTTTCATTTTTTTACATATATATGTATATAAAATTATTTAGTAAATAAATTAATAATAAATTTTTTATGTGTAAAATAAATTAATCTATGAAAAAAAGTTTAATTTTATACATAATTAACATGAGCATGCTTTTTTTTTACTACATGGTCTATTGCTTCCCATTTTTCATTTCTTCACTGAATGCTAATCAAATAGCAAAAGAATGATCATAAATGGTAATTAATTTAAAGAAGTGTCACTAAAAATAAATAAATAGTTTTATTTGGAATATAAATATACCATTTTTTATTTTGGACTACTTAGTTCACTAATTATCATTTTTCCTTTTTTCCTTCATTGCCAAGAATGATTATGGATGATAACTAGTTTAAACAAGTGTCACTAATGAAAATCCATAAAACTTTTAAAATAAAATAGTTTTTGTTTGGGATATAAGTATACCATTTTTTATTTTGGACCACTTAGTTCACTAATTATCATTTTTCCTTTCTTCCTTCATTGCTAGGAATGATCATGAATAGTAACTAGTTCAAACAAGTGTCACAAAAATGAAGGTAAAAAATTAAAAAGACAAGAAAAGAAGACTTGTAAGAACATAAAAAATCAAAATTTAAATATTTGCATAATCTTGTGTAGAGGTTTTACTCTCTATTTTACGGATTTTTATGTATGAGAAATTATCATAGAAAATCTTTTCATCAAATGTACACTTTCAACCCATTAAATTGTTGATTCACATTAAGTTAATTTTACATCCCTCAAAATTTTATCCTCATTCTCATTAATTGAGTTGATGACAAAAATCTCATTATCAAACTTGTAGAGAAATAAACAATATATGAAAATAAAACTTAAGATTCAGAGTAGGAGAAATAATAAAAAATGAGAAAACAAACCTATATATGAAAAATGAAACAAAGAAATATAAAATACATGAGTATGAAGAAGAGACATGATTAATTAGAATGAACAAGATATATCGTAAGCTAAAATGCAAGAGATTTGAACTACCTTAATAAAAAGAAAAGGAGAAGATTAAAGATGAATAGAAATAACTTTTTTTCTTCTCTTTTTCACTATTTTCTCAAAACCTCTCTTTCTCTCTCTAAATCCCTTCTCTTCCTCACTCTCCAAATCTCTCATTTCAAGTGAAAACCTTCCCTCTATTTATAAGTAAACTTAGGACTTCACTTTTTAATTTTAATTTTTTTGTTCCTATTTTAATTTTTAGTCCTTGGACAAATCTTCTTATTTTTAGGCATTGGACTATTTTTCAAATCTTACACATAGTCTTAGACTAAATATGGGAAAAAATAAAATTTATATTTTTGATGATGTAGTGTTTAAGTGTGTGACCTGAGAGTGTAATGCAGAAGCCAATGAGATGGATCAAGTCACGTCTGGAATTCAGATACTGGAAGGTGTCAGTTACAAGCTTATACATGTGAGAAAGAGGGGTTTTCCCACTAGTTCAAGAAAGAGGAATGCCAAGAGACATATTTTCTTTAGAAGTTTTGAAAATAAATTGGCGATTCTCGATCATTCACTATCTTAATAATCCAAATATGTCGACCGATTATGAAACAAGGCTTCAATAAGATAAGTGCATTATTTTTTATGAAGAATTATACAAGAGAGGTCAAGATTACATTTTGCTTAAATGTATTGGCCAACACAAAAAAATGGTAGTGACGGCCGAAGTTCACGAGGGTATTTACGGAGCACACCAAGTTGGTGTGAAGATGAGGAAGTCGATCAAGATGCATGGATACTATTGGCCAGCCATTTTGAAAGATTATGTCAATTATGCTAAAGGGTGTCAAGCTTTCTAAAAACATGGGCCGATGCAATACGTACACAGTGCCGAACTTCATATAATTGTCAAGCATTGGCCATTTAGGGGATGGGCCAGGATCTGATTAGAAAAATATATCCACAGTTGTCTAGGCAACATATATTTGTCATTATGACTACAGACTACTACACAAAGTGGGGTTGAAGCTAAGCCAATAAAATCAATAAATCAGGCCGATGTGACCAAAATCTTAAAGGAAGAAGTTATTCATAGATTTGGTTTACCAGAGAGCACCATTGCCGATAGGGTTACAATGTTCACGGGGGAATTGGTTCAAGAGTTTGTTACGGGATATGGTTTCTTGATAAACAAGAAATAAACCAATTAAAAGTTGTTGCAAAAATGATTGAAGACAACCCTAGAGTGTGGCATATGTCGTTATCAGAAATGATATGGGCTTACATGACCTCGAAAAGGTCAAGAACTGGGACTACTCCATTTTCTTTGACTTATGGCCATGATGTTGTTCTTCCAATGGAGATTACAGTCAACTTTTTATGGGTGGCAATTCAATATAAACTAACTCTAGAAGAATATGATCAGGCCATGATGCAATAACTCAAAGATTTAGATGAAATAATACTAGTTGAATTTGACCATAACAAGTGCAGAAGTAAACTGTTGCTAGGGCATACAACAAATGGATGAAGTTCAAAAGTTTTGGAGAAGGAGGGTTGTGGGAGAGCAATACAAGCGTCGTGCTGCTAGGCGAAGCGGTGGAGTGATGCACCCCAGATGACGAGAGTCTAGTAATCAAAAGCATCACTAGCTTATGCTCTGACTCAAGTAGCATGAAGCATGTGGATTCTCGTGTGAATCAGTAAGGACCACCTTGCAAGGCTAAATACTCCTAGGTGACCGATAGTAAAGTAGTACCGTGAGGGAAGTGTGAAAAGAACCCCCATCGGGGAGTGAAATAGAACATTAAATTATAAGCTTCCAAGCAGTAGGGGAAGACTAGGACTCTGACAGCGTGCCTGTTGAAGAATGAGTCGTTGACTCATAGGCAATGGCTTGGTTAAGGGAACCTACCAGAGCCGTAGCGAAAATGAGTCTTCATAAGGCAATAGTCACTGCTTATGGACCCGAACCTGGGTGATCTATCAATGACCAGGATGAAGCTTGGGTGAAACTACGTGGAGGTATGGAGCGAATGATGTTGAAGAATCAGCGGATGAGTTGTGGTTACGGGTGAAATGCCACTTGAACCCAGAGCAAGCTGGTTCTCTCCGAAATGCGTTGAGGCGCAGCAGTTGACTGGACATGGTTTAGAAAATGGACTTGCCAATTGGGTTTAAAGTTTTCAAATATGGAAAAAGTTGTCTCCTAATTGGCAAGGACCATTTACGATACCCAAATCTTGGGCAAATGAGCATACTTGTTGAAAGATATCGATGGACAACTGCATTAGAAACCAACTAACGATCGATTTTTTAAAATTTTTACTAAACAGTGTGATAGTCTTATTAAATGTAATTTTTGTTGTACATTCATTCTATTTTCTGATTTAGGACAAATGTATGCCATGTTTTTAAAGTTCAAAGAGTCAGTTTTTCAGACCTCTGGTAATCATACCGCTTTATTCTTTATAAATGGAGACTGCCTAGGAGTTTATTCAGCACATGATTGATAAATGATTATTTTTTCCCTAGGCTAGGTCAATACACTTTTTAAGAGTTTTCTCGGCCAATAGGCCAATATGTTCTTATTCCTATTTAGCGATTTGTGTTAACTTGTTCACCGAACATGCAAACTTGCTTTTTATTCATATATATATATATATATATGCCTGGATTGATGAATTGGATGAAATTATGGAAGATGTTTGATTGAAGCATGACTTCAATGTAGCACTAATTCAATGGTACGAAAAAAGTGGAAAAATATTGAGAGAGACTTGTTTTCACTCTTAACAATTTTGAGAATAACATGATTTGAAAACAAAACAATCTTTTTTCCTCCTCTTTTGTAATCTCTTCTTCTTTTTCCTCAACATTAATTAGTGAGCGGGAGCACTAGTTAATTGTTGCCGATTAATTTTCTTCAATACTTGTTGATTCAATCTACACATATATATATCCAGGGTAGAGATTGTTCATTGTGCGAAACATCAATATTGTTGGCCATGACATGTATATTTTTAAAAATAAAACGCCAATTGGCCAAGATACAAAATTATAACATAAGCAAGTCTTAGCAAAAGATTTAGTACAAGATGTTTTGTCACTAAGGGATCAAAGTTACAATAAAGTAGAAATAATCTTTATAAAATTCTCCATTTGATTTCTAATTGGTTGATCGTTGCTTTGACTTCTACTTGCTTGGCTTTAGCATTTACTAGTTCTTTCATAACCAAGTCGTACTTATGCTTCACAATTTTAGCTTTTTTGGCAACACTTGACATTTTTTGCATCAATGTAGCCAAACCTTCTTTCCTTCTAGCCAACATCCTCTGCATGTCTTCAATTTCTTCCTTGACCAAGAGGATTTCTAGCTTCATTGATGAATACTCAAAAGAATATCATTAAGTCATCATGAGACACATCAACAGAAGTACTATCGGCTACATATGTGATTTAACTTTGGTCCAAAATAAATTATCAGCATCATGAGTCAGTTTAGTGAGAAAGGAGGGCAAGACATCTATGGACAAATCAAATTGGCTGACAAGAGAGTCTCAATGCTATTCTGAAATGTTTCTCGTTGGCTGATTGGTGCAACACATTTAAAATGGAGGTCTAGAACTTGTCGTAACATGGCTCTTGCTTATGCTATGTCTTCGTGATGCCTTGTCGATTGGTAGACTGTAGTGGAAGCTTCTTGAACATTTGAAAAAATAAATATGTCATCTATTTGAGCAAAGAAATCCTCCAACTTGCCAATGTGTGGAATACATATTCCTACATCAAGATCAAGGGATGGTGCGTGAACGGGAGATTCATCAGCATAGGCTGAATGACTATCTTCAGCCACCGAGTTATAATACACATTAATGAGGAATCAAAGTTTATCCAAATAAAAATGCCCCTGAGGCTACATAGAAGAATGGCCAATGTTCATGTGATTTTGAGAAACATTACTTTCTATAATAAGGTGAACAATGAGCCCCAAGAGAATGTGCATGAATGTCTTTCTCACACGAGAAGTCAGAATTGGGTAAACTACTTAAGAAAGTGAGTTATGAATTGAATATGAGTCGTAAAATATACACACACATACACACACATATTAGATACTCACTACATCAAGAAGAAAGGATTAAGTTAGAATAGACTTTGAGCTTACTTCAATCGGTAGTGGAGGCCGCTAAAACTAAAAAGGATATATGAGTTAGACTTCTAAGGAGATATTCTAGCGAGATGACCATTATAAAGTCCTTACCTTGATTTTGTGACGTTTAAGTGTTATTTTTCTCTTATTAGGAGGTGGAGCAACATCCTCAACTGTTTCAAAGAAAGAGAGAGAGTTAGATTCTTATGTGTATATATACACGTATATAAAGCAAATGTAAGATAAATACCTGAAAGTGAATCATCATCACTCGAAGTCATAAGTGTGATGGATTGAGCCTAATTAAGAGGAAATAGATCGGAGAAGACACGATCAATAGCATCCTCAGGAGAATCCATGAACAATTGGGCAGTTTCCGTTTCCCACCAAGCTTTGAAAAGTGGGCTCGCATTGTAGTATGGAACTCGACTGAAGTTTTTAAAAGAATCAAGGGCCGACCTAAGAGTCAGAAGGTCTATTTCGAGAGAAAGTCAGGGGACATGGTAAGGCCTGGCTTAGGCCGAATTGACGTACGGACAAGTTGGGAGAATAAAATTCCATGCCATATATGTAGTTTTTTTTAATTCTGCTAGTGCGCAGCCAAGAGGAAGGTCCCCACTCACAAGGAAGCTAGCCCATATCGTTTTCATCTCTTCGAGGCTACTTGTAATAGGTTGGTTTGCTAGACATCCTACTCGCTTAAGACTAGTGAATGAGTTAACTAGAGTTGAAAAATGATCAGCCTAGCGAGATTTGCATTCATAAAAGAATCTAAAGGAAAACTCGGCTGAATGCTTAGGAACTTCAGCTTTAGCATATTGAAAACTTAAAGCTAAGGAAGGACCACCCCACTGAACCTTGAGACCTAATTCTAGGAGATAGGAATACAACCATAATCGTAACAACCAGAAAGGGCCACTCTATGGCTTTCATGTTACCATAAGTTAACTCATATAATCCTCTATATAAATTACTAAGGGCAAGTGGACCTAAGGCAAGAGCATGACCCTCAACCAATGATTCTCCTACTCAAACATATTCTTTGTTAATAACACTCATAAATTTCACAAAAAGCACAAATTTGCAAAGCCAAAATAGTAAGAGGCTATGAGTTCAAAGTGAGAGACTTCATCATTCCCCATAAATGTTTTAATGTATTTCCCATGATTAGAGTTCTTTTTTACAATACCATCATCAAAAGAGTTTTAGGGATTGTTAGGGAATGGTATAACACTAATTTCTAAATACGAAAGTATTATGGTACAAGGTCCAAAATCAAGATGTTGCTGCTAGTAAACGTTTGTCACAAGGAAAATCATGACAAAAAAGTTTGAGGGCATCATGAATGCCAACCTTTTTACACACATCCCCAAAGACCGGTTCAACTCGTTTCACCCATTTCACTTAATCTTCGGAAAGGATTGACCAAAAGCGTATAGGCCTTTGTAGAGGGTCCAATAATTGCATTATAGATTTCCCAAACAATAATTATATTATCGATTTCGCATAAAGCGCATAGGAAATAAAGGCAAAATATGACCAAACCTAATATTTTTGCCAAAGTTCATATTTTGGCCGAACTTCACATTTGGGCCGAATCTCGCCGAGTCGAAATATGGTCGAACCTTACATTCCGACTGAACCTCATACAAGGTAGAATAAGGCTGAATCCACAAAGGCTGAAAGGCCGAATCCCAAACTCATACTTGGTCGATATGACTGAAAAACAATAATACTGAATGATGCACGGTAGTGTCTCAAGACCAAAATAAATCACAAATAGGAGGAAGAGATAGGAAGCCTTCATTAAAAATGAATCTGATGATCCTTTCATATTCCGCATCTAATGAAATACTCTCCATGTTCTGTAATTAGTAAAACGACTCTTCGTATGCGGACATGAATGCCGAATTATCTTTATTAAGGCAAACAAATTCTCAAAGAGGTATGCAAATGAAAACATTCAGAGTTCTCTACTTTTTTCCTTTTCTTCACTTCACGAACTTGAGCGTCGGATTGTATTATGTTACACACCACATCGGTATGAAGCCAATATCTTCACGCTCATTTTTCTCTTGTGTTCATCAGATGACATTTAAAGGAACACGTGACAAAATCATCGATGATGGATTTCTAACATCCACAGTTTAGCGCCGTCTGTGGGGAACACCAACCAATCTTATACTTTTTTTCCTAATTTGCGCTACGTTAATGATGATGAATGCAAAAAAATTTCAAAAGGCCACTCCATTGGACCCTCCATCAGCGGTTGAGCGACGCTCAGTACCACCCACCAGAAACCTACCGGTACCAACAGAGCAAGAAAACATCTCTCTGGTAGAGATTATGTGAGTCATAGACAATTGAACAAGAAAATGGAGATTCTTGAAAAAGAAAATCATAACTTACGGAGCGAGATGGATTTGAATGGTTCTACCAATCCTCTTCAACACGTTGGCAGTTGGAATTCTAAGACTGAAACAACTCTCTGCTTTAGAGGTATCCCAACTGATCTAGGTCATGATGGAAATTATAGAATGAGGGAAGAAGATCGTTACAGAGCAAGACAACAAAGAAATATGAGAATTTTCTCTGAAGATTCTCTTGGGAGTTCTTCCCCAAGAAGAAGATTTAGAGACTTGGGAAATAGGCGAGCTAACCAAAGTGGAGAAATGGCGAATGGAAATAAGCGTAGACGAGCAATGTTAAATGAAAACAATTTCGCAGAGAAAATCAAAGATATAGACTGAAGAATTGCACAACTCGATGTGAGAGTGCAAGAAGAATATGATTCAACTATTAGAGACTTAGTTGAGTCACCATTCGTCAAGAAGATATTGGACGTTAAACGACCAAAACATTTTCCCACTTCGACGCTTCAGTTGTATGACGGATCCAAAGATCCATCTGATCATATTACCCATTATAAACAGGTTATGACCATAGCAGGAATTCCTCACGATCGATTAGACACATATGTAGGCTATTCACATCGAGTCATACAAGATAGGCCCTTACTTGGTTCGGCACTTTGGGGTCAGGCTCAATATCATCTTTTCGTTAACTCGCTCAAGCATTTATCACTCAACATGGTATCTACAAAATGGTCCCTCGATGATCTCGCCATCTTTATAGGGTCATACAGGGTGTTGATGAAAGTTTGAAAGAATACAAAAAGTGATTTACACGGGAGAAAATGGGGATGGTGAATTATGAGGATTCCACAGTCGCGGTTTCCTTTATAAGTGGTCTTCTTCCAAATTTACCCATTTGTGAATCTATGGTGAGATATGAGTCAGTTACCATACAAAATGACTTTAAAATAGCGCAGAAGTTTGTGTTGTTAGAAGAATATGCAAGGGAGAAGACTGATCGCCAAGGTTTTCAAACCAGGCGCAATTTAGGGATCGAAAGAAAAGATAAGAGGTCAAGACAAGATTCCCCAAAAGGGATAATAGAAATGGTAGAGAGGGAAGAGATAGATATGATCAGGAAAATGACTCAGTTAGGCAAGACAAGAAAAGGTCTTGAGATCAGGTGGACAAAAGGGGAGCATAAAGGGATGTAGACAATTCGTTCCTACTTACTCCACTTAATATATATTATTTTGACCTTGTAGCAGTGGTCGAGGGAAAATAATATTTTTCTTGGCCGAGAAGGATGAGAGGCCCACTCAATCGAAGGAATGAGCCCAACAGCTGCTGCGATTAAAATAAGAAATTGAAGAACTTATAAAGCGCGGACACCTTAGAGAGTACATTGAAGAATGAGCTGATAAAAGACCAAAATCGAGATAGGAAAATGATGTGCCTATCCAAACTGAGAGAAGAATCATCAAAGTTATACATGGAGAACGCACGAATGGAATGTCATTCATGGAAAGGAAAAATCTCGTTAGAGCAGCCAAGCTCCCAGTTCTCAATCTTAACACCCCAAGCAAATGGGCGCAAGACCCGGATATTTGTTTTTCTTCTTTGGAGTCACAAGAAGTCCACCAACAACATGATGATGCTTTAGCTATTTCTCTAGATGTAGCTAATTTTAACGTAAAGCGCATCTTGGTGGACCCAGGAAAGGCGGTGAATGTCATCTATCTCCCAAGATTCGAACAAATGGGGATAGATAAGTTGAATATCATCGGACCCAAGACAAAGTTGATCGGATTCAATGGAGCGGTGACCAAGTCTTCCTAAAATATTAATGTTCCAATCATAGAAAATGGGGTCAATAAGTTCACAAAGCTTCAAGTTGTAAATTCGGATTCTCCATACAATATGATCATCGGTCGACCATGGATTCATTCAATGAAAGTTGTTCCTTCTACATATCATCAAACAATCAAATTTTCAACTCCTAATGGCATCCAGGAGATACATGATGATCAAGTCACTTCTAGAAATTGCCATCTCGCAAGTCTGAAAGCCTCTAGAACCAAATAACAATTACAACAATTCAAATCGACATCACGATTTGAAGATCCGCAAGTTAATGAACCAGAGAACCCCACCATAGAAGAAACAATGGATGTATGTATTCACACTTCCAAATCTAAAAGAGTTGTTAAGATTTGAATAGGTTTGGAGGAAGGATTAAGAAATAAGCTCGTGGATTTTTTGACTCAAAACTGTGACATTTTCGCATGGTCCATTATTGACATGCCAGGCATTGACCCGGAAGTCATGACTTATAGGCTAGAGGTTGATCCAACTCATAAGTGAATGAGGCAAAAGAGGAGAAAGTTTGCAAAAGAGCACAATGCCATAATCAATAATGAAGTTCATAGACTTCTCAATGCTAGATTTATCAGATAAGTAAGATATCCAGATTTGTTAGCAAATGTTGTAGTAGTAAAAAAGAAAAATTGGAAATGGAGAATTTGTATCGACTTCATAGATTTGAACATGGCGTGCCCAAAAGATAGTTTTCCCATACCCAAGATTAATCAATTGGTAGACGCAACTGCAGGTCATGATATGTTTAGCTTTATGGATGCTTTTTTCTGAGTATAATCAGATATACATGCATCCATCAGATCATGAAAAAAATGGCTTTCATCATGAAGCGAGGGATTTATTATTACAAGGTCATGCCTTTCAGCCTAAAAATGCTGGAGCGACTTGTCAATCGTATATTCAGGGAGCACCTTAGAACCTGAATGAAAGTGTACATTGATGACATGCTCGTCAAATCTCTCATAGCTGAGGATCATGTGAAAGACCTTCTGTAGGGTTTTGAGGTACTAAATAAGTGTAAAATGAAACTTAATCCTACAAAGTGTACTTTTGGTGTCTCTTTAGGTATGTTTCTCAGACACTTGGTAACACGACATGGAATTGAAGCCAATCCCGAACAGATTTGGGCAGTGTTGGACATGCCAACAATTACAAATATCAAGGAAGTGCATAAATTAACAGGAATATTGACCGCACTCAATCGTTTCATTTCAAGATCATCAGACAAGTGCCTTCCTTTTTTCAATATCCTGAAAGGAAGTAAAAAGTTTAGGTGGACGAAGGAATGCGACAAAGCTTTTTCAGATCTCAAGCTTTACCTGACGACACCTCCGCTGCTGGCAAAACTAAAGGATGGGGATACCTTATATCTTTATTTGGCCATTTCTGACACGCTAGTTAGCTCAATTTTGATTCGTGAGGATGGAAATGAGCAACAACTGATATGTTATATAAGCCACACTCTGTTGGATGCAGAAACTCGTTATTCACAAATGGAGAAGCTCTCCCTCGCACTCATCACTTCAGCAAGGAAACTCAAACCTTACTTTCAAAGTCATTCCATTGTTATTCGCACTAACAGTCTTCTAAAAGATGTGCTTCACAAACCTGACGTGTCGAGAAGACTCATGAAATGGGCATGGAATTAGCAGAATTTGACATATCCTATAAACCACGTTGCGCGATCAAAGAGTAAGCCTTGACTGATTTTATAGTAGAAATGACAAAGGCGTTAAAAATTGAAGGTCCATAATCTCTACCCACAGAAGATGGAGCTATTGATGCTATTATGACAGATTCCAATGAGGATGAAGAATGGGTTTTGCATGTTGACAGTTCGGCAAATGTTTATAGGTGCGGAGTAGGGTTAATATTGACAACTCTTGAAGGAGCTATCATTGAACAATCACTCAGGTTCAATTTTCACACATCAATTAATGAAGCCAAATATGAAGCATTGTTAGTAGGGATGAACTTAGCAAAGACTATTGGAGCATCCAATCTAACTGTCTTCAGATAAATGGGAATTTTCAAGCTAAAGATACTCGCATGACTTTATTTCTTCAAATGGTGTCTCAACTTAAAGATTCTTTCCAAAAGTTCAGCATACAACAACTTTCTCATAGCAAGAATAGTCATGCCGACACTTTGGCCAACTTGGCCTCAGCCATTGATACAGAGTTAAAGTGAATGATCCCAGTGGAGTAATTAGTAGCACCTAGTGTATAACACTTCACAAGTAACCAAGAATCCCCAATCATGAAGAATCTTGGATTGATCCAATCATGAGATACATTTCTTGCGGTGAACTTCCTTAAGATAAGTCACAAGCGAGGAAGATTATGATGCAAGTAGCTCGTTACTTAATCATTGAAGGAGTACTTTACAGACGATCATTCTCTGGTCCATACATTAAATGTCTCAGTAATGAGGAAGCACTGTATGTATTAGCAGAACTACATGAAGGCCAATGTGGAAATCATTTTGGGGCACGTTCACTAGTGTATTAGGCTAAAATGATGGGATATTTCTGGCCAACAATGAAAATAGATGCAACTGAGTATACTCAGCAATGCGACAAATGTTAGTGATTCGCACCAATCATGTACTTACCAGCAGAAAAGTTAAATCCAATCCAGAATTACGAACAACATATCTCAGGGTATTACAATACTAAGGTCCACTTCAGAAAATTTATGATTGATGATCTAGTGTTACGAAGGGTGTTTCAAAACACTTAAGATATTGGTGCTGGCAAGCTCTCCCAAATTGGGAAGGACCGTATAAGATCATACAAATCACGAGGCTAGAGGCATATACCCTTCAAGACGCGAGCGGTCACAAAATCCCAACAAATTAGAATGCAATCCAATTGAAGCCTTACTTCATGCCACGTTCTTTTAACGATTAAGTTAAGTTTCTTATTTTTCTTTTTTATCATTGCAATATTAATAAAATGCTACCTAGAGTTTTTTTTCAGCACATCATTGATAAAATGATGCTTTTCCCTAGGATAGTTAACCGTATTCCTTTTCTTTATTTTATGTACTTTGTGATAATGACAAAAAAGAGAGTAATGTCGAATTAGAAATAACGAATGCGTTCACATACACGATTAATTCAAAATCTGGAATAAAGTCCTAACCCATACACAGCTAGGCAAATCATCCCTAGCCAATATCGGCCCTATGCCCATTAAGTCCTAATTCGACAGAATTTGGGACTAAGTCCCCATTCAACGGGATGAGGCATAAAAGTTCCAACCTGACGAAGTTCGGTATTCAGCCCCAGCCAAATTCGGCCTTTAGCCCACTAAAAATCCTGCTGTATGGAGTCAAGCACCTCAATTTCATAAGTTTTTAGCTCCTATTATTGCTAGACCAGTGACATATAAAGAGAAAAGTTACATCATGAGTAAAATATTTGACTTTCCTAATACAATTGAAAAGAGAGAGTGAAATTCATTAGTTCATTCAAAATAAAGTTTTAAGGTTCGACATGATCAAAGTATTGCTTTATAAAAGTTCATTCAGAAATAAAGTGACCAGAAGTTCAACATTAGAAAAAAAGTCACTAGGGCCTAACATTAGTCATGGACGACATCTATAACATTACAATCAAAAGTTCCAGAATCTCCAAAAAGAGTAGAAGCATCTCTAGCCGTAGAAGCTTGTGCCCGGGCGAGTTCTGATACACTTATTGCTGAAGTGAAAGAACTCAACGCCTCATCAATTTGGGTATCAATATCATCTTACTTGGCTTTGTAGTCTTTAGCATTTTCTTCCTCAACTGCAAAAGTGATCGGTGACCATTTTTCTACTTTGCTATCTTTATATTCAGCCTTCATCATATCTCTGCCTGCGATGACCCCATCATAATCAATGTTCTCTCTTTCTTCTTTCATTTCAATCGTGTTCTCCTCCAACCTTTTCACTTTATCCTTTAAACAACCATAATCCAATAAAAGTTGATCCCGCTCGCAAGATATGTCATCCAGTTTTGACTCTGTTGAGATCAATTGTGACTGGAACATGTCTTTTTCTTGCTCCAACTTGACCACTTTATTTTTTAAGATTGCCGTCTCAACCTTGATTAGATTAAACTCAGCCTTCATCTCCTTCAATTCATCCTCAATTTTCTCTTTATCCTTTTCTCTTCTAACAGCTCGGCTATATAGGTCCAAAAGAGATTGAGAAACCAGGAAGAAGAAATATTTTATTAGTAATCATTTACTAAGAAATAGAAAGAAATGTTACCCTCATCGATTGCGCAACGGTTGAAATATAAACTTTGTCATGCTCTTTTGAAGATAAAACTTTTTTATCACGACTCAAGTAAATGTTCTGCATCAGAACTTCACTCGGTTCATATTCTTCTTGAACTAGGAGTAATAGGAATAAGAAGTCTTCCAATTGGACATTTGGACGAACAAGCATCGGAGGTGGCCGACAGAGAAAGCACAACTGATGGTTCAGATCTTGACCGTTTTGAGCCTTGAGCATTGATATCAATTGCTTGAGGAGAGGATGGAGTCAAATTCTCTGTCCTTTGTACTTTAGGTACAATTTGTACCTTCTATTTATTTTTTACAGCAGCCGTAGCCCTCACCTTTCTCTTCATCTCCTCAATATTATTCAACAGAAGAGCATTTTTTATGCTAGCTCTTGCTCTTTTCTTCACTTCCTCAATATCATTCAGCAGAGGAGCATCATTTATCATATATTCCATGACTAAAGGAATTTTTTTTTAAATTCAGTCAAGGGTAGGTCATTTAGTGTTAATCTATTAACCTCAAGTGGAAAGCAAGAAATACCTCTGGGAATTTTCTCTACACAACGCCAAAGCCCTGCGTCCATAAGATTTTCTGCGGAGCATAAAATTTTCCAATTACGATCAGGTTGTTGGGGGTTATGCCCTCAAAACATGTGTATTGATATTTTGATATGAAATTTAAAGGGGATTACATTTTTCTTATAATTGTTCTTTTAAATTATTGTTGAATAATTTATATAAATATCTAAAAAAGTTATATTCATTAATGAGACTATGATCTTGTACATGAGGATTAAGATCATAGATAATGAATAAAATTGTCAGCAACATATTAAAGTATGAAATCTATAATGAATGATTGCTAGTACGGTTCACTAAGCATTATGAATGCGTGTGATCTAAATCTGGATGGACAGACATCTTAGTGAAACTACTTTATATAATAAGATTATATATGACAGGACCGATGTAAATTAATATCTTTATTAACGTGTCATTTATCATAAAGATTTAATAAACATCAATTCGATGATCATATGTACATCAGTCTGAATCCTAAGTAGTCATGAACTCTTATGCATGTCTAATGACTTTACTCGTTAAGGTCTGTTTGTTAATCAGGCTAGTGACTTTTATTTTTCAGTGATGTGAATAGTTGGGGATATGATCTTGCAAGATTTGGAATCTAAGCTTTCCTAACGGATCGTATATTGGTTCTTTTAAGTGTTAATTCTGGAGCTGAATGGTTAATGAGCATAAATATATAATAAGATCAGAAATTAGGCATTCACTAGTGGATTAATGATATTTAAGGATCAAGAGGTAACTAGAATGGTAAAATGATAATTTTGACCAGTTCGAATTTACGAACCAATAATTGGAGGATAGAACTACATGAAATGATTATATCAGTGGATTACATGAGAATACTCTGTAAATACATTCTATAATTTCTAAGAGTACAATTTCATATTTATAGTGGAGTAATAATGAAATTAACAAATAAGAATATTTTATTAATATTTTAGTTTATTGGAGCTTAGGATTATAGGTCCATGGTCCCCAAGTCACCTCTATACTATGCTGTCTAGGGAGTGGATATCTTACGACATGAGAAAATGACTGACTTGTAAAAGAAAATGTTATTCTGTGGCAAGTACATAATTATGAGAAAAGTTATCTATGCTTTAGCAGTTGGAAGTCTCATATATGCCATGCTGTGTACGAGATCGGACATATGTTATGCATTGGAAATTGTGAGTCGTTATTAATCGAATCCAGGTTTAGAACACTGGATTGCAGTAAAGCACATTCTCAAGTATCTTAGGAGAACGAGAAACTATATGCTTGTTTATTCAGGTAGAGACCTGAACCCCACTAGATATACTAATTCTGATTTTCAATTAGACAGAGACAGTTGAAAGTTGACATATGGATCAGTTACACCCCAGGTGGAGGAGCTGTAGTCCAGAGAAATATTAAACAATCCAGCATTGCAGATTCCACTACGAAAGCCGAATATATAGCGGCTTGTGAAGTTGTGAAAGAGGTGGTATGGCTCAGAAAGTTCTATTATGATCTAGAACTAGTTCCAGACATGGACAAGCCACTGATCCTCTATTGTGATAACAGTGGGGCGGTAGCAAATTTTAAGGAATCGAGGAGTCACAATAGGGGCAAGCACATTAAGTGAAAATATCATCTTGTAAGAGAGATCGTGTAGGAGATGTGACTGTTATGAAGATAGCATCAGAACAGAACATGGCTAATCCTTTATAAAGATACTTCCTGCGAAGTCATTTGAGGGTCACATGCAAAACATGAAATTAAGAGAAATGTCACATTTGCTTTATGGCAAGTGGGCGATTGTTGGGGGTTATGCCCTCAAAGCATGTGTATTGACATTTTGTTATGAAAATTAAAGAGGATTACATTTTTCTTATAATTGTTCTTATAAATTATTATTGAATAATTTATATAAATATCTGAGAATTCTATATTCATTAATGAGACTATGATCTTGTATTATACGAGAGTATTAAGATCATAGGTAATGAATAAAATTGCCAGCAACATATTAAATTATGAAATATTTAATGTATAGTTGCTAGTAAAGAAAATGTAGATCCGAATCATTGATGTGGATAGACATCTTAGTGAATGTACTTTATATAATAAGATTATATATGGCAGGATCGATGTGACTTAATATCTTTATTAATGTGTCGTTTAACATAAAAATTTAATATACATCAATTCAATGATCATATGTAGATCAATCTGAATCATAAGTAGTCATGAACTCCTATGCATGTTTACTGGATCTTTTGATTCACTCGTTAAGGCCTGTTTGTTAATCAGGTTAGTGACTTTCTTTTTCAGATTCAGTGATGTAGATAGCTAGAGACATGATCTTACAAGATTTGGAATCTAAGCTTTCCTAATAGATCGTATATTGGTTCTCTTAAATGTTAATTCTAGAATTGAATGGTTATTGAGCTTAAATTTATAATATAATTATAAATTAGTCATTTACTAGTGGATTAGTGGTACTTAAGGATTAAGAGGTAATTAAAAGGGTAAAAGCCATAATTTTGATCAGTTTTAATTTACGAACCCATAATTGGAGGACAGAACTGCATTAAATGATTATGTCAGTAGACTACATGAGAATATTCTGTAAATACATTCTATAATCTCTAAGAGTGCAATTCCATATTTATAGTGTTGTAATAATGAAATTAATATATAAGATTATTTACTTAAAGAATTTAATTAATAATCTAGTTTATTGGAGTTTATGATTATAGGTTCATGGTCCCCAAATCACCTCTATACTATAGTGTCTAGGGTGAGTATTTCAGGACATGAGAAAAAGACTAACTTGCAAAAGAAGTTTTTATTCTTAGGTAAGTACATAATTATGAGATAATTATGTATGATTAATTAATTAAGAATTTATTCATTGAATGATTTATATATTTGAATATAATTTTAGGAAATTATATATATATATATATATATATATATATATATATATATAATCATTTTTTTAATTATCGATAAGTGAGAAAAAATATCTAATTTGTGAAATTAGGTAATTAAATTATTATTAGATAATAATTTAAATAAACTATATATTATTTGTAAAATAATAGATAAGTTAGTTGATATGGATAATTTGATATGTTAATTTTTGAATTAATTGATATCTAGACAAGTTTAGGCCTGATCCGTTGTCAATTAAGACCAAAGGGACCTTATATTCATTGTGTCGGACAGGGATGTTGAGAAGTCGGACATGATTGCGCCCTTCGACGGATAGTTCGTCATCCTATTTTAGGATGATTTTTGGCGCTATCTGATTAAAATAAATATTTCATTCGCAATAATTGCCACGTGTCAATCACCGATAGGGTATCAGAAATTGACATGGACTAAAATGGTGCCATATGGCAATACAGTTGTGAGTGTGCAACATTGCAGTTCCACATAACACTATAGTGGTGCCGTGAGGCACTGTGCTGGCTCATGGCACACTGCAATGCCATCGCACTGCAGTTGTGCACAATTGTAGTGGGTCCCACTGCAATTGATAATTTTATAATTAAATATTATTTTAGTTTATCCCTAAAAATCTAATACACCAGTATCTAAAACATATACATATATTATTCTATCGGTCTAACTGATTTAAAGAAGATGAGAGAATCAGTTTGTCAATCAAGAGTTGAATTGAGAACGTGATTAGTGTCAGAGAGATTTACTTCTATGATTAAACGTTAATCAAATCTTTAAAAGAATAATTCTCACGTTCTTTTATAGAACCGTCACTAAAGTCCTTCTTAGTAAATCTCTAGATCTCACATGTTGAGAACATCTAGAGAGAAAAAATCTGTCTTATAATATTCTACGTGTCCACACACGTCCTAGTACATTGAGGATTGACTTGGAAGATCTTGATGTGGATCTCAGAGTCTACTGATCGTTGAAACGATTTCGTGGGAACGGAGGATCAATCGGTTTTTGTAAGGACACTAGATATAGACTACAAGAGGTATATGATTCCTAATTTTTTATGTTATAGATTTAACTTATAAATATATAATGGATCCTGACTGATTGAAAAAAAGGTTTCAATAAAAGTTTTTATTTGGTTATCGTGGCGTTGCGCAAGTTTTGTTTTATTAAAAGATTCAATTTTTATTAAATATTTAATTATTTTTTAAAATGCCACTCGCCTCCACGCTTCTGACGCGCACGCGCCGTGACGACCAACACATGTATCATTAGATATGCATCAATAATATCTTGTGAAGATCCATATATTGGAATACGAGCGGTCGAGTCGATTGCTGCAAACAAAAAACATAATTTCAATTAGCCGACATAATGAGAATATACACTACAAACAAAAGTAGGCATCTAACACCCGGGATACCCCAACTAGTCCTAACCAGAACATCATTGACATGCTTGTCTGGACCATATTCCGAAGGACCTCGAACCCAAAAGAATCGTGGCTTAAAATGCTTATTACTAGTGGAAAATTGGTGAATTAGATCTAAAAGAGTACTGGTCAAAATTCTTTTGATGTTGAAATAAGGAGAAGCAACCTCTCATCATACTTAGTAAAGTCCTGACACTAGTTTTATGGCCAAGGATGATCAAAGAAATGAGAATTCGTCATGCTTTCGGAAGAAGCTGAGTGGGATCTAAGTTATGATGTTTCAATACTATTCGGATAAACGGGTGAAGAGGATAACGAAAGTTGACCCAACTCAAAGGCAACTCGTAAAAAGTAATCCAACTTATAACTCCGAATCTCATCTTGACTAGGGGCACACAACTCAATGGAAGATGAAATTCCATATTGTTTTCGCAATATTTTAAGATCATTAGTACGCATTTTTTAGAAAGTCCATTTGCCATTCAGAACACCTTCGAACACAATTTCGACATGCACTTCAAAATTACACTCATTAGCGACTAACTCACATTCAGATGAAGAAGAATCTTGTATGGACACCCTAGACTCTTCATGGGATGATTCTCAGGCAACAGAATCAGACATATTATGAGAATCAACAAACATCGAAGAAGTAGTCATTTGAAAGTAACTAATGAAAGAAACGACAAGGCAAGATGAAAATACCTTATCCGAAATGTCACCGAAAACCACGCCAAAAACACTGTCAAAACCTCATCGAGAAATGTCACCGAACAACGTTGGAAACGTCACCAGAAATTTCACCGGGAACGTCACTGGAAACTTTGTTGAAAAACCTCACCAGCAAGCTTGACGTCAGAAGATCTTTCAAAATTTAATAAAAACCAAAAGATAATTGTGGAATGAGAATGAAGAAGTTGAACTTGTCGTAAAGATGGAGATGGAGAAGAGTTAAATAAGAGGTGTAATTTTAAACCAACGTCCAAGATCATCCCACATGGCATTCATCTAAAGTTAAAGACTGAATTCGCATGGATCACAATCCATGTCATGATTCATCCTTTAAACATTCATCCAACGGTCACAATTGTTTTAATAATGAAATAATCAATGGATGTGGATAAAAGCACGTGGATCACTATCCATGCCTTTCGTTCCCATAAATTCATCCAATGATCACAAACGATAACGATCAAGTGTTAACAAATTAATTCATGCGGATCACAATCCGTGGCTTTTCATCCAATCATCGAAAACATGACCCATGGAGCACGGCCTAGCTAAACAGATCGGCTTGACCAAACTGATCAGCCACATTTCGGACTGACCGAACTGATTGACCATAGTTCGTCCTGATCGAACTACTCTAGGCTGAGCTCAGTTAGGCCTAGACAAGCCTAGTTTGGTTGAACTGCCTCGGGCCGAGTATAGTTCTGCCTGGCCGAATTACTCCAGGTCGAGCTCAGTCTAGCCTTGCCGAATTACTTCATGTCGAACTCAGTTCGGCCTGGCCGAACTGTTCCAGGCTGAGCATAACCCAGCCTAGCCGAACCATTTCAGGTTGAGCTGTACGGCCCAAAACAGCTCGGCTTGGATGAAGGAGTACAGTCTAGCACAACTTGGTCACATTCAGTATCGGCTCATGAACTGAGGATCTAACTTGTCTAAGAACTTTTTATGGATGAGATAAAATACTTCAAAGAATTCAAAGTTTTCACTCAGATTTGAAAAGTGGGGGAAAACTGTAGAGGGTCCAATAATTGTATTATGAATTTCTAAAACGATTGATTACAAGTTCAAAAGGACATAAAGCCCAAATATGATCGAACCTCATATTTTGGCCAAAGTTCATATTTTAGCCGAACTTCATATTTTGGCCGAATCTCGCGAAGCCGAAATATGGCCGAACCTTACATTTCGACCAAACCTCATAGAAGGCGGAATAAGGCCGAATCCACAAAGGCTGTAAGGCTGAATCTCGAACTTAGACTTAGTCAATATGATTGAGAAACAATAATACCTAATGACGCACGGTAGTGCCTCAAGACCAAAATAAATCACAAATAGAAGGAAGAGATATTAAGCCTTCATTAAAAATGAAACTGATGATCCTTTCATTTTCTGCATTTAATGAAAGACTCTCCATTTTCCGTAGTTTATAAAATGACTCTTCGTATTCAGACATGAATGCTGAATTATCTATACAAATGCAAACAAATTCTCAAAGATGTACGACATTGAGAACATTTAGAATTTTCTACTTTTTTCCTTTCCTTCACTTCACTGACTTGAGCATCGGAGTGCATTAGGTTAGGCACGACACCGGTGTTAAGCCAATATCTTCAAGTTCATTTTTCTCTTGTGTTCATCAAACGACATTCAAAGGAATACATGGTAGAATCATCGACAGTGGATTTCTAACATCCACAACCTTGATACTTTCCAAGAAAACCACTCAAATCCAACATCACTAAAATGAGGAATTTATTGGGGGTGAGAGCTATAGACACTATTTACTTCCACTAGTATAAGATTTTTAAAAAGGGGTCCAGAGAAATATTCACCTTCATTTGACGGATGATGAATCATCAATCGTCGCTCTATATATTCGGTCACGTTATCGATATCTTCTTGAAATCATCACCAATTTTTTTATGGGCCATTCTTGCATAAAAAGCCACAAAGGTCAAAGGGATATCATAAGAAAGCCAAAAATTTCTTTAAAAAAAATTATTGGTCGATATTTCGATCAAGGTTTCGATCTTAGTTGATATTTGGGACAAGGGTACATACTGGCCGAAAATTCGGCCAAGGTTGCATATTGGCACATGTTTTGGCCACGGTTTCACATTGGTAAAATTTTGACCAAAACCCCAATCTTGGCTAAGAAATGGTCTCACAGTCAATTCTATCATCCTAGATGTTTACTAAAAAATATATATGTGAAGCATTCGATAAAGAGGCTTAAAAGGATTTTCATCAAATACCTTGTAGGAATTGAAGGGTGTTTTTAAAAGTATAAGCCCTAATAAAGATTCAGGAAGCCCTAATATCCAATTAGAAGGAAAATTTGATGAAATGCAAGAAAATAAAGAAGCATTCAAGAAAGATGCTTAAGTGGATTTTCATCAAACAACTTGTAGGCATTAAAAGATGTTTTAAACGTATAAGCTTCAGTTAAGATTCAAGAAGTCTTAGTGTCACAACGTGAGCGCGACGCGGAGCGACGGTTAAAAAATCATTTTTTGAAGGAAAAAGAAATTTGGAATCGTCACCAATAATTTTAGGGTGTGATTGGTCACCCAATTTTAAGATGAAAATTTTGGTCTACAAAAACTCAAAATTGGTTCGGGAGTCGTTTGTGTGTGGGGAAGGTATTAGCACACCACAACATAAATTACTTTTAATGCTATCCAATTATTTTAAGGTAAAGGTTAAAGGGATTCATTTTTTAATGTCCCATTTAATTACATTTTGTATAATAAAAATGAACAAAATAAATTACTTTTAATGGGTGGTTAAAAGACCATTGTAAATTATTTTTTATATTCTTATATCATTTTAAATCAAAGCATTATTCCCGAGAATAACTCCCCACCTCAGTAGTTCGAGAAGTTTGGTATCCCGAATATCTCAAAGTTCGTCGTCGGATTTTTTTAGTGAAACCTAAATAAAGAAATTTATAAAATTTAAATCAAATTGTTATAGTTTTAATTTACGAGAGTCAACTTTGATGATAAAAGAATAAAATAATAATCACATACAACCGTGACATATGAAAATAATACATAAATAAATAAGAAGAGATAACAAATATAAATAAAAAAAATAATGGAAATGAATGTTAGAGATGATAAATATGTATAATAAATTTTAAAAAAAGAATATGCATGGTAAAAATAATGAAACAAGACGTGAAATAATTAAAAAAGAATTACAACAAACTAATAATATCTATTAAAAAAATAAAAAATAAACAAACAAAAAAATATAAATAACAACAAAAACAAAAAACAAAAAAAAATTAAAGTAAATTTTTTTTTTACAGAGGCTGACGTCAGCCTCTGTTAAGTGACAGAGGGTAACATTACCCTCTGTCTTTTTTTTTAATTTTTCATTTTTTACATATATATATGTGTGTATATATATAATTATTTAGTAAATAAATTGATAATAATTTTTTTATGTGTAAAATAAATTAATCTATAAAAAAATGCTTAATTTCATACATGATTAGCATGATCATGCTTTTTTTACTACATGATCTATTAATTACTATTTTATTTCGTCACCCAATGCTAATCAAATAGTAAAAAAATGATCATGAATGATAATTAATTTAAACAAGTGTCACTAAAAGTAAATAAATAATTTTGTTTGGGATATAAATATATCATTTTTTATTTTTAGACTACTTACTTCACTAATTACCATTTTTTCTTTCTTCCTTCATTGCTAGAAATGATCATAGATGGTAACTAGTTTAAACAAGTGTCACTAGAGAAAATCTATAAAACTTTCAAAATAAAATTTTTTTTTACAAGTGTCACTAGAGAAAATCTATAAAACTTTCAAAATAAAATAATTTTTGTTTAGGATATAAATATACCATTTTTATAGGACTACTTAGTTCACTAATTATCATTTTTTCTTTTCTTCCTTCATTGCTATGAATGATCATGGCTGGTAACTAGTTTAAACAAGTGTCACTAAAGAAAATCCATAAAAATTTCAAAATAAATTTTTTTTTTTGGATATAAATATACCATTTTTTTGTTGGACTACTTAGTTCACCAATTATCATTTTTTCTTTCTTCTTTCATTGCTAGGAATGATCATGGATGGTAACTAGTAGTTTAAACAATTTTATAAAAGATGATGGTCAAAAAATTAAAAAGAAAAGAAAAGAAGATTTGTAAGAACATAAAAAATCAAAGTTTAAAATATTAGCATCATCTTGTATATAGGTTTTACTCTTTATTTTATGCATTTTTATGTATGAGAAATCATCATAGGAGATCTTTTCTTCAAATGTACACTTTCAACCCATTAAATGGTTGATTCACATTAAATTAATTTTACACCCCTCAAAATTTTATCCTCATTCTCATTGATTGAGTTGATGACAAAAAAATCTCATCATCAAACTTGTAGAGAGATAAACAATATATGAAAACAAAACTTAAGATTAAAAGTAGGAGAAATGACAAAGAATGAGCAAACAAACATATATATGGAAAATGAAACAAAGAAATATCAAATACATGAGTATGAAAAGGAGGGATGATTAATTAGAATGAACAAAATATATTGTAAGCTAAAATGTAAGAGATTTGAACTACCTTAATAAAAAGAAATTGAGAAGATGGAAGATGAATAGAAATGAAAACTCACATTCTTTCTTTTTTTCACTATTTTCTCAAAATCTCTCTTTCTCTCTCTAAAATCTCTTATCTTCCTCACTCTCCCCAAATCTCTCATTTTAAGTGAAGACCTCCCTTCTATTTATAAGCAAAATTACGGTTTGTCTTTTTTACTTTTAGTATTTTTTTCTCACTTTTTACTTTTTAGTCCTTGGACCACTTTTCTTACTTTAGTATTGAACTAGTTTTCAAATTATACATATAGTCTTAAACTATTATATGAGTCAAAATACAAAGTATGTATATTTAATATATTAGACCGGATAAAATATGATTTCTACACTTAGTATGCCATTAGAATGAAAATGAAGAAGGGGATAAACTGTTATAACATTCTCTACAAAACATTCAAGGGTCTTTAGGGCAAGATTTTTCTCTCAAGAAAATGGGTTCCATGATAATGAGGATCCAAATGATTCTTATGTAGCTATCTTCAAATGTGCCTTTGAAAACTTGAAGCAAGTGGTGGAAAGCTCCAAATGAAAGGACGAGAATGAATGTTGGTGTTCGCTAACTTTACTTGAGTTTTATAAGGATCAATCTTTAGATGGAGAATTTTACACTTTTAACAAAAAAAATATCTTTAGAAGGTAAATTTTGACCTATATATATAATTATTTAATAAAATGAAAAAGAAGAAGTAATTGCCACCAATGTTTAAAAAGGCTAAAAATGACTTTAAGGCGTTTTAGTTTAAAGAAGCGAGACGTAAACCTGAAGGTGTTCAGAGACGTAAGCCTCAATTTAAAGCAAAATGAAAGTACAAAATCATAAATGACTACATAATCACACAAATTTAGAGTAACCAATGTAACAATAATTATCATAGTCATAATAAATAGTCTCAAAATCATAATGCTGAAGATAAAGTCTATATTTTTTTTGAATATTATGCTAGAAAGATTCTAAAGAAATAGAACTATCACATTGGTTTCATATCTGGAAGGTGTGATTACGTTTTATNATATATATATATATATATATCATACTTTACACTTTGTTAATATTTTAAATGTTTTTGTGATTCAAGAAGTATGTCATTAAAGTTAACAACTTTTGTTACTTAATGATGAGTGTTTTAAAGGATAATGACACAAGTAAACAAAAGTGATACTTTTTAATCCATAAAAATATATAATTCGTGGAATAATATTTTATTTTTTTCATTTATAGATCAATGACAAACTCACATAATTTAAAAGAGAAGGAAAATAGACCTAGTCTCAAGAAATATACGAAGAAAACATAAGAACAATTGAGGCTTAAGTCTTGGCAGCCTCAAGGCGTTAGGTTGAGAAGCGTAAACCTCACATAGAGAGGCGTAGGCCTTTTCTTCTACCTTGAGACTTAAAAATTGTGGCACTTTTCTATAACCTTAAATTGAGACGAGCCTCAAGGCGTAAGCCTCAATAGCATTTTTAAACATTGAATGCCACTAACTTAGATGCAAGTTGGCCGTGAGGCCAACTGCAACAAAATGGCCTCACGGCCAATTGCTCCATTTAAGTTAAAAAAAATTATATAATAATAATAATAATAATAATAATAATAATAATAATAATAATAATAATAATAATAATAATAATAATATGTATTCAATATAATGATATTCATTCTTACTAAAGATCCACACTTCATCAAAGAGTATCTTTTGATCATTACATATTCTATTAACATCAGTTAAGAAGCCAAAATTTTAATGACCAAGATTTCCTAAATGTGCATGAGTCAAAAGGTGGGCCAAGAATATGTCGTTGGACAAAATTAAATTTTAGCTAAGATGTCTCATCTTGGCCAACGTCTCATCTTGGCCAACATCTTCTCCCTTCGTGGCCAACATCTTGACCAAAGTCCCATCTTAGCCAACATCTAAAGTCCCATCCATTTGCAAACATTAGATTGAAAGCAAAATTAATATTCTAAAACCAAGACCGAAGTTGATTATCAAATTGGATAATGCCAAATAAAAACAATTGTCTGACCTTATATCATTAATTGTCTAACCTCTTTGCCGTCTTAAGTAAACAAGAGCAGATGACATTTTATCTACATGGAACCTATAACAAAAGAACACTCAGTATCAAAAGTATGGTTAAAAACGAACACTCCTTAATTAAAATGAATCATAATTTTGCTAATAAACCAAGCCTATGGTAACTTTTTGTTAGTGCACATAAAAACTAATCCTGTTTAGTCGGAAGACCTACTAAATGAGAATCTGGTAGTGCACATAAAGAACATAAACATGCATGCATCTGATGTAGATAAAAATAAAGTTAAAAATGACCAGTCGTTTACCTGTTGGAAAATTGATTGGGAAAATGACAAGGTTCTCATATATTGTTGACTAGGGGTTTCTATGTATTGGAGAGTGAATAACAACCATTCTTCAACACTACCCAGCGTGAAGATGCACAAGCAGCGGCAAACAAAATGTACGCCTCTATCTTCTCACATACCACACATCCAATATTCTACTATATACATGCATGATGTTGCAGATCTTCATAAAAACTCCAAGTTTCACTGTTGAATATTTCAAAGATGCACGCACATAACCACCAAGGACATAACAAAGGTAATTTACTAAGACAATCTTACTGCAGCTAGATGATTTTGAGACAACATTAATGCAAAAAAATATGGTTAAGAGTCCAATTTATGTAGCTCCCGTTGTAACCATCACAATAGGGTGAGTGCTCTTGCCATGTTAACCTAAGATAAGTTTTAGAGAATTTAAAGATTAGAGCCATCTACCATAGTCAAATGACATTGAGTTGCCTATTTGATCTCTTATTGTTTCTAACAGGTACTTTAAGAAATAAACTGAAAATAAGAAATCCATGGGTTGTAAAAGAAGATATCTCACAATTTTTCTTGAAAAGAGTTAAGAAGCTGTACTTGAACATTAAATATCTAGAGCAAGGTTAGAGGTTAAATTTATCAGCTTATTAAATATCAAAATTTTCAAAATATTTAACGAAGAATGCATAATGAGAAGAAATGCATGAAAGAAGATTCAATGGAGTAAATCTCAAGTATCTACCTTTACTAGGATCACCAATCACACAGAAACTTGCACATTAGACAGACATTTTAAAATAAGTGAAAACTCATACTCATTTCAAAAATTAAAACCCTGGGTCTCCTGGCTAATTAATAAGGAAGTCTTGAAATTAGTATCATGAATAGGGCCAACACAAACCTCATCCTTAAGTTAAGATGTCAACCCAGAAAATCTGAATCCACAAATAAACTGCATAAGCAAACAGTCTCCAAATCGAGGGGCTAGAAAAAACTAGAATTTCTTATTGTAGTAATTCCCTATATAGTATTTCCAAGACAACAATGGATAATCAATAAGACATTTAGTTAGTGAAAAATACAGAATAAAGCTAAAAGTAGAATTGCAAGAAAAACTCATTTAGTCTAACAAACCATTGCAAGTACTGAAGCTTTTGACTTTGAAAGATCAAGTCTATGCACAATCCTGTTCGGAAATAAAAAAAAAAACATTCAAGCCACAATATCATACCTCGCTTAATATGCATTAAATAAATATCACACTATGAAAAGAATTGTAAGGCTCCAACACTTGTGCCTCAATCTCCTATGTCATTACCAATAACTTAATTTCTCAAATTTCAACACTGATTTCTACAACTAGAACAATATTAAATCTAAACATTTACCTCAAAATTGAAGAACTATATCATCTCCAACATCTGAATTATTACACCACCAGGAAGCTTCGAAAATCTAACATTTTACCCAGATCAAACCTTGGATTTTAAGGTTACGTATATACAACTGAAAAATACTGTTGTCCAAGAACCAATACTCAACTCAATTTCAAGCTGAAATTTTATCCAACAACGCCCTTTTCCATCTCTTAAGAAATTGAAAATGAAAGAATGAAATGTACCTCTAGTATACAAAACCAAGAGAACCCAGGACAAGTAACTGACCCAACGAAACCAAACGCCTCCACCTTTAAGGACAAGTCTGAGCATCCTCAGTCAGGCTGAAACCGGAAACACCCACCTCTGTCAATTTCATCCCTAAACCAGGCCCTATGTAAAGATTAAAAAGTGAAAAACCTTTACTTAATGATATCAAATTTCTTGCATACGAAGAAACCCTAGGGTTTCTCTTCTCTCCTCACCGCCTTTCCCTATTGAGCACCAGCTCAAATGAAATTGATGGCGAGCTATAGGGAGGGAGAGAAAGAGAGATGAAAATTGGTTTAGATTAGGGTTATAACATGACATTTTTGTTAATAAAGAAAACTTAGATAATAATGAGAGTGTAAAAAATAGTTGTTTGAATTAATAAGGTAGAAAGATTTTGACAGATTCAAAAATTATCTATCATAGTAGATAAACATATTATGACAGGTTATTTAAAAGATGTCATATTAGCTACAAACCAAAAACATTCCTTTCTAATGTATTGTTTTCTACAGTTTCTAAGGAGGAACAAGATAATATTTTTTCTATTTCTGGTTTTTCCAAAGGAACTTTGCCTGTTAGATATCTAGATATCCCTCTGATATCTACTAAGTTGAATAAGGCCCATTGTGAGATTCTAGTTGATAAGATTATCTCTAGAGCAAAAGCATGGGAGAATAGACACTTAACATATGTGGGTAGGCTCCAACTGATCAGGGCCATTTTGATTGCTATCCATAGCTGTTGGTATAGTTTACTTATACTTCCTAAAAATATTACAAAGCTTCTAAATAATTCTTTGAGAAACTTTCTCTATACTGGTAAACTTGAGTTATGTAAGGGTTATAAGGTTGCTTGGAAGTTTGTGTGTGCTCCATTTATGGCAGGTGGTTTGAATTTAATGGACACTGTTATATGGAATCAGGCAGCAGTGTCTAAACACTGTCGGAAGCTTGCTAGAAGAGAATAAAATTCTTTATGGGTAGCTTGGTGTTCATCCAATCTTCTCATAAATCACTCTATATTCACAGTCAAGATGTGATCTGACCCTTCCTCGTCTTGGAGAAAACTTATTCAACTGAGAGGTAAGATTGCTCATTTGTGCAGTGTTGAAGTGGGTGATGAAAACTCTATTTGTTTATTTACAGATCATTGGGTGCCGAATGGCTCCCTATTTCAACAGTTTGGCTGGGATATAGTTGTTCAGACAGGTTTATCTCTATCTGCTCCCCTATCTACATTTATTGAGGATCAGCAGTGGGTTTGGCCAAATTCAAGCTTGGAGAATGTATTTTTTTCTAGACATATTATTGTTCCTGTTCTACATGATGTAGATAAATGGTTTTGGGGCAGTGGTGATATTCTATAGATCATATTTATAGTGAGCTTGTTGGTGTTACTTCAGAAGCTGCTTGGTATAAAGCTGTTTGGTTCTTAGGGAAATATCCCTAAGTGTTCATTTATCCTTTGATTAGCTCTTCTTAATAAGCTAAATACCAAAGATAGAGTTTCACAATGAGATTGTGATATATCTGAAGATTATTTTTTTGCATGCACGGATCAGAATCAGTCTCTCACCTCTTTCTGGATTGTGATTATGTAGCTCATATTCTTGGTCCTATTATGAGAAAATGTGGGAGAGATGTTGCAAATTTTAGTTGGTCTTCTTTTATTCTTTGGCTTGGTTCCTTAGGTTGTAGCAAGTCTATTGAAACTTTATGTCCTAGACTTATTTTTTCTTGCTTTGTCTACTGTCTTTGGCTAAAAAGAAATAGGAGAATGTTTACAGGGGGATTTATGAATTCTCGTTTGTTGTCTAGGAAGATATGCCTTATGGTTAAGGAAAAGCTTATCTTTATTGAAAAGATTAGACGTCTAAATTCTGGTGATTTCATAACTAGTCTCTATTTTTAAAATTATTTGGTTCCTTTGTGATTGTAGTCCCTGGGGTATGCCCCGCTAGTGAAATATTTTTGGTTCAATATAAATTTTTTTGCCTTTGACAAAAAAAAATTCCCTTCAGCAGTGCAACTCATGTGTTTCTATGATAAGTTTAAGAGACATATCATAAAAACCAATATACTGCTATCATTGTAACCCAATTTTATAGTAGTACAGATTTCATGAAGAGTTCAAATTATCTAAAATATTTGAAGAGATAAAATCAGTTTTGAGAGAAAAGTTTCAAATTTTAAATTTTAAATCAAAACAGAAATGAAGCTATCAGGTCTTATCATCAAGTCAATAATAGTCCAACTGGGTGAAGACTCTACATCTATAAAGTAAGATCAAGTATACAGAGGAAGGGGGCCGAATCATCCAAAATCAAAATCAAGCTTTCAACTTTTAACATAGTTTGCCCTCTAGTTTTATTGTTTAATTTTTGCAAATCAGTTTGCTTTTATTTTCATAAGTCTTTTACTCTCAACAACTTTCAAGTTTTTTTTTGCAAACCTTAGATTCAATTAATTAGAGTTGTTCTTTTTGTTATTTGTTTGTTTTCCAAATAGTTAAATAAAAGTTCAAGTTTATTCTTCAATTCCTTGCATTTTGATTTCAATCTAGGTTTTAGTTTTTTATTGCATGTAGTAGTAGAACTTTAGAGGAGATTTGTTCTTTACTTCTCACAATCGTTTTATGATTAGAACTTAGATAAACTTAAAATATCTTTTAAATTTGATTTTTTTATCAAATTTTGGCACGCTCACGTACTAACTTATTAAGGAGGCAAGTTTTTTCAATGTTTCCTAATGTGAGAAGGACAATTAATGAAAATCAATTTTAATTAACATAAATATAACTGTCAATTTCTATTTACAATAATTGTACTATGTTTAAATATGTAAATTTTATCTATGTGTAACTCTGTATGGACATGAATATGATATCTTTATTTATTAACAATACATATTATTGATGTCAATATGTATCTACATGATTAAACTTGGTTGAATGATAAATATAATGTCATTATATATTAACATCTCAAATTTTCAATGTCAATATCTAATGACATCAAACAATGGGAATGCATTCATGAGGAATAAATTAGGAAGAACTTTCTTGAAAGTTATTCATGTCAGAATAAAAGGAAAGAAGTAAAAATTATGTAAATAATTACAAACTTACAAAATCTGGAAAATTTGAAAAAACAAGTTTAATTGAAATTAAAACAGTAAAATCTAATTCAATTACCCATGAAATAGTTAGAAATAAATAAAAGCTAAATAAGAAAAAATTAGCCTCAATTATAGTTAGTTGTAAATCACTACAATTAATGGGATTTATAATCAACTGTGAAATTAAGTTATAAATTTCTAAAATTAATGGATATATAACAAACCGAAATATATATGTAAACTAAAAAAATCAAAATGGAAAAAAAATGGCAAACCCAGAAAACTATATATATTTCGCATATATATAGTACTATAAAATATAGTTACCTTAAACATTTATTTCAATATTATTTTATTAAAAACCAAAAATATATTTCCCTAAAAAATTATCGTTTAATAATCAAATTATTATTAAATATTAATAATATATTATATGTTGATCACGTCTCTTAAATTGATAGAGAATTGAAAGATAAACTTAAATTGAACCATGAAATTTCATATTTACCGTAGAATTAAACCTAGTAAAATTTAAAAATGTTTGAAAAAGTGGGGGTCTTCATCGTCATCATCATTGAGGTCTTCATCTTCATCCTACACTTAACTTTAAAATGGGTTGAAATATGATTTGCTCCACCAAATAAGCTTAAATAAGTTTTGCGTACTAACTCTGGGTTGTGATAATGGATTTTGAATATTGAGAAGAAAGTGGGATCACAGAGTAACTAATTCAAATATTTTTATAAAGATAACAAATTGTAAACGTCAAAAGCGTGAATAATTGATGCTTTTGAAATTTGATGTCAAAATAAATAAATGACTTTCATTTACAAGGAAAAAATAAATCTAAAAACGAAAAAATAAAACAATTGTTCATTTTAGGCGTAAATAAGTCTACTAAAAATGCTATAACTTCAAAAAAAGATTAACTTGATAAGAATCTAAATAATTAAAATGTTGATAAAAATCTAATGGGTAGTGTGAAACTGTTATTTAGTGCATATTCTGCAGTGTAAAAGTGAGGTTTGAGCCCATGATTGCCTAATGAAAGTTTGTTTTCAATTAAAAATTAATTAACATCAATTCTTTCATTCTGGCCTGAAAGTTAAGTTCTGAAAAATATGGAAATGATTTAGATCTACATTTCATTTTAATTGTGGATTGGTATTGTGAAATTTTGTTGTTTGATTCACATAATCGATGTAACTGGTCGCCTTTCAACTGTATCTTCCAGATTTTCCTTCTTCGCAACTTCATTTTCAATACTAGCAGCTTTTGAATTTTTTCCGTTTTGACCTCCTTATCTTTTAGATCAAACCTCTTTCAATTCCAACTTCAATTTTTTTACAGATTTAACCTCTTTTTGTCCCGACCTCAATACCTTTGTAGATATGAACTCTTATATTAGTTCTTTAATTTTGTCTTTTACATATGCCACATGCGCTTCTCATTTTGTTGTCATTTGTTCTTATTTTTAATGAAACCTTTAGGTTGTTCACGATGTGATAACTTGATGAGTTCGTGCCTTGTTTAGTAAGGAATTGTTCAATATTATTGGAACGATTACAACTTTGTGGGTTGTTTATCAAATTATTTATAAGGTTGATTCTTTATAATCTCTCAACTGTCGAGAAACAAACAATTACAACCATTGAAACTTTTTTCTCTCGAAAGGAGAGCTTTTTCTCTTGCAAGGAGCATTTTATCTCGAATGAGAGTAAGGTTGTCTCTAATCTGTCTCTCTCACTGGATTTAACTTCTGCATCTCAATTTCTTCCACGTGCAAGGGTCTCTTCCAATCCGACTCACCTCTCATTTTGATTTGGCTTTCACCTGTGGATTTCTTCGATCTTTGCAAGTTCTGCTTCCCATGGATATTGTAAAAGGCCTCTAGAGCACATTTTCCCTAACAGCTGAAGAAGGAGACATTCTAGAGGGGACTAATGATTCCATCGATGAATCCTTCAATTCATTGATGTCCCTACTGGCTAAGGTACACTCTCGCCAAAGCTTCAATAAGCACGCCTATAAAACCACCATGCTCCAAGTCTGGAAACTTTCTAGTGGAGTATTAATCAAAGTCATAAGCAGCGAGTTATTTCTTATCATCTCTAATGAACCGTCACATTTTGATAAATCCCTAAAACTGATCAGTGAGGTTGACGGTCGTCAATCCCCTATTAAGGTAACTCTTTGGTTTTAATGTCTGGATTCAAGTATTCAATATACCTATCCTGTTTATGTTAAAAACTTTGGGTGCTCGTATGGGGAACACCATTGGACAATTTATTGATGTAGAGGAAAACCCAGAAGGGGGTGTTGGAGATGATCCCTTTGAATTGTGGTCAAAATTGATGTCAGCAAACCTTTTAGAAAAGGACTGAAACTCTAAATCTCATATTAGATAAAGCTCTATGGTTAGACTTCAAGTATAAACTTCTCGATTTTTGCTATAAATGCGGCTTTCTCTACCACATAATGAAGGATTGTTTTAACACAACCAATTCCTTAGAGAATACTTCCATACCTGATGGACCATGGTTGAAAGTAGTGGACTCTTTCTAGAAATTTGCATCAATGTTTCCCAAAACCAGCTATCTTGATTCCTCATCCAAGCCAAAATCCAAACCTACAAGTCAAACAGATTCTATAGGGGATGAAGGATCTAACTCTCTCATGAAACTTTCTAAAGGTAATTCAAATATCCCTAATAACCCAAGTATCAAGAATCCACATGTCCAATCCCACCAGGATAAACTCCAGGACAATAACTCTTTAACTAAGGGGAACTCCCACGTGGATAAGGTTCGGGAGGAAACCATTTACAATCTGTAGATCATGGATAGAAAAGGAACTAACCCCCAACCAAAGTCTCAAGACAAAACTTTGTTGGAGATTACAACAAAACCTATAGATACGGTAATGCACACCCACATCCATCTGCTAATGGACTAGACAGAGAAATAAGAAACCATAGACGAGGCCTGCCCATAGAGGAGCAAGCTATCAAAGCTGAACTACATGTACCTACAAAACAACTATGTTGGCCCCAATATAGACCTCTCCACCCTAGCTAGTAGATGGAAAAGATGTGAGCCTATCCATGGTCATGTAACTTAATACTCATCCCCTAAAGAGAAAGGGAAAAGAAAGTCAAATGAGCTGGATGATGAATCACCCTCCTATAAAAATCCACAATCCTCTGAGCAATTAGTGACTTCACACCAGTGGGTGACTTAGCAGACCCATTGCGAGCCATGAGTATCTTCAGTTAGAACGTTCAGGGGTTGGGTAACCCCTGGATGGTCAACTCTTTAATGAAAATCATCCGTAGAGCGGATCCTAGCATTATTTCATTATGGAGACAAAAATTTCAGATTTTCGTTGTTAACAAATTCATACCAAGTTGGACTGCACAGCTGGTTTCGACATTAGCAATTCCAATAAGAGTGACGGAATAACTTTATTTTAGAAGGAGAGTTGGGATATTCAGATACTTTCATTCTCCATAGGAAACATTGATGCGATGGTCATTTAAGAAAATGGTTTGTGCTGGCAGTTGAGGGTTTCTTTGGGCACCCCGACCACTCAATGGGTACTCGCTCTTGGAACATTTTGAGAAAACTATAGGGCTACCAAAGGGCTCCTTGGCTGATTTTTGGGGATTTTGATGCATAAGATAAATTGGGGTTTTTTTTTTGTATGGCTAATAGTATGGAAGATTTTAGGAAGACGGTGACAGAGTGTTGTCTAATGGACCATCACTTAGAAGCCAACATCAAAGAACGTTTTAGAGAAGAGCTTTTGCTCCATAGATTGGAAAGCTCTCTTTCCATCTTCAGAAATGAAACATCTAGACTTCTTCATTTAAGATCATTGAACTATTTTGATCACTCCTAAAGTTGATAGTATGGAGGTGTTTCATCCAAAAAAAAACATTTTCACTTTGAATCTTATTGGACTTCAGATAGGGAGTGCGAAATAGTAATTAAAATAGAATGGTCAATATCCCAAAGAGCTTATACCAAACTGTTCAGATGTACAAGACAACTCAGTTCTTGCAGTAAAAATCAGTTTTAGATCACTTAGCTATGAATATGTCAATAAATGATTTTCTATCTCCAAATTGTGTGACTACCAAGGAAGAATAGGATTAATTAAGGAAGCTCCAATGTGAGGAAAACAATCTTCTTATAATGGAAGAAACCTATTGGAAGCAATAATCTCGAACCAATTGGCTTGAAGCAGGGGACCGAAACACTACTTATTTCCACACTCGAGCTACCACCCGGAAGCATAGAAACCAGATCAAAGGAATGTGTCAAAAGCATAATTGCCAATTTCTACTCTTCCCTGTTCAAGTTGGACCGACCAACCGATATTGATATATCAAATTGTTCTCAATTAGTTAACCATTCAATTTTTTATGAAATGAATCAAGCTCTGATATCTCCATTTGAGGCTCAATAAATAGAGGATGTCATCTGGAGTATGCCCCCTTCTAAGAGTTCCTGGTCCTCACGGATTCCTGGCACTTTCCTTCCAAAAATATTGGCATATTATTGGTCAAGACATTAATTTTTATGTCTCATTTATCCGAACAATAATTTAGATTGTATGGCCATAAACCACACTTTTATCATCCTCATTCCCAAAAGAAGAATGCGTTGAAAGTTTTGGGATTTCAAGCCTATTAATCTATGTAACATTATCTATAAGATCATCTCCACGGCAGCGGTAAACCGCATCAAGCCTCTTCTTCCAAACATTATTTCAGAATCCCAAGACACTTTTATCAAATGGACACTAATATCTGATACTGTCATATTAGAATTCAGGATGATTTACTATATCCAAATAAAGGAAAAGGCATAGGACATGGTTGAATGGACTAATATTCAAGCTATCATGAGCACAATGGCTTTGCTTCATGTTGGGTGGACCTGATTTTACATTGCATTAGCTCAGTCTCATACTTCAACTTGATCAATGGCATAGCATCCAGAACCTTCTACCGGTCAAGTGGGTTACGTCAGGGCGACTCGCTATCCCCATACCTCTTCCTCTTATGTGCTCAAGGCCTTTCAACCATGCTTAACCACTTCATAACTCACAGATCCCTCTCCTATCCAAAGATTTTGGGACACAGCCCCATCATCTCACAGCTATTCTTCGCAGATGATAGCCTATTATTCTAAATAGCCATCGAAGAAAACTGCAGACTTTTCAAAGCCATTCATGCCATTAATTACAAAAGAACAATCATCTCCTTCAGCTCGAACACTCCAGTGCATATTGAAGAGCACCTAAAAGAAGTTATTAACATTGATATATCCCCCTACCATGAGACTTATCTAGGCGTCCCCTCCTTTACGAGCCGAAGCAAGCAATTGCTTTTTGCCAATATCAAATCCAAGCTTTGGTCCCTCTTTCACACTTGGAAGGAAAAATAATTTTCCACTGGGGGTAAGGAGGAACTTAACAAAGTCGTGGTCTATTATATCCCCATCTATGTCATCTCTATTTTCAAACTATCAGTTTCCTTTGGTAAGGATCTCAACCCTTAGTCACTAAATTCTGGTTGGGATGGTCTGATACAAGAAAAAATTTGCTGGCTCTCTTGGAAAAAGCTTTGTCTTCCTAAATCTAAAGGTGGATTGGGCTTTTTATCTCTTATAGACTTCAACCAAGATCTATTAGCTAAACAAGGATGGAAGATTATCCAGAACGCAGATTCTATGATAGTGAAAGTCATAAAAGACAAATATTTCCATATCTCCTCCTTCCTTTCGACTCCTCATAAACAAGCATGATCATACCCTTGGTGGTCTATCCTTTGGGGTGGGGATTTGTTGAAGAAAGGTGTTAAATGGAAGGTAGGCAATTGTTCCTCTATTTCAGCTTATAATTCCGCCTGGATCCTAAGATATTACTCCTTTAAGCCCTTTTACTACCATTCCTCTTTCCCTGATGCGAAGGTTAGTGACTTCATTTTGAACAATTGTTGGGATGTCTATAAACTATAGCAGGCTCTTTTAGAGGTAGACATAAATTCAATTTTTGGCATTTCCTTAGTTTCGGGGGGAGGGGGTAACAATACTATTATCTGGCATCTCAGAAAAAATGGAAACTATTCAGTTAAAAGTGGCTACCATTTAGTCACTCACTTAAATCAGCCTCATATTTCTTCCTCTAGCATTTGACTTAGAGCCTTTGAGGAAAAAGCTTTGGTCTCTTAAAATCCCTCCTAAAGTTAAGTTTTTCTTTGGCGCGCCTCATGAGATACCATTCTAACGTCCTCTAACCTCTTTAGGAGGAGAATTGATGTCATAGGAGACTTCCCTCTTTGTGGAAAGAAGGACATTACAACCCATGCTCTATTCGTATGCCATTTTGCCACGGAGGTTTGGAATGCTGAACATTTATCTCTCTACAAGCACCAAATCCCCATTTTATATCTAATATCATTTTGCATAAATTATTAAAGCTAGATCCCTGACAGCTATCTAAAATAGCTATAATCGCTTGGAGTATTCGGCATCCTCGAAATAATCTCCTCCACCGAAAATCGTACCTTAGAGGTTTAGGCATTCTCACGAACGCCTTAGATTTCCTCACGGAATAAAGGAAGCATTTCAACTACTCATTGGTCTTCACTGCAAGGATCCAAGCTTAAAATGAATCTGGACACGTCTTCAACATGTTTGGGGATTATCGTCCGTAATTCTGAAGATAACTGAGTGGCTGCCCTCTCTAAATCCTCCAAAACCATCTCTCCTCTTTAGCATCGGAAGCATTGGCCATTGATGAAGGTTTATCTTTTTTTTTTATCATCATAATATGTCCATTAAGTATATTGAATCTGATTGCAATCAAATAGTTAGTGAAATAATTGAATTGGGTTCTTTCTTAGCGGACCACGATACTATCATCACTAGCATTAAGGATTTTCTCCAGCAGTTTCCTTCTTGTTCTGTTTCTTATGTTCCTAGATTTTGTAATAGAGTTGCAGGTCGACTGTCTAGAATTGCTTCCTTTGAGGAGCCTTGTTTGTACTGGATTGGTTATAACCTCCTCGGGTTGTAGACCTTATTCTTCTTGATCGTTAATGAAAGTTTTACTTTAAAAAAATCAAGAAACATAAGCCATGACCTTCCCGTGTTGCATCAATATACAACTAAAATCTCTACGTGAATCAGCACTATAGATAAGGACACCATCACTTCCTGTGGGTATAGTAAACGTTGGAGTTGTCACCAATGTTTGCAGAGCTCTTGAAACAATTCTTGCACTCTTCAAAACACAAAATATTCCATGCATAATTTTTTGTTGTCAACTTATTCAAAGATGTAGTGGTATTAGAAAACCTTCAACGACCTTAATGAAGCTTCTAATTTATTTGATATTGGTTGGAAACTTCAAAGTAAAAGTCAAGGCCTCTGTAGTCAAAATTGAAAAAGAACCCTCTAAATGTTTCGAGAAAGCATCAGCCACATTGCCAGAAAAATAATCCCCAATAAGGCTCCCATCACCGAGCTCCACATCCACCCATACCGACACTTCCAACACTTAATATCTCTATTTCTCCCTTTAGGCTCTTCGAAGTTTATATTTTTCTTTGAAAACTGTATCTTCCTTTCCCTTTGCACCATCATAAATAACCTTATTTCCACCATTAAAATCCAGCTCTGACGGGTAAACCCCATCGCACCTGTAGATATCTGAATAAGTTTCAATTTGATATCTTATATGGCCCGTGGTTCCACCTGTCTCAAAAGTTATGCCCCACAGAAGTGGGTCACACGACACTACAGTGACACGTGGCACACTATAGTGCCTCTCGACACTATAGTGATGTTGTGCGTCAGTAGTGTCGTGAGACATTACAATACTGCTCAGCACATTACAGTGTCGTGTGGCAATATCCACATTCATTTTAAAGCATGCCATTTGAACAGGCTAACCCAACAAAAGACCCACCTGCAACAAAGTGTTTCAGGTCTAGTATTTATAAGTGGGGCTTCAACGAATTTTTTTTTGATTGATCAAATAGTCCTCACTTTCAAATCTATATGACAAGATCAATGTTTTTATTTAATTGTTTAATGAAATTTAAATATATTTAGATTTTTTTACAGTAACGTTTTAATGATCTAAATATATAAATTCATGATTTTTATAGTTTTATCTCTAATATATAACATGGCAATGAATATATAACCTGACAATGAATCTAACACTAAATTTTCAAGTCATGAATCCAAATTTACTATTGTGTGCAAACTATTTATTAATCGAAGGAAGATGAAGTACTTTGAAATTGGTATATTATGTTAATAAAGAATTCAAATAGTTCAAGTTTTGAAATATTTTCATTTGCTCTTTTTCCCTTTTTCTTTTTTTGTCCATTATATAAGAATTATTATATTAATTATTGTGCGTTTACTTCTTGCAAAGGGAGGTGGAAAAGTACTGTAAATGCTACAATTTTCTAATTTAATTTTTTAATTGGAATTTAAATTTTGAATAAATTCTTTTCTCATCTTATTTTTCTTCAAAGTTATTTGGGTTTACATAGTAATACCCCATAAACTTTGATATAAAATCAATTAACCTCCTAATGGGCGTATTGTTTTGCTTTTAACAATATTATCACAAAAAATTGGATGGAAGGGATTTTTTTATTAACAGTTAAAGTTTATCCACTAATCAGAATGGATTGAAGTTTAGGAGGGTGAATTTATTTTGTTTAAAAGTTCAAGGGTATTATCATATTAACCCGATACTAATTCTTAAATTCTCGCTTGCAATTTTTTTTCCAACCAATATGGAATTGATTTGGAGCCTTCTTTCATTTTAGTTGTGGATTGGTATCACTATAGCTGTTTGATTCTCGTACTTTTATTTACATGTTGGGTTAACATTCTAATACCCCCTAAACTTTTATCTGAAATCAATTAACCGCCTAAGTGGCATATTGTTTTGCTTCTAACACTATTATCACAGAAATCGGATGGCATGGATTTTTTTATTAACAGCTAAAATTTATGCACTAATCAGAATGGATTGAAGTTTAAGAGGGTAAATTTATTTTGTGTAAAAGTTCAAGGGTATTATAATATTAACCCTGACATTAATTATTAAATTATCGCTTACATATTCGTTTCCATTTTAATTGTGGATTGGTATTATCAAATTTAACTGTTTGATTCTCACGTTCAATGTATATGGCCACCTTTCAACCCTAAGTTGGGGGTCGAAAGTGGTGGATGTTTATGTTGTAAATCAGCATTTGATGAAGAAGATACGAAACATGAGGGTTATTTTGTATAAAAATTCAGGAGTACCATGATATTAATCCTGACATTAATTATAAAATTATCGCTTACATATTCTTTTCCAACCAATAAGGAATTGATTTGGAGACTTCTTTCATTTTAGCTGTGGATTGGTATTACTAAATTTAGCTGTTTGATTCTCACATTCAATGTATATGGCCACCTTTCAACCCTATCTTCTATATATATCTTCTTCTAACTCCATTCTTCAATATTAGTGTTGACATCTTTTCCAGTCTGACTTCAGTATCTTTATAGATCTGACCTATTTCCATTTGACCTCAGTAGCTTCGCAGATATGACATCTACAATCGGTTTCACAATTTTGGGCTTATTTCTACATATTTCAATTGTGCACTAAGACCTAATTAACCTACATTGTTAGGTTATCAAAGTTCAGGGTCGAAAGTGGGGGATGTTTATGTTGCAAACCGGCATTTGATGAAAAAGATAGGATAGGAAACATGAGGGTTATTTTGGTATCACAATATCATAACGATTTTAAGCTTACGACTATTTTTTGCAGCAAGAATTTTTGTTGGGCCATTTAGTTTTTGGAGTTCTACATCAAGGTCATTTGTTTTTATTTGGCCTATTAAAGGAAGTAATTTATTTTTGAAACATAAGTAAGAAAATGATAAAAAAAAAATATTATATTTATAAAAATAACTTTTTAACTATAAATATTTTTTGCTGAAACTGAAAATTTTATATACAGGTATACAATAATATATTCTTATATACAATAGTACATTTTAATATACCTTAATATATTTATAACATATTTTATATATCATCCGTGATAATTATATATCATGAATATATTATTTTACAAATCACTAGTACTAAACCTCCTCCCGCATCTAAACATGTCTCGTCCTTCTCTTCTTTGTCTTTCTGTGGTGTACTTCACCTCTCTCTCACTCGATTTGCTCTTTCTCCTTTTTGAGGCTTCGATTTGTTTGAAATCTCTTTCCACTCAGTTTCTTCCTCCATTTTGGAAATTTCAACTTATTGATCGCGTGTTCACAAGCCTTCTTTGTTAAGGCTATCTACTTATCCTCATGAAGAATAAACTGGTGAATCACATAAAAATTACTAAAGCGAGGAGATTAGACCTTTAATTTCTTTAATATCTTTTGCTGGTCCTCAGGTTCAAGAGTACGGTGTGACGGTGAATTTGAACCTTTCATTGTGTGCGATGAGAACAAGGAGCTCATCAATTTTTCGGGAGCCATTAAACTTCTAGTTCGAGCTCTGAGAACAAGGAGCTCATCGCTTCGTCGATTTTGAATCTTTCATTGTGTGGCTTGTGCTCCACTTTGGCTGTCACAATTATAAGAGAACAAGATCGTAATAAGCGAGAAATGACTTCGTCGGAAGCCATTAAACCGCTGGTTCGAGCGTGTTCACTAGGCTTGAGATGCAGAGTGAGTGGATGAGATTTGAGATTTTAGGTCTAGTAATTAAATTATTTTTGCTAGAAGAGAAATGGCTGTCACTGATACTAATATAAGACTAAAATCGGCTATAATTGCAAACCTAATTTTTTAGGGTTAATTGTTAAAACCATTAAAAAACAGACTTCATTATAATTTCCCTTTTTATTTCTTTTTTTTAGCTAAAGACATATTATGATTTGGATTTCCATCAATAAAATCCATCATATAGATTAAAAAGGTATAAATGTCACAAATTACAAGAATTATAAAAATGGCACTCACTCACAATAACATCCCCACCTAACTACCCAAGATCTTTTCCACCCATCTTCCCCCATTTTTTTGTCAAGGCACTCATCCTCTCTGATTAGTAGACTCCCCCTCCCGCAACTACTCAAGAAAACTTTATGGCTGGAAGGTGATTTCATGAGCTTGAGATTAATGACTACTTGGATGCGAGGTAGGGCAGCTTGCAAGGGAAGATGAAGATTTGAAGAAAATAAAAGAGGACTATTATGCCATTCTGAAAAAGACTGCAACAGAGGGAAAGCTTGTTAGATGTAAACAGAGAGGAAAGATCGTTAGAGATTCTTATCTCATTTCATTCCACTAGCACGATCAAAGACCAATGTCGAAATCATGGTTTCCCGGTAGAACTCCATTTGGTCCAAGTTGTTGTGAAACTGGGAAAAAGAAGCGGTTTTCATAAGGTAAATATATTGCATACAATAAAATAATTGTTTAAAGAAGATTATTTAAAAAAGCAAAAATTGTAATGAAATATAAAAATGTGTCAAAGTGAATAGAAGAAGTGTAAAATAGGGTTTTGTAAAACAACTTCGAATGATATTTGTATATATTCTTCGACCCTTAAAAGTTGAAAGAAAATTATGCATTCCGTAAAAAAATACAGAAAATTTATGCATATAATTGTAAAAAAAAAATTCTAACGGTTACAGTGAATTTAACTAAACTTTCAATCACTTCATTTAATTGGCTTTTTAAAAAACATTTTATTCGCGTTTCTCACATAATTCGCCACTTTGTGATTCAAGATACTTCATGACTCTTCCTTCTCCATGCTCATTTAACTCCACAATTATTTCATCAAACGCATCAATTTTATAATAAATATATAAATTCAAAATCAATTTAGTACTTTGAATCAAAGGCCTCTTGGGGATAACATTATTATTATTGGACAAAAAAGTATAAAAAATAATTCTAATATCCTCACTTTTAGATATAGTTGGATCTAAATATAGCTACATGATCTTACTTTTAAACAAATGATAAAATTATACTTTTGGTTCTCCCAATTTGTTCTATGTGGGTTTAACTTTTTCAATGAAATATTCGAATAATTAAATAAAATGATGGAATCAAGTTCATTCATTAATCTCAAATCTTAAAATTGTTTTTTATTTTAGTGGGATGTATATTACTAACCTCTAGGCTTGGTTCAATTATCTAGGTCATAAACAAGAAATGATCAATCAAAGTTTGAGGTTTAAAAAGTGATTTGATTGCACATTTTAAATCATTGGCGGACTTGATTGAAAAAACTAAAAAACTAAAAATAAATATAAACTCGGAAGAATAAAAATACATTTTACCCTTTAAAAGCTCCCTTTTTTACTATGTAAATTTGTATTGCATCCAAATAATTCCACCACTTTTTTCTACAAATGACAAGTATAAAATCTTAAGGGCGCTTCAGTCACGACTTTAGTTGTATTAGTTCAGTTAGAGTAAATTGTATTCTAGAAGCTGCTTGATTTTGTGATTTTACTTTTTGTAAGCTCATAAGAGCTTCCCCCTCACCAGAACCCTTGTTATGGACTTTTGTAATTGTAGGGTATGTCCTATAAATGCATCTCCTTGCTAGGTTCTTTTATTGTTTTGTTTTCTATGTTTGATGGAGGTATAGTTACATCTTGTAAGTTGGGATCTTGTGTTATAAATATCACTTGCAATCATACTTGATTTGTTGGATGTTTTGTGCATCTCTATTAACTACATGCATGTACCTATGAGTTGATTGTGGTAACCTTGGGGGTGACTCTACTTTGGTTTATCTACTTACAAATTTTTTTTTTTGTAATCTTTAGAGCCTATTCATAAAGGCTTTTATATCTGTTGCCGCTTGGCTCTTGGTCTTGACTAGGGTTTTAATTTTCTTTTTTTTGACGTAGACCTTATGTTGACCTTGTATCTTGTAAGAGTCTACTTATAAAGGTTTCTCATAGAGCTAGACATCGATTGAATTTCTTGGTCTTGATCAAACTTCTCACTTTGGCGTTGACTTTCGTTATCCTAGACCTAGGAGTATAGGGTTTTTCTTCTTTCTTTCTTGTATATGTTACCTTCCCTAGGTCATACCCCTTGTATTTGTGTAAGTATCATTTTGGTATTATATTTTCTTTTACCAAATATATATATTTCGTTTATAATATATATATATATATATATATATATATATATATATATATAAACTTGTCATACTAAATTATAGGAGGACTAACTTGTTTGAACTTATTGTTATACCAAACACTAGAAAATATTAATTAGTATTACCTTTCCTTTTGTTACAGATTGTCAAACTTACCTATAGATTGTTATATGTAACAACAATATTTTACGTGTAGGAGTACCGGAAAGAAGTGAAATATTACGAGATTAAGCAACCATTGCCAATATAACTATTGGCATATGCCCCCGTTTTAAATTGTCAAAAATCATAATTAAAAAGATAATCTTTTCAATTCTAACGTATTCAGATAGATAAGTGAGGTAAACCCAGTGTTCAAGCTTGGTACTTATTTCTCAAGAATATGGTTCGACACATCGTAATTTTATTTCTCGAATGATAAATGAAATCATAGTAAATGGAAACAATTTCTATTAAATCATCAATAAAGACACAATGTTTAAGAAAACATCAATGATGACAATAGACACAATGTACAAAAAAATACAAAGATGGCATATTTTAAGAGTTTACATTTATTTATGGTATACAAATATTTATTGTACATATATTTATATTATGTATTTAGAATATTTAAATTTATTTATTTTATGCATATAGTATATTACGGGATGTCTTTCTTAGTATTTACTGTATATCTTTGTTAATTTTAGAATGTTAGATGTTATATATTACTTTTCTATTTTTTAACAGTTTGAAACTCAATCCTTCATACATGTTTGAAATACTTATTAAAAGATATTTATATAAATTGAGTTATATATTCATGTTGTACCATAATGTCAACGTTGAACAAAACAAAATATCAATTTAGTAGAAGAATTTATTTCACCCTAGAATGCGAAAATAATTTTGAGGGTCATTATTATATCCTTACTCTAGAACTTGGACTATAAAGTTTATAAAGAACATCAATTTTATTTTATTTCGAGGTGCAACACAAATTTTGTAGACAGTGTATTGAAATTTTGTAATAAAAAATATAAGAGATAAAGATAAAGTAAGATAAATAAGACGGAGAGGAAGGGAATTTACTAATAAAATAAGAGTCTTTCCTATTATATTCTTTAGTTATCTTAATATATTAAAAGGTTTAAGGAGAAGAAACTTTTGATTCTCCATTTTACCCTTCAAGCCTTCTTAAAATAGAGCATAATTTAAAAAATTTACATATTTTTTATTTAATATCGGAGATTACCATTTCATATTCAATAATAATTTATTAAAATTAGTTTGTAAATTAAATATTTTTATAAGATTATAAAAATAAAAATTGAAGTATCCATAAGATGAATTTTTTTTTTATTTTTAGGCCAACAATAATTTATTTCTTAGAAACCTATAAAATTAAATATTATGTAATATTTATGTTATCAAAACATGAAAATTCATATAAATTATTTCTGATAAATATTTTTAACTAAAATAAACTATCGCTCAATAAGATAGAATCAAACAAATTGATCTATATTCATTTCACATATTTTCAAATAGCAATATTATATAATACAATTTCAACAATATTATAAACAACCTAATGTATTGATTATTACTATTATTTTACTTTTATTTTAGATTTAGAATTACTTTTAAAGATAGTGTATTTATTTTAACATTAATCTTATTTTAAATTGTACATGTATTTTAAATTATTTAACACACGCGGAGCACATCCTTTTTAGTAAAAGTATCAGTAGTTTATATAATAAAGTATAAGTATTTCCTATTATTTTTAGATATATTCACAAATAAGTCATGTTTACAAAAATCATTTAAAAAATGATCATATGTATAAAAAAATATAAAAAATAACCACCTGCACGTTTTAAAATTTAAAACTCACATACTTTAAAATATTTTGTGCCCCACGTGCACTTGCTCCATATTGCAGTAATTTTTTTTATAATATATAAAATATATATTATATATACCTATGTGAGAAATGTAATATATTTTATATACAATATATATTTTTAAACTTCGTGGAGACTACACTCAAATTCGTTGCCCCATGCGTGAAATAATTTTGGCGCTGAATTTTTTTCTTTTCGAGAATTAGAGTGGTTATTTTTTATATCTTTGGCCATTTTTTGATTTTTTTAAAGTGGAATATTCCTAATGTTCTCCAAGTTTTTCTCCATATTTCAGTTATGTTAAAAATTGAAATGCAATCTTTTACTAATTATTTTTATCTCATGTATAACTTTTAATATCCAAACAAATCATAAAATAACTCGAGGAATGGGGTGTAGGTTTGATCATGTCATGGGCTTGTTGGCAGCTTGGGCTTCTTATTTATTTGTTGGGAAAATGGAACAAATAGTCATATATAAAGATAGCATGTAGATAGATATATGACCTAAATGAATAAACAGAGCAAAAATAGCTCAAACCCAAAAGTATTTTTATCATTTAATAGGACTTTCCCAAAACCCCCAACCGTATGATAACCTGCCTACAAAATTTGTCATAAATCCAATCTCACTTATTAACTAATTTTTTGCTGGATTTAAAAACCAAAAATGCAATCTCTTAATATCTGAAATGCCTCTAATAAATGTGACCCATTGTGTTTCCTTTCTTTTCTAAAATTCAATACCTCTAATTTTTTTAATTTATTGTTTGACTAAACTACAACTAAATGGTGAGTATAGAAAAAGATATATCACCATAAATATGATTGAATGTTAATAATTTTTCTCAATAAAATACTGAATGAATGTTAATAGCATGTTCATTAAACATTAATATCCTCGTACTTTTATTTACATGTTTGGGTTAACATTCTAATACCCCCTAAACTTTTATCTGAAATCAATTAACCGCCTAAGTGGCATATTGTTTTGCTTCTAACACTATTATCACAGAAATCGGATGGCATGGATTTTTTTATTAACAGCTAAAATTTATGCACTAATCAGAATGGATTGAAGTTTAAGAGGGTAAATTTATTTTGTGTAAAAGTTCAAGGGTATTATAATATTAACCCTGACATTAATTATTAAATTATCGCTTACATATTCGTTTCCATTTTAATTGTGGATTGGTATTATCAAATTTAACTGTTTGATTCTCACGTTCAATGTATATGGCCACCTTTCAACCCTAAGTTGGGGGTCGAAAGTGGTGGATGTTTATGTTGTAAATCAGCATTTGATGAAGAAGATACGAAACATGAGGGTTATTTTGTATAAAAATTCAGGAGTACCATGATATTAATCCTGACATTAATTATAAAATTATCGCTTACATATTCTTTTCCAACCAATAAGGAATTGATTTGGAGACTTCTTTCATTTTAGCTGTGGATTGGTATTACTAAATTTAGCTGTTTGATTCTCACATTCAATGTATATGGCCACCTTTCAACCCTATCTTCTATATATATCTTCTTCTAACTCCATTCTTCAATATTAGTGTGTTGACATCTTTTCCATTCTGACTTCAATATCCTTGTAGATCTGACCTCTTTATATTTGACCTTCGTAGCTTCTCAGATATGACATCTACATCGGTTTCACAATTTTGGCCTCATTTCTACATATTTCAAAATTGTGCATTAAGACCTAATTCAACTACAGTTGGCTTGTTGTCAACTATGAAATCGTCCGTAATGGAATGGATGTAGATTGTTGGGTTATCTAAGTTGGGGGTCCAAAGTGGTGGATGTTTATGTTGTAAATCGGCATTTGATGAAGAAGATAGGAAACATGAGGGTTATTTTGGCATTTCAGTATCATAACAATCTTAAGATTACGGCTATTTTTTGTAGCAAGAATTTTGTTTGGGCCATTTAGTTTTTGGAGTTCTGCAACAAGGTCAATTATTTTTATTTGATATATTTAAGGAAGTAGTCCATTTTTGAAACATAACTAAGAGAATGATAAAAAAAGTTATATTTATAAAAATGACTTTTTTTAAGTGTAAATTTCTTTTTGATGAAATTGAAAATTTTATGTACATGTATACAATAATATATTTTTATACACTATAATATATTTTAATGTACCGTAATATATATCTAATATAATTTTATATACCATCCGTGATAATTATATATCATGAATATATTATCTTACAAATCACCATTACCAAACCTCCTTACAAACTCAAACTTGTCTCCTCCTTTTATGTCTGTCTGTGGTGTACTTCACATCTCTCTCTCTCTCTCTATTCCATCTTTCTCCTTTTTGGAGTTTCGATCTATCTGAAATCTCTTTCCACTCAGTTTCTTCCCCCATTTTGGAAATTTCAGGTTATTGTTCGCGTGTTCACAAGCCTGCCCAGTTAAGGCTATCTACTCACAGTTCGAAGTCATCCTCGCGAAGAATAAAATTGGAGAATTACATAAAAATCACTAAAGCGGGGATATCTGACCTTTAATTTCTTTAATAATATCTTCTCCTGATCCTCAGGTTCAAGAGTACGGTGTAACGTTAATTTTGAATCTTTCATTGTGCGATGAGAACAAGGAGCTCTTCACTTTTCGGGAGCCATTAAACCTCTAGTTTGAGCTCTGAGAACAAGGAGCTCATCGCTTCCTTGATTTTGAATAGTTCATTGTGCGGCTTGTGCTCTACTTCGGCTCTCACAATTAGAAGAGAACAAGATCGTAATCAAAGAGAAATGACTTCGTTGGGAGCCATTAAACCTCTGGTTCTTGCATGTTCACAAGGTTTGAGACTCGGTGTGAGTGGATGAGAATTGAGATTTTAGGTTTAGTAATTAAATTATTTTTACTAGAAGAGAAATCACTGCCACTAATATTAATATAAGATTAAATCGGCTATAATTGTAAACTTAATTTTTTTACGGATAAATGCTAAAACCATTAAAAATCGACTTCATTATAATTTCCCTTTTTATTTCCTTTTTTTTGCTAAAGACATATTATGATTTGGACTTCAATCAATAAAATCCATCTTATAGATTCAAAAAGTATAAATGTATCAAATTAAAAGAATTATAATCTGGCAATCACTCACAATAACATCCCCCACCTAACTACCCAAGATCTTTTCAACCCATCTTCCCCCATTTTTTTTGTCAAGGCACTCATCCTCTCTGATTAGTAGACTCCCCCTCCGGCAACTACTCAAGAAAACTTTATGGCTGGAAGGTGATTTCATGTGCTTGAGATTAATGGCTACTTGGATGAGAGGTAGAGCACCTTGTCAGGGAAGATAAAGATTTGAATAAAATAAAAGACGATGATTATGGCATTCAGAAAAAGTCTACAATAGAGGGAAAGCCTGTTACAAGTAAACAGAGAGGAAAGGTCTTTCAAGATTCTTATCACATTTCATTCCACTAGCTCGACCAATAACCAATTTCGAAATCATGGTTTTCCGTAGAACCTCATTTCACCCAAGTTGTTATTAAACTGAAAAAAAAGAAGCCGTTTTCACAAGGTAAATATATTACATACAATAAAATAATGAAAGTAATGTATAAAATCTAACCTTCTAATATTAACAAAGATATACCTAAAATACTAAGAAAGACATACCTCAAAATACTATATGTATAAAATAAATACATGTAAATAAATACATAATATAAATATAAATATGTACTATAAACATTTGTATACCATAAATATAAGTAAACTTTTCAAATATGTCGTATTTGTATTTTGTTTTGTACATTGTGTCTATTGTCATCATTGATGTTTTCTTAAATCTTGTTTCTTTATTGACGATTTAGTAGAAAATTTGTCCATTTACTATGATTTCATTTATAATCTGAGGAAGAAAATTAAAATGTGTCAAATCGATTTCTTGAGAAATAAGTACAGAAGCTTGAACCACCGGGCCAACCGCACTTATTGATCTGAATACATTAGAGTTGAGAAGATCATCTTTTTTAATTATCATTTTAGACTATTTAAAACGGGGGTATATGCCAATAGTTATATTGGCAATGGTTGCTTAATCTCATAATATTTCACTTCTTTCTGATACTCCTACACGTACATTGTTGTTACATATAACAACGTATATGTAAGTTTGACAATCTGTACCAAAAGGAAAGGTAATACTAATTAACATTGTCCAGTGTCTGGTTTAACAATAAACTCTAATAAGTTAGTCATCTTCTGGAATTTAGTATGACAAATATCATTCTAACTAATATTGTCGGTAATATTTACTGTTATCTAGTATATTCTAACTAATAGACTATTCATAACAGTAAATATTCATAAAGAAAATGGATTCAGATCAATGGCTTGAGTTTTTTTTACCTCTTGTGGAATAGTCGATCGAATTTAAGTAGCATAACTTGAATATAAAATTTCAAAGTAGAACATCAACAACATTTAGTAGATAGAGGGTGACTGTGAGAAAACAGAGGGTGCGAGAAAACATAGCGACAAAGAGGAGAGGAAATGGGATAAGTGAAGCAAAATAGCATAATTTAAAGGAGAAAGGATTGCCACGCACTAGGGTTAAGGGAAAAAGGGAAGTGAAATTTTTAGTTGGGGTATGCACGGTTCGGTTTGGTCAGTTAGTAAGACGTTTTTGTAATCGAACCGAATTTACCGATTACTATATAACCGAACCGAACCGGTGTAACCATCCGAACCGAACCGATTTAACCATCTGAACCAAAGTAATCGGTTCAGTTTGGTTACCTGTAACGGGTTCAGCTGCACCTGTAAAACTTCTGAAAATAGCAAGAATTTTAAACTGAAAATATCAACAGACCAATAATCAAATATGATTTTCGTTACTCCATACACTAACCTCCATTCATTTTAATACTACTAAATTCAAGTATCTAACAAAATATCAGCATGTTACAATATTTAAAGTCCAACAATATAAAATGAAAAGTTACAACATCCATAAAAAATAGCAAACTTCATGTCCATATTTATCATCAAAAGAAAAAAACAACAAACCGAACACACTCATGTCTGCCATCATCAACACCTTCAAGTCCGTCATATCGTTGTTATTGTAGATCGAGACTCTTCCATCACGTTCACACTTTCTATTAAAGAAAGCATGAAAGAATAAATAATGACCACATTATAGTATTAAAAGATATATAATAATATGAAAAATAATATTGTAAATTTGAAATGCATTACCTTGTTCAGTTGACACTATCTCATGAAATGATTCATTAAGATCAACTTGTATTGGTTTACTTAGAAGCCAATTCTATGCACAAATGAGAGCTTCAACTGTCTTAGGAGCCAATGCACTGCAAAATGGATCTATTATATGGCCATTGGTACTAAAGGCAGACTAAGAGGCAACTGTGGAGATCGTACTTGCCAAGACATCTCTTGTCATATGACTAAAGACCTCGAATCTCAAAGAGTTGACCTTCCACCAGTTGAGAATGTCAAAATTAACATCACGTTTTTCATTTGGCTCAGACAAGTACCTATCAATCACTGACTTACTATGCGAGTTACCAACCTTAGACATCTGTCTTACAAATATTGAGGCCAAAACAATATCATCTTGATCAACATCAACTCGGACGTCTATTGATTTTTTATGATTGACCTACACTCATTTTTTAGGCTGACTAACTATAAACTTACCTTTGTATTCATCGTCCATTCTCTCCAAAGTAGCAGCCAAACCCCTTTTCAAATCAACACCAAGCTCAGAGTCATAAATAAGATCAAAGAAACAATCAACTAGTCTCATTTTCCATCGAGGATCAAGCACAACAACATACAACAAAAATTTGATTTTTTCTTGACTTCCTCAATATTTTTCAAATTTGGCTTTCATAGTACTTGTCATTTGTCTCAAACGATCATCAACATCCTTAGAATACTTTCGAATCAAGTTTTGTACCAAGCCAACTTCAAGAAAATAACTATTTGATGCCACATACAAAGAACCAGAAATCTTAACAGTTATTTCCTAAAAAATCTTCAAAAACTTGATAAACACACGGGTATTGTCCCAATCCTCATCATTCAGAATTTCATCTCCAATAAGCTCCAACGAATATTGTGCATCTTATTCTTCAATCTTCTCAAAAGCTTTTGATACTTTTCAACTACCTCCAACAACAAGTAAGTTGAGTTCCATCTAGTAGGAACATCTAGGGTCACAAGACTACTCGAAGCTATTTTTATTGCCTGAATACAAGTCCTAAATCTCTTAAATCTAGCAGGAGAAGTCCTCACATATTTCACAGTATTACGAATTTTAGTGATGGACTCGTGAATATCCTTCAAACGATCACGCACAATAAGGTTCAGAATATGTGCATAACACCTAACATGCATAAACTCACCATTTAACACCAACCCATTCCAATTTCTTATATTCTTTTTCAAATAAGAAATTTCACTATCATTGGAGCTAGCATTATCCACTGTGATTGTGTAAACCCGTTCAATATCACATTCAATCAAACAATTTTCAATGACCAAAGCACTGGACTCCCCCTTATGATTAGGAATTGGACAGAAGTTGATAATCCTTTAATACAAACTCCAATTCATATCAATAAAGCGTGCAGTGAGAACCATGTAATTAAGATTTTACACTGAAGTCCATGTATTAGTAAGACATACCCTCTGATTTTTGGACGATAATATTTTTCTCAAACTTGCTTTCTCAAACATGTACAATTTGAAACAATCTTTAGCCACATTTCTCTGAAACTTAGGTTGCATTGACCTACAAAACTCATGAAATCCTTCACCCTCTACAACTTTAAAAGACAAAATTCATCCTTAATAATCATCTTAGCATGCATTGACCTACACTGCTCTACACTAAAGCTAGAAGCAGTTAATGAATGTATTGTTATCACCTCCCTCATTACTACTAACAATAGTGAAAACTAAAGTCTTTTGTTTTGAGTCCACAAATCTATCAGGATTCTTCTTACACCTTTTGAAGTGTGTCCACATATTAGAAGTACCATTAGAAGTAGGATATGTTAAAACACACTTACAATGTTTACAAGTGGCTGTCTCCTCATTATCGTCCTCACTATTATCATTTCTAACAAAATGACTTCAAACTTCAGAGGTCTCTTTTTCTTTTCTCTTACCTTTAGTAATCGGTGGCTTTGGAGCATTCAAATCATCCAATGTGTCATTTGGAGCATCACTTGAGGTAGAAGTAGGCGGATCTGGATATCCAGACATCTACATTAATGAAAGACACTTCAGAACTCATCCACACAACTCATTTACAAAACTCATTTATCCGTATAACTCATTTACAAAGCAAAGAGAAAAGCAAGTTTAAATTCAGTTACAAACTAATAACCATAGAATAGAGCTAAACTAGATGTACCTTGACATCATTCAATTTAGAGGTAAACTAGAGCAGTTGGTGCATATGGCCAAGGAAAGTAATTTAAGAATAGGAGAAAAAACCAAGACAGATAATCTGGAACAAAAAACATATTAACTTAAGATGATCTTCTCAAAGAGACTCTAGGGTTACTTACACTAGCACCACACAATCATTCAGTGATTCAATCCAGGATTTCAAGAAAACTTGGACTAGTAAATGGTTTACAAAGTGGGTAAGACATCACTACTTGCATAATATGCCTCATTTAAGGTAGAAAATTAGCAGTGATGAAGAGTAGAAACTTTGATACAAAACCTAAATACGTACAAATAACCAAATTCATAGAGATAGAGAGACTATATAGACAATATTAACAATTGATTCAACTTTTGACTTATTTACTTCAAATCAACTCAAAATTAACAATAATTAAAAAATATAAAATATATATTAAAAAAATGGTTGTAGTTGGTTCGAACCGATTACAGAGTTTCAGAAGATGGGAGAGAGTGTGTCAAGATAGTTTTACCGTCGGTGTTACTATGTGAAACACATTTGGGTAACACTTTTCGTTGACAAATTGGAAGGAACTGGATAAAGGGTACAATGTCATACAAGTTTGTAAATGTTAGGATACTTAATGAAAATTTTAGAAACACCGATACAAAAGTGGATTAAAGGTAGTGAAAATTTTAAAAATAAAAAGAAATCGATGTCTAGCTCTATGAGAAAGACAAAGAAGTTCAACCGATGTCTAACTTTATGAGGTCTTTATAAGTAGACTCTTACAAAATATAAGGTCAACGCCAAAAAAAGCAAATTAAAACCCTAGCCAAGACCAAGAGGCAAGTGGCAACAGATATAAAAGCCTTTATAAATAGGCTCTAAAGATTACAACAAACAAAACTTGTAAGCAGATAAACCAAAGTAGAGTCACCCCCAAGGTTACCACAATTAGCTCATAGGTACCTACATGAAGTCAATAGAGATACACAAAACATACGACAAATCAAGTATGATTGCAAGGGGCCTTTATAACACATGACCCACATCTTATAAGATGTAACTGTAGCTCGATCAAACATAGAAAATAAAACAATAAAGGAACCTAGCAAGGAGGTGCCTTTATAGGACAAGCCCTACAATTGCAAAACTCCATAACAAGAGTTATGCTAGTGCAATGTTGTACAAGTTTGTAAACGTTAGGATATTTGATGAAATTTTTAGAAACTCTAGTATAAAAGTGGATTCAGGCTATATACATGGGCTACGTGGTTGTAATTTATCCTAAGTTTGACTTTTACCCAGACGTTTCCTCATGCATTGTGAATCACATGTGGTAACAATTTTCTTCAAAGAATCAGATGGACTTCGCCGGAGGGCGCAACGTAATACATGTATGTAAACGTAAGGGTTGCTTAGTGATTTTTTAAAAACCCGGGGTGAAATATGGAATTGCGCTATCAATCTAGGGTGTACGGATGTAATTTATCCTAAATAAAATAAATGAAATTAATAAAAATACTTGCTATTATTTTTCTATGTTAAAATACTTTTCCCAAGTTATATTGAAATACTTTATATTTGATATAGAAAATGTTTGAATATTTTTTATAGACAATAATATTATGTTCAACTTTTTATAGATAAATTTTTTTTATATACATATCTATTGTAGGATCGATATGGCAACCCAAGAGGGGGTGAATTAGGTGATCGTGTTCAAATTAAAAACTTTTTGCACTCAAGTGGAAAATAAATGTTTAAGAATGAACTTCAATATTCCACGAGTTTAACGCTTGAAAAGATAAATAAGTAATAGATAAAAATGTTAAAGTAAATAATGTTTGCAATAATATAAATGCGAAAATATAAAGCAAGCAAATAAAATAATTACAGAAACTTGAAGTGCGGGAACTAAATTGCAAAAATTAAGTGCGAAAAATTGAAATGCGGAAAATAAAAGTGTAAAAAATAAATAGTACAAAATAAAAAGAGAAGAAAGAGAAGAAGATATGCACACGATATTTTTACATGGTTTGGAAAATCATATCCCTACGTCCACGCTACAAGGCCCTCCTTGGAGATTTTTAATCTCACGATCTTCTTAAGGGTGAAGACTAAACCTTACAAACCCAATTGACTTTATGAGTGCCAACTAAAGCTCACAAGGCTATGTGTTTAAAGATTAAGTGACCGCTTACAATAACTTTCTCAAAAGAGTAGAATATCCAATCTAAGCTCACAAAAAAATAATCTTGCTCACTCAAGAAATTTACAAGTATAAAACTCAAGATATTAAGAGATATGTAAGAGAGTATTGAGAGAGTTTTAAGAGCAAGTCTCTTGGTTATGAATTTATGTTTTGTGAATAGAAATGAGGTATATTTATATAGAAGATGGAGGTTAGGATTTTAGGAGGGCAAATTTCAAATTTTGAATATAGACAAAGGAAATGACACTCCATCCTTAATAAGAAGGACAAAAAATCCTTGACAAAAAAGGCAAGGAAAACTCCTACCCAAAATAACACAATATGATAAGAAACTATTTGGGTAAGCTTCATCTCTCTTTATCTACTTGAAATTGAAACTTACTTTGTTTGTGCTTTATCATTATCTCCATCTCATGTATTTTGTCTATTGTGCAAGAGAGATATGATTTTTGGTGTTTAGGCTTTTTATGGATGGAGAATTAATTTAAGGATTAGCATCCCCAAATAAATTAAGCTAAAATAAAGGCAAATAAAATGAGTAAAATTCTAATAAAAATTACATGAAGGTAAATATCTTCATGATCTTCAATTTTCATGCTTTATGAGATACTATGAAAATAAATATTTTCATGATCTTCAATTGGAATGCCTTATGGTAATTTTGCCAATAGCTTTTACAAACTTGATTAGATTTATTAGCAAGGTCAATGTTTTGTCATCATCAAAAGTTATATCATAGAAATATAGGGCTGGAAATCTCCCCCTTTTTTATGATGACAAATCACTGAGACAAAAACTGTATTTAATCAAAATAATTTAATTTAGTCCCCCTAAATATATGCTTACATATCAAGATAAAAACATAACTCTTAAGAACATTCTATTCTTATCCTCCTTTGTTATCTTCAAAAAGAATAAACCAATAATAATGAAAAAAAAACTTTTATCTTGACATGGTAAGTTGAAATTTTTTTTAACTAATAACTAAAATTTCCAAAGGAAACCTATTTTTACAAAAACTTTCAAAATTTAATGGTTTGTGAAAATATCTGCAAGTTGATTTGTAGTGTTATAAACTCTAGTGAAATATCTCATTTTTGCACATGATCTCGAATAAAATAATGTCTAACATCTATATGCTTAGTACGAGAATGCAAAATAGGATTTTTGGATACACTAATTGTGCTAGTATTATCACATCTAATAGGAACTTTTAAAGTTTGCTTCATCCATATAATTTGAGCACAACAATTACCAACAGAAATATATTCGGCTTCAACGGTTGATAGTGCTACTGAATTTTGATTTTTGCCAAACCAAGAAACAAGTGAGTGTCCTAAAAATTGATATGTACCACTCATAATTTTTCTATCGGTTAAGCTCCCAGCAAAATCTGAATTAGAATACCTAATTAAATCAAGATTATCACATTTTGGAAACAAAAGGCCAAATTTAGTTGTTCCAAGTAAATACTTAAAAATTCTTTTAATATCTTGTAAATGTGATTCTTTGGGACAAATTTGAAAACGAGTACATTATCATACACTAAATATGATATCGACTCTACTAGTAGTTAAGTAAAGTAGAGATTCAATTATACCTCAATATTTTTTTATATTGACGTCTTTACTTTTCTCATCCTTGTCTAGCTTTGTCGTGGTACTCATAGGAGTATTACTAGCCTTCACATTTTTCATACCAAACTTCTTGATCAAATTCTTGGTGTATTTTCTTTGTTTATAAAGATCACATCCTTCATTTTCTTAATTTGTAGTCCAAGGAAGAAGTTCAATTCTCCCATCATGCTCATTTCAAAATCCTTGCTCATAGAGCTTGCAAAATTCTTACACAAAGATTCGTTAGTGGCACCAAAAATTATATCATCTATATATATTTGGACAATTAAGATATCATTGGCTTTTGATTTATGAAGATGGCGTTATCTATTTTACCCATATTAAATCCATCATTAATAAGAAATTTACTTATCCTTTCGTACCAAGCTCGAAGAGCTTGTTGTAGTCCACAGAGAGCATTTTTAAATTTATACACGTGATCTGAAAAATTTAAACTTTGAAAACTGGGAGGTTGTTCTACATAAACTTCCTCCATGATGTATCCATTTAAAATTACACTCTTGACATCTATTTGATATAAAACAAAATCATTGAAACAAAGGCTAATAGCATTCTTATTGACTCAAGTCTAGCAACGGAAGCGAAAGTTTCATCATAATTTATACCGTCTTCTTGATTATATACTTGCGCCACTAATCAAGCTTTATTTTTAGTAACAATACCATTTTCATCTACCTTATTTCTAAACACTCACTTAGTAACAATTACCAAGTGCTTAGAGGTTCTAGACACAAGTTCCCATACATTACTTCTTTCAAGTTGATTAAGTCCTTCTTGCATAGCAACTATCCAATATTCACCTTTTTCGGCCTCTATAAATGATTTTGGCTCAAGTTGAGAAATAAAAGCAACGTTATCAATACTATGAAGCGTAGAGCGGGTCTCTACCACTTTTGATATGTCTCCCACTAAGAGCTCATTTGGACGACCTTTTACAAACTTCAATTCTTTTGGAAGTTGGTTGCAATCTTGTACTTTGACATTTTCTTGGAGAGAGTGACTTGATCCTTCATTAGTATTGATATTAACTCATTCTAGCTTTTTTATAATTTCATCATCTTGATCATAAAAGATGTTAGAAGGAATAGATTCATAAAAAACAACATGCATGGATTCTTCCACAACTAATGTTATTCTATTATAAACTCTATATGGTTTGCTAGATGTGGAATATCTTAAAAAGATTCCTAAGTCAGTTTTACAATCGAACTTACTAAGGTGTTTTTTCAATCCTTAATGACATAAAGACATGTTTCGTGCCACAATAGGAAACTCCCTACTCCAAGAAATGAGCGAAACCGACCTCGGTTGGTCGGCCGCTCTGGAGCTTGGGACGCACAAGACCCGAGCTCATGAAAAAATAGGAATAAGAATGCAAGAAAAGTTTCTTCGACCCCGAGTGCAAGGTCATCATTTCCCATAGAAGGTGATTACCAAGGCGGCACCCCTTCCTAAGCCTGAGCGCCCAACCGATGTAATTACCACGACAGAATGACAAGATAGCATTTGTCTGGACATCTCATAGGCACATCAACATTTAATATCCACCAACTTTATGTCAAAAGTCACCTCATTTCCATCCATCAATGTCAGATAGGACAGATTTCATGTCTGATAAAGCTTCTTCGACATGCCTCCTCCCACCCTCGAAAGCTCAGGTATAAGTACTTCCCGTAATCGACAAGCGAGGTATGTTTTCTCTCCCCTACAAAAATTATGTCAAAATATCGACAAATGACTATCTTATGCATTGGAGGCCCTTAGACGGGGCAATCACCTCCAGTTCCTCGCATTTAGGAATCTTTGTTTATGTTTTACAGATGTTGAGGCAGTGATGAGCTCAAGTCAGGAAGAAGAGTACGCTCATCATAAGGAGAAAAAACTCACATTACGTAACTTCGGCATATTCCCCTGGTTAGGAGAACTCCCACACTTATATTGTGGCAGTTTTTGGCCAAAACAACTAATATTAATTTATTTCTTGATATGGAAGTTGGTTGTATTGGATAAGTAGATCAAGATTTATATTCATCAGCAGTTTCTATCGAGGTGCAACCTGAAGAAGACCAATGAATTGTAGATGTCCTAACTTCCTCGGTGATTGCTTTTACATACGACAAGAGTAAACTTTTTATTAGACAATAAGTTAAGCAATAAATCAAACAATAATAATAAAATCATTTGTTTAATAATTTTTCACCTTTCATTGTATTTATGTTTTCTTATATACTACTTGTCCTAATTTTTCTTATTTCTTCATGTAATCAATAGGAATAGATGAACTATTTTTGCCTGACACTTTCTTCATCACACTCTGTTAGAAATAATGTATAATACAAGAATTCAAAAATTACTAAAGTAAATATTATTTTCAAATATACGACATCAGAATAACAAATAAAAGAAGAAATGTAAACAAATGCATGTTTTCGCAGTTTCCTTAAAATAGTTCCCGTGCTTGTGGTACTTAAGGTTGCTAACGACGTATGTTTTCCCAAATGAAATGGTTAGAGGTAGCTGAAGAACATCAAACTTCACCACCTCATCAAATTGACTTGTCAGAATTCTACCACCAGAGTGACGACTTGAAAACCAAGACTCCGACCAAAAAACAGACTAACAACCGAACGATAGACTGAACCGAAAGCCAGACCAAAAATTTATCCCAGACTTTGTTTCACACCAAAACTTGAGAGTTGATTAAAAGAGGGAAAAAAGATCTATTTTCTTTGTTTGGTATATAAAATGAGAAGGAGAACGCCTCTTTTTACATTGTTCATGGGGAGAGCCACTATAAAAGCCTTTTAAGTGCCAACAAATATTTTTTATTTTTACTTACCAAAAAAACATTTTGGGCCTTTATTTACCAAGAATATTCCATTCTAAGAATATTATAGTAACTTTTGGGCTTCTTTAGAGATGAAAAAAATAAAATTGGAACCAAAGGCAGCCTATATAGGGTGAGCTTTTCAGATCGGCATTCATGTCCGTAGAACATGTGGGTGCACAGAAGTCGTATGCTAGTCCAGTCTGAGATTTGCACCCCTGAGAGAGAGAGAGAGAGAGAGAGAGAGAGAGAGACTTTATGCTTATGAAGTTACCAGCCTTAATCCAAGCATCTCTATATATACCACTTCCAATTTTATTCCTTTTCAATGTGAGATTTCCACAATCCCCACCTATTTTTTTTATTTTCATTTAGCTCATTTTGGGTGACAATTTCTTGTTCATCCTAAAGCCAATTAGAACAAATTAATAGTTAAATTTGATCTACTCACATAGAAGAGCTCAAATTTCTAAAGACCTTATACTAATACATAGTGGGTCTCACCTAAAAATTTACTCAAAATTGGTCGATGGAGATGGTGCTTAACACCAAATTTCCAACAACTCCCCACATGAATGAAAATCGATGACCAACGACATGACAGACATGGTGATAGAATTCAACATTCTGAAGCCTACATAGGATAAGTAGGTTTTACCCTTTGAGTCTTCCCTTGTGTAAGTATGTTTACTTTACTGGCAAACCAGTAGACGCGATGTCTTTGAACTATTTGACCTTTGATGTAAACGACAACATGCCACACACATGGATCATCCCTGACATAGTTTAGTTCACGTGATTATGTTCATTTTGGCCATGAACATCCTTTAGGTTCTGCAAGAGCTTCTAAATAATTGTGCCATACAATTCCTATAGAAATGACCCCTCTTCACTCTCACATAGATGATTTCTTAATTGAAGAGAACTCGTATTACTCAGCTCAGATCTCATAGTTTTTTTACGCATAAGAATCATTAAAAACTCACCTTAACCTAATATCTGACGAGTATCACTATCTTCATCATAGAAATGGATAAGAAAAATCCCCATAGTGATCCGACTAAGTTTATATAATTAGGTTGTCCTTTTGAAGCCAGATCTTGAGATCTCTAATCAACCTAGATCTTTTGTAACAATTTATCCTTACATAGGCTTTAGTCTCATTCCCATTGATGTTTTTTCAACTAAATCTCTATTTAACCTATTGGTTAGTGGATCCGTAATGTTATCTGTAGATTTCACATAATTAAGAGTGATAACCCCTATCAAATGTAGTTTTTTAATAGTATTATGTCTACGACAAATGTGTCTAGATTTACCATTATACATCTTACTTTATGTCCTTCCAATAGCACTTTGACTATCATATTGTATGTAGATTGATGGCATAGGTTTTGGCCATCTTGGAATATCCTTTAGGAAGTGGTGTAACCAGTCAGTCTCTAAACCACATTTGTCTAAAGCTATAAGCTCATATTCCATAGTGGATTTAGCTATAATAATATGTTTTGAGGATTTTCATGCTACAGTAGCGCCTCCTAATGTGAAAACATAACCATTAATAGATTTTGTATATTTCTTATTAGATATCAAATTTGCATCAGTATATCCTTCTAGGACTAGTGGATATCTTGTATAGTGTAGTTCATACTTTCGAGTATATTGTAAGTACAGTAGTACTATCATAATGGGTTTACAATGTTCAACTCCAAAATTACTCATGAATCTACTTAGTTTACTCACTGTATAAGCTATATCAGGTCTTGTACAACTCATCAAGTATATTTGATTACTTATCACTCTAGATTACTCTACTTAAGATAAATATACACTTGTATCCATAGGTGTTTTTCATTCACAACTGTCATCTTTGCTGAATTTTCCAAGATATTATCTACATAGTGGAACTAAATTGAATTAAGTCTATTTGTTGTTCTTTTATTTTTTATTCCCAATGTAACATCAACAAATCTCATGCTCTTCATGTTAAATCTAGATTTCAACATATCTTTCATAGAATTAATCATCTTATCATTACTACTAACGATAAGCATGCCATCAACATGCACACACACAATGACATATCAATTATAATGTCTTTAACATAGACACTTATCACATTCATTGATTTTGAATCCACTTGTCATCATGTAACTGTCAAATTTCTCACGTCATTAGCTTGTTTCAAACCATATAATGATTTTACTAATTTACAGACTTTCTTTCCTTCCCTAGGAACGGAGACCCCTTTTGGTTGTTTCATGTAGATTTCTTCCTCTAAATCTCCATTTAGAAAGGTTGTTTTCATATACATTTGATGTAATACAAGATTTCACAAAGTTGCAATTGCAAGTATCATCGTAATTGAATTTATTTTCAACACCGGAGAATATGTATCAAAATAATCAAGACCTTCCTTTTGTCTATAGCTTTAATTACAAGGTAAGATTTTTACGCTCAACAACACCATTAGACTAAGGTTAATAAGGTGTAGTGGTTTCATGTATGTTGAGCACAAATCACAACAAATGATGATTCATACTCACTGTCTCGATCACTTTCTTAACACCTTAATTTTCTTGTTAAGTTGATTCTCAAATTCATTTTTATAGAGAGTAAATTTCTCTATAGTTTCATCCTTGCTTTTTAGCAAACTAGTTAAATTACATGTGTGGTGCACACTATATGTACGCTTTTATATTTTGATTGTTTCTTATACATTACTTGTTCATAAAATAAAACTTGAATAAGATATATTTAATAGTAAATTAGAAAACTACAATTATAACTTTTATAATTTTCATAAGTCTTACTCACCAACATGTTTCCAATTAATTTCGTTATGCTAGAAAAACATAAACTATAAATTTTTTAGTTATATTCTTTTAGTATATTATTTCTTTCATCTTTATTGATAAATGAACTAAAAACATATTTTATTCTTTTATTGATTATTGTTGAATTATTCTGATATATATCATTGCGACGAAATAACTTAATATATTATCATGTCTAAAAATAAAAAATAAAAAGTTTACTCAAGAGATACATTATTTTGAGAAATAAGAAAAGAAGAAAATTATTATTAATGGTGCACCATTAATAGACTCAAGGGTAATTTTGGAATTATAAAATGAGAAGTGGACCAAATGGTCCAAAAAATGATTCTCCTTCACATCCCACTTTTAATATATTAAAGATATAGATAACACTATTTTGTGTTATCATCAACAAAAGTAATAAAATACTTATTACCACATCTTGTTTGTACAATTTTTAAATCACATATATCCTTGAATTCAAGTGATTTGGGGTTCTGCACAACGAGTTTTGGCATTTAAGCCCCAACAGTAGGGTTCTACCCTTGGGTTTCAGAGGCATGATTTAGTAGAACATTGTTGTTGGTTTCAGTTACCATATTTACTTATTTGTGATATCAACCAAAAGTGTGACAACACTTTGAAAATTATGTTTTTTCTCAAACATGAAAATATGTCAATTTCCCCAATATTTTCCAACACAAACCAAATAAGACTATTATAGATAACTGTCAAGATGAACTGGTGGGATTGTAAAACATAATCCGGGACCGACCCACTTGACAGTATTTAGTACCTAGGTAATTGGAGGGACAAGTCCTCTTAAGTTCTAATTTCCTTAGACATAACATCTCTGTATAATTACTTCCAGTTTCAAAATTTTGGGGAATATTAAAAATAATATTTAGTTTGAAAAACCAAATTAATCCCGGAAATCAATCCTATAACATAATAACTTGTATAGCTATAACTGTTTTAAGATTGTTAGAAATAATATATTGAATTATAAGATTAAAATAGAAATTTAAAAAATTATAGTAATACAATAATTATGAAATTACCAAAGTAAATATTATTATTGAAATAAATATACAACAACAAAATAACAAAAAAATTAAGGAGACATTCAAACTGAGTCTTGTTTTCACAACTTCCTCAAAACAGTCACGACCCCTTACTTGTCGGTACTAAAGGTTGCTAACGACATTTGTTTCTCAAGATAAAACGGTTGAAGGTGGTTGAAGAGTACCAAACTTCATCACATTGTCGAACCGACTTGTCTGAATTCTGCCACCAAAGTGACGACTCATGAACCAAGACTTTGACAAAAAAAATCAACAACTGAACTAAAGACTGAACCAAAAGTCAAACCAAAACATGAACCGAGACTTTCCTTCACACCATAATTTGAGAAGAGACTAAAAGAGAGAACATAAGAGTTATTTGCTTTGATTGGTGTATAAAATGAGAATGAGAACACCTCCTTTTATAGTGTTCATTGGAGAGAGCCACCATAAAGGTCATTTAAGCACAAAAAATGTATGTGGCCTTTATTTATAAAAATAACATTTTGGGCCTTTATTTATCTAGAGAATTCCATTCCAAGAACATTCTAATGATGTTTGGGCTTCTTTAGAGATGAAAAAATAAAACTAGGGAAAAGGCTGCCCATACAGGGGCGGGGCTTTCCGAAGCAGCATTCCTGTCCACATGATGTGTGGGTGCACGCAAGACATATGTCGGGCTAGGTTGGGATTTGCATCCCATGCGCGTGAGAGGGGAAGAGCCTCTATGCTTATCAAGTTACCAACCTTGATCTAAGCATCTTTTTAGATACCATTACCAACTTTACTCTGTGTGAGATTTTCACAATTCTAATTTATTTTTTCATTCTCATTTAGCTCATTTTGGATGACAATTTCTCAGTCATCCCAAAACTAATTTTAACAAATTAACTATCGAATTTGATGTATTCATAGAGAACACAAATCTTAAAAAACCTTGCACTAATACATAGTGGACACCCCGTCTCAAAATTTACTCAAAATTGATCGATGAAAATGGTGCTTAACACCATATTTTGAACACACTCATCTTTAATCTACCATTTCTTAAACGTTTAAAAAATAATTGCATTAATTACGTAATACAATAAAAGTAAATACTTATTAGCTTGTAAGCTTAAAATAATGCTTCACGTGACCAACATAAAATAAATATATGCATAAAAAGTTAACTCTAGCAAGAACAATATAGATTAGAGGTATAATCATCATATGAACAATATTTAATATCTTCAAACATTTAATATATACATGTAGTTATAATTATTAGCATCACATGTAGAGGAACCGGCTATAATTATTCAATCTAAAACATTTATATTGTTTATAATTAAAAAATATACTTTACTTACAACCATAATATTCAATTAACTCATAGGAACATAAATAGTTGTTCATATGACCATCTACCTTTAACAACGATTAAAATATTCTTATTGCAAAGTTAATAAATCATTCTTGTGAATAGCGTAATAAATATATGCCTCGAAAAATTACTCTAGCAATAACAATCACTGATTCTATATCATAATTTTGGCCTACCATGATAGTTAATTATTTATTTTAGAGAAAGTTTAGTAAAACATGTCATAGAAAAAAGACACGGGTGGATGAATATTTACTTTTTGAGTGAACATGACAATTTTAATTGTCATAATATATTTATCTATTATATCCGTTATTTTTTAAACGGTCATGAATTTTTCACTTTAATTAAAGTGACAGGTACAAAAGTAACTATCATGAATAAATATATAATCAAGGATTGCTAGTTTTTAAACTGACATTATTATACCAAAGTTTTTCTCTGTTTACAAAAATATCATTTTGTATTATAAACCTAATCCTCTCTCCTAATCATTCAAAGCTAATAGAATTTTAATTTTTCTCGACCGGGATCCATCTTGAAAAATAATTCAAGATGGTAACATGATCTTCATAAAAAATGGCGTCCTAAAAAAATAGTTTATTTTTGCAATGATGTGAGCTTTGCATGATGGTTGATCAAAAATTTCACCAAGGTCTCCACCGAAGTACATCCACAATGTTTTACATAACCATCGTCGTGTAATTAAGATGACGGTTGTTTTAGAAACCGTCATGAATAGTATGATTTATGATGACTTTCAACGAATTTCAGACGCGTCGATCACCGTCATAAATGTATTATTTTATACGACGGTTGTTCAACAACCGTCGTGATAGATAATCAATTATCAACACGGTTTAATTCTACACAATCGGCGTATTATATGATAACTATTTTAATTCATTGTTGAACCACTAAGTCAACCTAATAAAACTGCACTGTAAAGGAAATTTATGTACCATGGAAAAAAAGGTTAACCCCATAATGGGTCATAAGGCAGCCATGCACTAAGACTAGGCACGCATCAAGAGTTGAAAATGGAAATATATTCATTTTTGACAACACATTCACATGGTGAACAAGAAGATATTTACCTCATTACGGGAAGACATTTACCTCAAAAGGGGAGGATATTTACCTTAGAACAGGAATATATTTACCTCATAACGAAAAGATATTTACTCTAAGCAATATATTTACAGTAGCAGAACGGAAAGATATTTACCTGAATGGAGCTGTATTTACCAGAAAAGAAACGTATTTTCTTGTATACTTACCCTTCTATGTATGTCTTTTAGTGGTCTTCGTTAGCAGAAACATGATGAAAGTAGTAAGAGTAAATCAAGGAATCACAGTAGTTAAAGAAAATCAAGGAATCACTCCCCTTTTTTAGACTCCATAATAGGGAGTAATAACTGTCATGTAACCAATTATGGGTTACACTGAGATTACAAATAAAGTCTAGTTAATATAATCAATACACTAAAAGAATACAAGCACAAAACATGCTAGCTAGGCAGGCGAACGAGAACCGACTGAATCACTGTAGTAAACCCTCCCTTTACTAAATGGATAGCGCTTATCCTCTTTGAAGAACCAAAATTAGAAATGAGGGAGAAAAAGAAACTTTATTGAAGAGGCTTTGCACCTGAAATAGGATTAATGAAGATTCACAAGAATGGGTCTGGGCTTTTGAAAAAATGAAGATGTAAAGGGTAGAGAGAAAATTGAACAACCAACCTGACATAAGGATTCTAGCTCGCTCACTTAGAGCAGATGGAGATTCTCGGACGGCACTCGACATCTATTAAAAAACACCAAGAACAAAGCCATACCATTCCCTCAGGAGAAACTAGTGATGTTTGTCATGAATGCAGCCTTCAAGACGTGTACAAGAAGGTCATTGTCGATTCCTATCAACATGGTGCACCTCTCAGTATAGGGGTGTGAAAAGGTCGTGGAGACTTTGACGGAATGAATGGTCATCAATTGATACAAATTTGGATTGAGGAAGAGAATCTAGGATGAACATTTTTTTCATTTGCTATGTGCTGACTGGATTCATACTTATGTGATCGATCGATCGACGCATGGAATGAGGGCAGACACATTTTTTATAGCTAATTACTTGACTCGATAGATTGAGGGAGGCCTCTCAACTCAAGCACAAAATAAATGTTAAGTCAACAATCCTCGAGACACCACCAAGCGAGATCGAGACCAGCACTTTGTATAGGGTTCCAAACTTACGCTTCTTCAAATATCCCATAAAAAAAGGTAGGGGCTGACTAACAAGCGAGAAAATGGACTTTGATAAAGAATCATCAAGAGGCGCACTAGGTTACTAATAAGATCAGGATACGGCTTTTCAATTTGACCATAATCGATTCTATAATTGAATAGAAGAAGTGCTACTTAGTAGTAGAAGCTCAAAGAGATAGACAGAGAGGGGAATCGTTCATACCTGCTAACTCCGATGATGGGAAGTAGGTCCCTGTCTTTTGGCAAGAGGAGTTCTAGCCTTTATTACCCGTTAGTGGAGTGAGTCTACTTATCAAACTGGTAGGATGCAGAGATCGATTGATCAATATGAATCTCAAGAGTGGATGTTGTTGACCGTCGCCCCTCATCCTGGAGGTTCTCTGGCCGGGGAGGGGCTTGCTATCGTAACCTTTTCTCCCGATGTATGTGAAAAAGAGTGACAAGCCTTTTTTGTTCAGTCATAAGTTGGTCCAAAGAATGAGAGTGGGCTTCCTTAATTCCGTTGTTCCTCAGGAGCTCAATGGTAGAGCGGTCGGCTATTAATTGACTGGTCGTAGGTTTAAATCCTACTTGGGGAGAATTTATAGTTCTCACTTTTTTGACCTAGTGACCCAGTCCTTCTCCTTAGTTTCTAAACTAGTAGAATCGTGGGACATCAAAAGTGGGAAGTTTCTTCTTGGTTTTTATTCCTCACTCTCGTATAGGTGAACTTGGTTCATTGAATTCTTAAGTAGAAGAAGGACCCACTAGGAATGAATGGGAAGACTGGAGTAGTATCTTCATTAGCCAGAAGGAGTCTCCACTAGCGTCATTCGAAGAATGAACAAAAAAAGGGTGACTCTTTAGGTAGGATAGATGTAGTCCAATGGTTAAAGCTCTGCAGCTTCTTGTAGACTGAACTCTCTTCTCTTTAGGCTCCGAGTTATTTTTAGGTGGGATGGTCGAATTTTTCTCCGCCACTAGTGCCAACAAAGTTCTTAGTAATTAACAAGGGGGAAGGAAGATCTCCACTGATTTAATTTAGTGCCTACGGTGAGGCACGACACCAAACAAACAAAGGGGGAAAAGCTTGCTTGTTATAGCCCTCTTTTTGTAGACTAGGCTTGGTAAGCGTAAGCTATTTTAGTAGGCTCAAGAAGGGTAGGCTCGCAGCTTCGCTCAGCGGAAGAGCCTGACTTGCGATTATATTAGTAAAGCGCTAGCGCCCAACCTATGGGCTTTGACAGGATAGGGGAAGGGAATAAAACAAAGATAGTCACTCCTTTTAGGAACATGGCTCGTTCATTCACTTGCTCATAAACTCGCAGCTTCACCATAAATGACAAAGGGTGGGCTAGAGAAGGCCGACGAATATATGAGGGGGAAGCTGTTGTAGAAGCTAGCCCCTTACTTTACAGAGATTGTTATGAACTAACTAAATGAGTAAATTCTACCGGAACTCTAGCTAAGCTAATAAAGAGTCTTAGTTCCCTTCAATCAAAGAAATAAGCTTTTTGATTGATTCAGGGTTCCGCTCTCCTTATTAGATGTTCTTTCTTCGTCTTTCTCATCTCGTATCGTATCATCCTAAAATCTTTTAGTGGGTGGCATGAGCCGGTATGCCAAATCGCAGAAGGATGGGTATGAAATCAAATATAGATGATGTAAATTCTTCCTCATCTTGTACAAAATGTGCATGCCAACTCTCTTCTACTTGAATTCAGTGAACTTCTTATACGTTATCTTTCTATCTGTCGCTGTCCTATGATGGGTATCAAGTTTATAGATCATCCTTTTTATTACATTACTGGTCGAGAACTTTGTTATGATATGACGAGGAGTGCAAGTTATTGATTAAGGAAGATGGGTAGGAAAATGAAAGAAAGAAGGTGCTAGTGGAATTGAACAAAACTTGACATTCCATTCTTCGTGCTAAGAATTTACTTGCTAGTGAAAATGGGCATTAGACTTTCTTTTGTGGGTCGACGAATTCTCTTTTCTGATATCTATTTAGGGTTCACCCTGTGATGAAAATAGTTGGGCCGATGTTTATCAAATGCACTTCTTTGACTCAATGACCTATTTCATCAAGTCCGGTTATAGAATAGGGTCCAGTCCTTACTAAAACTTTAATGGATTCACCTGCTTCGTGAGCTATGCTACTAAAAATCCTACTGGTACACTAGCAAAGGAGGGGGCTAGCCTTGAAACACTTGCTCAAACCTTTCTAGTCGAGCCCTTCATCTATCTCATTTAGGACTAACCTTAACGATCCTTATCCAAATGGTGTGGTGTGGGCGATTGAGGATGACTGACCGATTCTTTTGTTGTTTGTACTGATTGATTATGGTTACGTCAACCATCCTGTACAAGATCCAGTTTGGCTTTTTGAGGATTGGATATGACCAACTATCACATGGGCAGGGGTCGAAAGCGTTCTTGCAACTTTCAAGCAGATGCATGGGCTGGCACTCATATGGCTTCGCTTCCTTCGCTATGTTTTGATCGTGATCTTAGAAATTCTTTCGTTAAAATGCCTATTATCACGCTTAGAATGATCATTGAATTATCTTGTTCATCGTAGTTGTGATCAATTTATTTGTAAACAACGAGCCTGATCATCAATATTTGATCTCTTGGCTTATCAGTCTATCCTTCACGTGCTCTGTGATTTACTTGACATTTTTCCTTAAAGAAGGTGGAGCGCCTTCATCTATTTTATAAGGATGGCACCGCTATGGGAAAAAAGGGAGGGTTTCAATCTCTTAGTCAAGCAAAGCATAGTACGCAAGTCAATCAAATTCTTTTCTTACGAGTGTGAGACAAAGTCATTCCAAGAATTTATATGGAGGAGATGGTGGTTGTTTATGAAATGGAAGAGAATGAAGGTTTATCAATTGTGTATGAAGAGAAGGGTTTTATGTATCTTTCTTTCTATGGATTGCGTGCATCTTTACTTCATGTAGCTTTCAAGTCCCAAGAAAGAGTCCCACTTAAGCGAGTGAATCTGACCCACCTCAATCTTTAAGTAGACCATTGGAGGCTCTCAGCCCCCTGACTAATGTTATAGTTTCTAAAGAATGAGTCTCGACCAAGTGCATGTATCTCTCTTTTACAGGTCGATACCGAACTGATCCATATAGCATCTAAAGCACAAATCTATCAAAACTCTCTCTTTTAATTGATAGCCTACCTTTCTTTCAGACAGGAAGTATTCCAATTGTTAGGCTAGAAACCTACTCCTGACAAGCAGCAAGCACGGATTCGTTCCTTTAATGGTTGGGGGAAGCATTTCTTTATTTGAACTTGACGGGCATTCTCTCTAGCCTTATTCAAATAAGGGTGGCTTGGTTTGGGTTTGAACATAGGCTCAAACATGATTAAAGGTCCTAGCTACAACATGCGTCCATTACAAAATCTAGAAAGCTGCAGGGATGACAAAAGAGGGTGTTTTCCTGTGTTACACTAAACAAAGGACCTAAAAGAAGATGTTATTCTCTTAGATTTCTTCCTCCCGCGCTTGTCGCCCCGACCCACATTAGAGGGGAAGATTAATAAAGTGATAAAAGACAGAGGGAAGGGGAGCAACATCTTATTCTCTTTATGAGAACTTCTGATTCCGCATATCCATGGCAGCTTATCACAAGCACCCTGCCCCATACGACTAGTTGGGGGTGGGGGTGGGGTTGTTCACCTTTTGAATCAAACAAAGTTAAAAGTAAGTAGTAGGGGCTTCATAGCTACTTTCATTCTAAAAGAAATCGAAGAACTAACCTTTAGTCAATATGAGCCTTACTTCCCTCTTTGTGTCCTTATTACTTCAATTCAAGCGCAAAGCTCTTTCTTTCGTAGTCACCAGGTGGAGTGCACCAGTGGTACTTCAGTAAGGCGAGCTCTTTGATAGTGACTTCTTTCGTTTGGTAGGATGACGAAAGGATACTTCAATCTAGGAAACAGCCAGAAACATTAGAGGTCACCTTTGGATGTGTTCGTCCGTAACAAAAGCATCACTACATAATCAAAAGAAAGGAGTTTAGCTGATTGAATCAAATCTATAAACCTAGAAAGAAAGATGCATACGAACCACTTTTTCTTTGCCTTAGACCTATTGGAACAAAGCAAAGAAGGAGGCGGAATGGAGAAAAAAAGGGACAAGGATGGCCTTGCTTGGTGCGAAGGCTGCTGGTTCAGGGGTATGGTACGATACTAACGGTCCTCGGACTTTTAGGCGGTTTATCTTTTGGGCAGATGTTCACCGTTATATCACGCCAATACAACCCCCCATAGTTTTCATTACCGATATATCTTTTTTTGCATTGTTGCAAGGGATTTTATGTGTAATCCGCTCCCATGCTGCAAATAGTCAAATCTGATCTAAGCCATGTCGCTCTTCTTCTTTCCTCGCGAGTAAGAAGGACACCAGCAGCGTGCTTTACATGATTCTACTATATTTTTTACACTTGGCTGGGTGGATAGTTGACCAGAAGAGAAATTTGATTCGCCTAACCAACAGGCGGGCGGCGTGGTTATCTTATGTGAAAACAATACAGAGGGAGTGGATTTTATAGGCGGGCAGCTATGTAACAACACTATAGATAAAGTGGCGCTTTCATGTAACTTGTTATGTAACATGTAACTGCTCATTTTCACATTCTTTAAGCCCAGCTCGCGCGCGGTTAGGAAGATTGGCCACAATCGGAGCGGTACCACCCACCCTACCCTACCACCTATAGGCGGTCATCCATCCTACAACCGCCCGAAAAGGAGCTATAGTGATCTTGAATAGGAATCCTACAGCGATAGATAGAATCCCTATAGAAATACCACTAGATCGAGCACCAGTGATTCCGTATCTGGTCAAATCTTGGCTAATTGATCAAAGTGGGTAGCTCCAGTAGACCCATAGATTATGGAACAAATAGGGTGGGTAGGCCCAACCACCACACTTGACGTATAGACGCGAACCCCCCTCATCATCGTACATGCGACTCTCACTGCATACAACTCGCACAAAGACTCCTAAATCCATCTCGAGCCTTTTCTTCCACCTCTCCTCTCGAATCCTCGATCAAACTTGTGTTCCCCAAGTGCTATGAAATGGGGGGGGTCTTTCCTTCGCCTATCGCATGTATTGGCTTGGCTTCGTCTAGAACTAAGGAGGCATTCTGGCGGGCGCGTGCATATAGGAAGGCCCACCATGACATAAGCTAAAAGACTACGACTACAAGCTGAAAGTGACTCACTTATATTCTCATTGGGATTGGATATAGATGGGGAATCTATAGATCGTAGAAATTCGTCAACCTCTCTAAACAAAAATTGATTCAGGGCATTGAGCCTTTCCTGGAATGGTTGGGGGAAGCATTTCCTTATCTGAACTAGACATGCATTCTTTATAGCCATATTTAAATAGGGGTGGGTTTGGTTTGGGCTTGGCCCGGGAAAGCACTGCAACAATAAAATGGAAGGGGTCCATGTAGATGTTGCGCTCGCCCCTTCTTAGTTAATAAGGCAACAAGTTCGACATCCACTAGAAAATAGAGAATCCATTTCATATAACCACACCTCTGCTAGGCAACATGTGGAATGGCCAAGAGCGGACCATTTTGGATATATAATCCAAGTCGAGAGTGGAGTAACAACAATAGTTGTCTGACGGAAAATGACTTTCACGTTTGGTTCAGAGAGCACTTTTTTCGTTAAGGATTCCTCGCTCCCTTTCATGTGAATTCCCCAGCGGTGAATTCAAAACGTATGGGGTCCAATCTATTCCATCTCTTTTGACTCTATATATGTGGTTACCTGATATCTATGAGGGTTCACCCACCCTCGTTACAACATTCCTTTCTATTGCACCTAAAATATCTAATTTTGCCAATATTTCACATCTTTCTATTTATGGTTCCTATAGAGCTACATTGCAACAAATCTTCTTTTTCTACAGCATTGCTTCCATGATCTTTGGAGCACTGCCTCCATGGCCCAAACAAAAGTCAAAAGACCTCTAGCTCATAGTTCAATTGGACATGTAGGTTATATTCGTATTGGTTTCTCATGTGGAACCATATAAGGAATTCAATCACTACTAATTGGTATCTTTATTTATACATTAATGATGATAGATGCATTCGCCATATTTTTAGCATTACTGCAAACCTGTGTCAAATATATAGCGGATTTGGGCGCTCTAGCCAAAAACAAATCCTACTTCGGCTATTTCCTTCTCCATTACTATGAACTCATATGTATGAATACCCCCATTAGCCAGCTTTTGTAGGAATTTCTATTTGTTCTTCGACACTTTAGGTGGTGGGGCTTACTTCCTAGCCCTAGTGGGAGTAGTGACTAGTGTTATAAGTCATTGGGTGCTGGAAAGTTTCCACGAGTAACTCAGTTTGGGGGACCAAAGCAGTTCTCTATACATCGGACATGTAGCTTACCGAATTAGTTGAGACACGGATGGTAATGCATGCTACGAAAGAGTGGGTTGAGCCTGATACATCAATCGTCTACTTAATATCCTTGTACGAGTCCCTAATCACTTACGAGATGAACCTTGGTTGGGTAAATTGAAGTTGGCCTTAGGTGTAATAGGACTCTCATTTACTGCACGTAATCGTATACTGTGGTGCTTCCAGCCGGTTGTTGGAACGACGCGAGCCGGGCCGGGCCTCAATTCGGAAAGATGAATGACCTAAAATTAGAAAGTGGAGATTCAAAATTCCCTATCTCATTGGGGGCGGAAAACAAATCGACATCTCGATGTGATACAAAGGAGAAGTCGATCCGAACTTCGTTGGGAAAGAAAGGCGAAGTCCACCGAACTGTCCAATGAGGATAAGAGGAGAACAAAGCACCAGTGGCGCGCGAAACGCATATGGAATGGACACGGATAAAAAAAGTGTGGAGAAGAAGCAACCGCGCTCATTCCCTTCGCTTCCTGGGCCCAAAGCAGTGTAGTCTTTCCTGGCCAAATCAAGGATTTAGGGCTTCTTGCTACGCTACTTAAGAAATCCACTCTTTTTTAGTAATAGATTAGTAATATATATATATATATATGAATAGAAAGATGGATCCATCCATCTATCCTATCCTATTTTTCTTTTGATATCTAAAAAAGAATCCATTTCATTCAATGTTTGATATAAAGAACTATGCTTAGCCCCTCATTCATGAAATGGCTCTGGTACAATGGATGGTAGAAGGTCCATAGTACCCAAAGCATTGGAGTGATCCAATAGCTGGGAAGGGGCCTAAAAGTACATACTACTACACCACACTACACTTGGTTCTACACATTTATAGAGCTAGCCTATGTCCATTCCTTGGCAGAGCTAAGAGGGATTCAATCCTTACTCCTTATCCCCATCTTCGCCTAGGCTAATGGGGCCTTACTTATTCAGGGGAAGAGAGAAGCCTTAAGAAGCACTGTTGAGAGGAAGATGCTTGGCCCCTCATCATTCTCTACAGGGTTCCAAACCTTTCTTCAAAATAGGTGACAACGAGAGGGGGAAGTGATCGAAGACGAGAATAAGAAGCAAGTCGTCTTCCTTTTTAATCATTTTGATAGAGGGGGATGGAGAAAGTGAACAAAATAGACTCACATTTCGAAAAGATGAGTTCCTTTTTCGTCTCGCATTTCTCATCAAACAAATACTGGAAAAGAAGATTATTGAAAACGTTCTTAACCCACCAAGCCCTTTCTTCGTAGAGTCGTGTATTGTAACTGATCTGAACCTGCCCGGAGTGAGCCTCTCATAGAGGTAACTGAAGTTAGTGAGCCGTATGATGGGAAACTATCTCCTACGGTTCGAAGAGGACTCGACTGTTTGTTAGTACCCCATTGGTTTACGGTGGACTCTTTCACTCTATTTTATTATTTACGCTTAGTGAAAAGAATGTTTTTTGATACATCTAGGACATGGATTCTATATGAACCAATGGATCGTGACAAGTCATTACTACTAGCAATGACTTCCTCTTTCATTACTTCATCCTTTCCATATCCTCTCCCTTGTTCTCAGTTACTCATCAAATGGCGCTCAGCTTTTAAATTTGATCATTGACAAGGTTCAAAGAAAAGGTGGGCCATTCAAACCTTTATTGAAGAAATAACTCTTTCCTTCAACTCAAAATAGAACAAAACATTCCTTCCGCAATGCAAGGCCAATATGTTTCATAGCAGCCAAGGATGAGTTCGATCCATTAGGTTCTTCGATTTATTTGGAAAATAGATGATAGATAAGAAAACATATTTAATTACGATTAAAAGGAACAATCTCAAATATACCAAGATCCAATTTTGTGTCATTTCTTGGTGAACATGATCTGCCATAATCTCTCGATCCCTTCATTTATGTGCCAGAATAAAGAGAGATTTGGTAGGAAAGTGGAAGAGACTTTTTTGTATATAACAATCAAAGGGAGTGGGAAAGCTGCAGTAATTCTTTGGAAAGCCCGATTCTCTTTGCCTTCGAGCTTTTATTCCTCAATCCACTGTTTCATTCTTCCATATACCTCCCTACCAATATCTAGAGATAAATAGGAATAATCGAACCATGTCTACAAAATGCCAGCACCATGCAGCTGCTTCAAAGCCAACTTGATGCTCATTGGTCAGATGACCAAGATATTGGCGAATACCACATATGATTAAGAAATGAGTACTTATAATGACATGAAAGCCAGTTGTAAAGAAATAGGTGGAACCATAAATACTATCCGAAATAGTGAAGGGTGCTTGATAATATTCCATTTGTTGAAAGCTAGTGAATATTAGAGCTAGTGAAATGGTATCTACTAAAGCATAAACTGCTCGTTTTTCTTTCCCCGCGAGTATAGCATGATGAGCCCAAGTTACGATAGCTCCGGATAAAAGAAGAATAGGGTTATTAAGAAAATGGGTGTCTCTAGGATCTAAAACACCAATCCCTTTTGGGGGTGAAATACCTCCAATCTCTACCGTAGGTGCCAAAGAAGAATGAGAAGAAGCCTGAAAAAAGCTAAAAGGAACATAACCTCCGATACACAAGTAAGTAGGATTCCACTCAGGGCTGACTCTCCTAGTGGTTTTGGTATGATGTCCTTCCAACGTGGATCCACGTAGAACATCGCGCCACCAAGCGAATATGGTATATAGGATAAATATGAGGCCCAAACTGAGAGGTGTTTCACCCCCTTCAAATGAGTGCATGTACATCACACCTCCTATGGTGGTTGCCAAAATAGGCCATGGACTTAGATCTACCAAATGATAAGAATGCCTCTGAGTTTCAATCATAAACCACTTTGCCTCGGTTGTATGTAAACCCCCCCCTTCACCCCCACCCACTAAAGTGGTAAGAAGGGCTTTTTAGGGTCTCATTTTCTTTCTATCTGATAGGATAAACAAAGAGGAAGAGAAGGTTCTTTCATTGCATTGATAGAAGTCTAACTAGAAAAAGATCTCTCTATGACTTTGAGAAGAGAATCTCGTTCGTTTAACTGACGAACTACTGGGAAAATGGACCTTCCTTATTTCGTTGATTTTTAGCAAGCATTTTTGTAAAGTCATAATTCTATTTGGTTTCTGAAAACTTTTTGTTGGTTGTGGATTAGTGCGTTCTGCATCTCCCGCGGCCTAAAATGAAAGGCGCAGGTTGATCTCTCTAGTTGAGGCTGTATTCATTTATTCAACTTGATACGTGAGAAGGGCTGACTCTCCTAGTGGCTCAGCTTGGTCTCGCTCCCTACCCGCACTCCTCTTTCCCACTAAAAAGTGCAATTGACAATCTCGATAATATTTTTGAACGTCTGTCTTCACGTGGCGATTTGAAAATGGGTATATATCTCTTGTAATGCATTTCATTCTACTATTCTGATCGACATAGAATCTCTTCCAAACGACCAACTCATAATGAGATATGATGCTTCCTTGGCCGTAAGGAACATGTATTAGCATTATGTCATTCCTACAAGTGATACCCGATCCAGGATTGAAAGAAGTGCTATATGAGGACTTTGAGATCAAATAGAAGATGTTTCTTTATATTCCTCGTGAGCACTAATTTCTACTAAACAGGAGATCAAAGTGATTTTCCCCCTTTTTCCCAATAAGACGACGGCGCTACACCATTGGGATACTTAAAATAATCTAGGGTACATATAGGATACACCGGTGCTAAAACATTTTCTCAAGATATCTTCCAAACTGTTGGGGTCATTGCTTCGTATGTTGTTCCCCGATTTGAAACCAGTTGGTTATGTAGTTTGACAATTTTGTTTATCCCAAGTACTCCATCTCCATCAGTGCATATGGGAATATAGAAAGTGAAGAAGAAAAAGGCATGACCAGAAGAATTGTGTGCTATACGTAAATTTATCTAGTTGAGGCATTCTTGATTGAGAAAAAATGATTCCCTTTATACAAAAAAAGACTCCTTCCTGTACAAGTAGTGAAGAACTATAAAGAGCTATGGTTGGTTGTTAACCAACGGAAAGCATGAGAGAAATAAAGATGCACAAATGAAATAAAAACGGCCACTTCATAAAAAGCAAGAAAAGCACCCAGCAAGTTGCGAACCTGACTCTATAAGGCGAGCACCTATCTAAACAAACTAAACAAAGAAGGGCGCTAGCGCCCGCCCAGGTCAAGGGTCTCCCTGATATCTTTTCTCAACAAAAAAAAGTTTAAGTAGGTGCAAATTATGACATCACCACAGCCCACTTGGTTTTCTTTCTCGCGGAGCAGCATACCAAAAAAGGCTCTTATTTGGATTCGAATTGATTGAGCCTCTTTCTAAAGGACAAGAGTGTGACTCTCATTTTGGACGCGCTAATTTATATAAGTAATTCTTGATGATGATTGTTATTCTAAATTCTTTTATTGTCTTTATTTTCGACCTTGTTTGTACCAAGGTACAAGGAACACTAAAAAAATCTCTGTTTAAACAAAAATGATAAGCAAACCCGAAAATGAAAGGTCACCTTCTCTAGCAACAAGTAGACTTTTATCTGAGCCCCAAGGTAGCAAAGCTAGCTCTTCGTATCATTGGCATCAGGTAGGTGAACCTGGCTACACAACAACTCTGACTTTAGCAGAGGATCTAGTTCCACACCAATCTGCTTATCTTATATAAGATAATATATAAACTTAGCGTACCTAAAATCACTTGCTTGATAGCCCTCTTGCTTTAGCTATTTACTCGAGAACTAGCTTCGTACCTTACCCTGGGAACTCAAAGGTATGTAACTTGCTTGTTAAAGAAGTGTTTCCGTTCCTCTAGTGTGGGATAGTTTTTCCCTAGCCCGGTCCTATGAGAAGAGTTATCTAGACATCAACTCATGGTACTCCTCAGGGCCTCTAACAACAGAACTCCTAGGTTAGCTACAGCAGTTCTGGCATCAGCTTCTCGAGGGCGCCTAAATGAGCCTTTTTCATCATTCCAAAGTGGCATTGTAGCTTCTTTTCGTGAAAGAGATCGGAGATCAGGTGTTGTCGATTCATACGATTTTCATACGTCCATTAATAAGTACCCCTTTTTTCCTTTAACATGCTAGTGCCCGGATCTCTTTATCTTATCTTTGAGACTTTCTACAGGTATCCCCTAACCTAATACCCGCTACTAAGGTTTTGAAAGAAAGTAGCTTAATCGCCTGTATAATAAATCTACGAATAGCCAATGCCACTAACAACGCATTTCAGGGGAGGGGGTTAGGACGATTCCTTAGGCACCTTCACATCTACATCTACTTATAATAAGCATATACACTTTTTCAAGCTTGAATTCAGTTATCTTAACTGAGAATGCCGTTACTTATAGCCTTTTAACGGCAGCTACACATTGGTCGAGACTCACACGACAGTCGATACTTAGGATTGTGTTTAGCTAAGTGGCCTGTAGACTAGAATAGTCAACGTCACTGTAGATACTGTATTTTATCTGGTCTAATACATTAAATATACATACTTTGTATTTTGGCTCATATAATAGTCTAAGACTATATGTATAATTTGAAAACTAGTCCAATACTAAAATAAGAAAAGTGGTCCAAGGACTAAAAGAGGGGTTTTGAGAAAATAGTGAAAAGGAGAAAAAAATGTAAGTTTTCATTTCTATTCATCTTCCATCTTTTTTTTATTAAAGTAGATCAAATCTCTTACATTTTAACTTACAATATATTTTGTTCATTCTAATTAATCATCTCTCTTTCTCATACTCATGTATTTGATATTTCTTTGCTTCATCTTCCATATATAGGTTTGTTTGCTCATTCTTTATCATTTCTCCTACTTTTAATCTTAAGTTTTGCTTTCATATATTTGTTTGTCTCTCTACAAGTTTGATGATGAGATTTTTTTGTCATCAACTCAATCAATAAAAATGAGGATAAAATTTTGAAGGGTATAAAATTAACTCAATATGAATAAACCATTTAATGGGTTGAAAGTGTACATTTGAAGAAAATCTCCTATGATAATTTCTCATACATAAAAATGTATAAAATGGAGAGTAAAACCTCTATACAAGATTATGCAAATATTTTAAGCCTTTGATTTTTTTTTATGTTCTTACAAATCTTCTTTTTTTCTTTTTCTTTTTTAATTTTTTTACCATCATTTTTTTGACACTTGTTTAAGCTAGTTACCATCCATGATCATTCCTAGCAATGCAGGAAGAAATGAAAAATGGTAAATAGTGAACTAAGTAGTCCAATAAAAAAATGGTATATTTAGATCTCAAAGAAAAATTATTTTATTTTGAAAGTTTTATGAATTTTCTCTAGTGACACTTGTTTAAACTAGTTACCACCCATGATCATTCCTAGCAATGAAGGAAGAAAGGAAAAATGGCAATTAGTGAACTAAGTAGTCCAATAAAAAAATTGTATATTTATATCCCAAACAAAAATTATTTTATTTTGAAAGTTTTATGGATTTTCTCTAGTGACACTTGTTTAAACTAATTACCATCCATGATCATTTCTAACAATGAATGAAGAAAGGAAAAATGGTAATTAGTGAACTAAGTAGTCCAAAAAAATGGTATATTTATATCTCAAACAAAATTATTTATTTATTTTTAGTGACACTTGTTTAAATAGATTACCATTCATGATCATTCTTTTACCATTTGATTATCATTGAGTGAAGAAATAAAAATGGTAATTAATAGATCATGTAGTAAAAAAAAGCATGATCATGTATGAAATTAAGCATTTTTCTTCATAGATTAATTTATCTTACACATAAAAAAATTATTATCAATTTTTTTACTAAACAATTATATATATATATATATGTAAAACTATTGAAAAATTAAAAAAACAAAAGACAGAGGGTGATGTCACCCCCTCACCTAACAGAGGGTGATGTCACCCCCTCACCCTCTGCAAAATTTTTTTTTACTTTCTTTTCCATTTTTTTTTTGTTTTTTGTTGTTTATACATATTTTTTTGTTTTTATGTTTGTTTATTTTTTCTGTTTTTTGTAGTAGATATTATTAATTTGTTATAATTTATTTTTATATTTATTTTTAATTATTTCACGTCTTGTTTCATTATTTTCATCATGCATATTTTTTTTAAAATTTATCATACATGTTTATTATCTCTAAAATTCATTTTCATTATTCTTTTTAGTTGTTATCTCTTCTTATTTATTTATGTATTATTTTCATATGTCACGGTTGTATGTAATTATTATTTTATTCTTTTATCATCAAAATTGACGCTCGTAAATTAAAACCATAATAATTTGACTTAAATTTTTTATAAATTTCTTTCTTTAATTTTCACTAAAAAAATCTGACGACAGACATTGAGATTTTCGGGATACCAAACTTCTCGAACTACTGAGGTGAGGAGTCATTCTTGGGAGACCGAGAATAACTTTAATAATGCTTTGATTTAAAAGGATATAAGAATACAAAAAATAATTTTTCAATAGTCATTGAACCATTCATTAAAAGTAATTTATTTGGTTCATTTTTATGATACAAAATGCATCAAATGGGACATTCAAAAATGAATCTTTTTAACCTTTACCTTAAAATAAAGAATTGGATAGCATTTGATTAAATTTGGTAACCATTTAATAATGGGTGTTGTGGGGTGCTAATATCTTCCCCACACACAAACGACTCCCGAACCAACTTTGAGTTTTCGTAGACCAATATTTTCATCTTAAAATTGGGTGACCAATCACACCCTAAAATGATTGGTGGCGACTCCAAATTTTTTTTTCCTTCAAAAAATGATTTTTTTAATCGTCGCTCCGCGTCGTACGCATGTTGCGACAGCTTGACGACTCCACTGGGGACAAACAATTGGTCTAACCATCTTTAGATCAATAGAGAGTCAAACAAAAATTTCATCGTATGTTATCTTTTTGTATTGGTTCTTAGTTTGTTTATATGATTTATTGTTTTTTTTCTAATTCGTGACTGTAGTTGTACATAAGTTTTTTTTACGAAGTATATTTCTTTACATAATTTCTACTTTCACACATATACACTAGCCCTATACCCGGTCTTTCCATTTAGGATTAGCGAGAATAAGTAGTGGAATGCCTTCGTGGAACTACGGTTCCCGTACAAGCTCACGAAAGTTCTCACTCAGATCGACCATTTTGGGATACCATTTGGGAGCCCCTGATACTCTGTTCAGATAATAGTGTGGACAACCCGGGAGGCTTTAAGAGTTTTTTAGAGCCCAACCACACATATATTATGTCTTTAGAGCCCACCTCATGACCAACGTTAGATTTCTGCTGAAATATGATATCATGATCAATGTTGTGCATGTATATATGTCTTGTTTCACTTCTAACTTCATCTTTGCATTTTTTTTACATGCATCATGATGCTTAATAGGGATTGTAATGAAGTATTCAATTCATTTATATTTTAGAGACCATGACTCCCACTTCGAGTGTGATAGAAGATCAAGTTACGGTAACCCAAAGGTTAGAGGAGTCGCAGAAACATAAAGGAGATTATCTAAAAAAGGAAGACGTTGTTCTTCTACCATTAATCACTAAGATGGAGTTCTCACGCATTGACTTGGAGAGGTTGATGAAGATATGGGAGGATTTTTCACCAGAGCAAGAAAGTTTGTTTGTCGGAAAATATGGTCACATAGCTTATCTGTTGCATATTGTAGTCAACGTTCCCGTCCTTGAAGCTTTAATGCATTTCTGGGACCCTCATTATAGATGTTTCACCGTTGGAATAATCGATCTTACTCCCACAATTGAAGAATATCAAGCACTACTGAGTGTCCCATTGCAAATGCAGACAAAGTTTATAACTATGACAAAAGGCTCACGTTGAAGAGAGCTGTGTCTAAGCTCTTGGGTACTGTCCAAGCATCTGAGATTGAGAAAAGGTTGAAAATTAAAAGAGAAATGAGTTTGTGCCATTGGATTACCTCCTTGATCTCACCCAAAATTTCTTGAAGGAGGATAACGGCATGACTTTTTATGCTCTGTGTATTTATGGCACCGTGTTATTTCCAAAGATCCAAGGTTATATGGATGATAAAGTGATAAAAATGTTCCTTCAAGTCGAACATGGTGTTAACCCTGTTATCTCAATTCTCCCTGAGACTATCCGTTCCTTGAATCACATCCGAGTGTCTGGAAAAGGAAAGTTCATCGGCTCTTCAACTCTTTTGTGTATTTGGATTCTCAGCCATATAAGATGTCCGCTAGATTTCAAATGTCCTCAAGTTAAGTTCTCAAGTTCATGGATGAAGACGAGGGTCCCTATTGCAGAATTTGGAATGGCCAAATGGAATCCGCAGTTTCCCACAAAAGGGGCTTGGCTATCATACCTATCCAATTTGAAAGATGAGGATGTTATTTAGAAAGCCCATTGGATGCCGTTAACACCAATGATCTACAGTTGTGATGATTTTCAATGAGTTCCACTCCCGGGACCATGGGGTTGTACTAGTTATGCTCCGCTAATGGCACTCCGTCAATTATACATGAGACAGTTTGCCCCCACCACGCATGCATTGAAGGATATTGAAGGTAGTTACGGTTCTTAAGAAATTGAACAAAATCTGCAGCAGCTGATTGGAGCTTGGAAAATAACAAGAAGGATGCGAAATGAGAAGAATCGTATGAACTACACAAAGGAGTATGAAGCATGGCTTGAGAGTAGAAACAAAGTAACTATTGCCTTACCAGTTGAGGATGTACCATCAGCCAAATCACTGGAAGTTCATGAAAAGATTGCTAAAAAGGAGGAGCTAGATGAGTTATATGAGGAGCGGCAAATAGTTCTAGCCCTATTGGAAGAAAATAGACGACTAGCAGTCGAGGCAAATTTGTTTGAGAAACACAGAATCGAAGCTGAAGAACGACTCAAAGAGTTAAGAAATAAGGATCGGGCATATCTGAAGTGAAAAAACTCAGAGTAGGGAACTGACACTCGCCAATTGAGCAACAAAATTAGAAAGATGGTTGAAGACAATGTGAACTTACAAGGGGGGTAATCTACGAACAAGAAGATCAAATCATGAAGTTAGAGAGGAAAAATAAACTGGTACGAGAAATTCTAGAAGAGGTGAAGGGAACTGTTGATAAGAATAATACGTACATCGTCGAGTTAGAAGAGCAATATGACGCATTATGATGAATTGTTGATAATTTGCAGGTTGATTTAGAGAATCAGAAAGTTAAGAAGACTGAGTCGACAAATGATTCTGAAGAATTATTGAAAGTCATCGCAAGCCTTGAGCACCAAGTTAGAGCTTATCAGAACGTGGCAGAGAAGTTGACAAAAAACAATGATGCTAATGTCGATATACTGAGGTATGATTATCATTTGCTACAACAAGAGTACAACTCGATTCGACAACGATCTGGGCAAGCTGTGGAATGGCTTAAAGACATGGCTGTGAGAGTGGGCAATTTGGCGGAACAAGATTCATTTTTAAGAGAAATGTTTTGCCCATCCATCCTAATGGGGAGAACTTGTCTAAGTTTTTGGAAGAAGTCAACCGGGATTTGGGACATTCTGGTCGTTTTGTATGAACTCATATCATGAAGTAATGTAATTGACTTCTACATACTCAATGTAGTGGATGGCTCTACTAATTGAATGAAATTGATCACTTTAGAACTTTCACTTTGCGCAATATTATTTCTCATGCATAAATTTACTCTCATTATTTCTTCTTTTTATTAGCAAAAAACTACATCTCATTGCTTTATTTTTAATTATTTTAAAGAAATTTTCCAAAGATAGCCCGACAACTTCGACATCCCTATCGAACTCGAGCTCAAGTTAGGGTCATGGACAAGCAAGAAAGAGAGCAATCGCGAGAGGAAATGAAGGAAGACATTAGGGAGCTAAAAAAACAAACGGCTAAAGTCCTCGAACTCCTCGCCGTAAGTAAGGGAAATACCTGTTTTAAAAATCCGCAAGGGGCTCAATCATCACAAAATCAACTGTCAAACGATACTCCACTTTACCCTCCGGGGTTCACTCCAACCTATCAACGTCATCAGGCTTACCAGTTTCAGCATGCTTCACCACCAATAAATATTCAGCATCATCCATTTCCAAATGTTCAGGAAACAATGCAGACAGGGAAAACTGGGCACAACCCATCCGCAATGGCATGTGGTCACAACCAAGCGTTCACTTCACAAGGCGAACTCTCTAATTAGCCAATCATCATAACTGATGTTGATGACCCAAAGATACAGAAGCCTATTACCAAGCCAAGTGATGACTCACGATCGAAAGACAAATTGGACTTTCTAGAGGAGAGATTACGTGCTATTGAAGGATCTGATGTATACGGTACCATTGATGCCACCCAATTATGTTTGCTCCCTGATGTGAACATCCCACATAAATTCAAACTACCTGAGTTTGAAAAATATGATGGTAGTACGTGCCCCAGAAGCCACATTATTATGTAGTGCAGATAAATGGCCGCTTGTGCAAATGATGATAAGCTGCTGATTCATTTCTTTCAAGATAGCCTAATGGGGGCCGCATCTCGTTGGTATATCCAATTGGATAACCAACATATTCAAAGGTGGAAAGATCTAGCAGATGCTTTTTTAAGACAATATAAGTACAACATAGACATAGTCTCTGATCGTTTGGACTTACAAAGGATGGAGAAAATGCCCACAGAAGGCTTTAAATAATATGCACAAAGGTGGAGGGAATTAGCTGCTCAGGTACACACCTCATTGTCAGACAAGGAGATGGCTGGAATGTTTATTAACACCTTGAGACCTCCATTCTATGATAGGATGATTGGAAACACTTTAAACAACTTCTCTTACATCATAGTGATCGGTGAAAGGATTGAGTACGAGATAAAGAATGGAAGAATTTTGGAAATCGTATCAAATACATCATCAGTAAAAAAGGGGCCTCCACTGGAGCGAAAAGAAGGGGATGTACAGATTATCAATTCTGGGTACCCATCACAAGCTATGAACCCAGGATCAGGATTTCCAAAGTATAGTGAGAGGCCCAAATCTGTGACATCATATGTGGAAAGTACCTCATAAATTCCGTACAATTATCACTCTCAACAATCAGCATTTCAAAACAACCCGAGACCGGGTTTCAGACCACCGACTCACCAGCAAACCGTTGGTCAGGCTGATCAGCCTCTGAGGGGAAATAGAAATAATCAACGTTTTATCCAATATGATCCAATCCTCATGCCATATACAGAAATCTTACCTCAATTGATAAGGAATAATCAATTGGTGCCAATTCCTTATGAACCTCTACAACCACCATACCCAAGGTGGTATGATCTGACTGCTCGCTGTGATTATCATGCTGGGGCAGTGGGACATTCGACTGAGAATTGCACGGCATAAAGTAGAGTACATACACTGATTAAGGTTGGATGGTTGAATTTCAAAAAATTTAATGGGAATCCAGATATCAATTCCAACCCCCTACCAAATCATAGGAATCCTGTCGTAAATGCAATTGAGGAATATTTTTCATATGGAAAGAGGGACGTGGAAGATGTGAGAACGTCAATGGAAACACTTTTCCATCTTCTTTTTAGATAAGGGTACACCTACCTAACATGCTCACAGGATGAGGGCATTTCTAGGGAGCATATGCATGATTTCGATTGTTTGTTTCATAAGAATGTGACGGGGCATACAATTGAGGAATGTGCTGATTTTAAAATGGAAATGCAAAAGTTGTTATATGCAAAGATACTTACAATAAGTCATAAAGGAGAAAGGGAATACTAGAAAGATGACTCTTTAGTCCTCATGATAACTAAAGAATCATCTGAAGTTCATGTTGAAATTTCATCCTACATCCCAAAACCTCTCACAATACATTACGAGGAAAAGTCAACTCACACCACTACGTCTTATGCTCTGATGCCTATCACCATTCAAATACCAGGTGCGTTCACTTACAAAGATTCAAGAGCAGTACCATGGACGTACGTATATGAGGTTATTACAAACGGTAACAACAAAACTCAAGAGCTAAATCCATCTGACCTCGATCTCCCCATAACTAATAATTCGGGAGTAGGTGGGATGACGAGGAGTGGCAGATGCTACACGCCAGAAGTTTTGAAAATGGATAAAAGCGATGAGTTTGAAAGACAAAGGAAATGGAAGGCCAAAGAAGGTGACAATGGTCATGAATTCCAAGGAGAAATGCATGGCAGTCAACTGATAGACCCAGATATAATAAGAGGTACGGAGAAATAAAGAGCAGTGTCTGAAGAAGAAGCATGTGAATTTTTGAAGCTCATCAAGCAAAGCGAGTATAAGGTGATAAATTAACTTAATCACTTACCTGCTCGCATATCTTTACTGTCACTCTTTCAGAATTTTGAACCACATCGCCAAGCATTACTGAAGGTTTTGAATCAAGCATATGTTTGTCATGACATTACGGTGGGGAAGTTGAGTGGAATTATGGGAAATACTACCGCACCAAATTTTATCACTTTCACAGATGATGAAATCCCTGCCGATGGTACCGGACACACCAGAGCTCTACATATATCCGTGAAATGTGGGGATTATGTTGTCGCAAAAGTATTGATTGATAATGGCTCGTCTCTAAATGTAATGCCAAGATCCACACTAGCAAAGCTCCCTATGGACGCAACACATATACGACCGAGCATGATGATAGTAAGAGCATTCGACGGTACCCGAAAAGAATTAGTCGGAGACATATAGATACAAATTTGAATCGCGTCATGCCTATTCAATATTGTTTTCCAAGTGATGGACATAATCCAGTATACAGTTTTCTTTTAGGTCGACCATGGATTCACTCTGCCGGGGCAGTACCATCTTTATTACATCAGAAGCTGAAATTTATAATGGATCATAAACTCATTTGTATATATGGGGAAGAAGATTTACTGGTATCTAAGCCGGCTACCATGCCGTATGTTGAGGCGGCAGAAGAAGCATTAGAATGATCATTTCGATCATTTGAGATTGCGAACACTACATTTGTTGCTAGTAGGAAACTTACTCCAACATCAAGCTTATCAAAAGCATCTCAGATGGTGGCAAAGTTTATGATAAAAGGGGGATACAAGCCAGGCAAAGGACTCGGGGGTAAGCATCAAGGCATAAATAAGTTAATCGAGTAGGACAAGAATGAACAAAGGTTTGGGCTTGGATATAGACCGACCAAGGCTGATAGAAGGAGAGTGGTAGCTCAAAAGAAAGAAAAGAGGATTGCTAGGCTCAAAAATAGGGAATTCGATATGAAAATGGTGATCATACCCCATATTTCTAAATCCTTTAGAAGTGGAGGATTTTCATTCAAAGAACCGGTTATAATAGAGCAGTACAACCTTGAAGATGATATCACCGAGCTTTCAATATCCGCAATCTTGGGAAAATCATCAAGTGCAAGTACAGAGGACTTGGTTTCTCGATATGATTCGGATCATGAACTTAACAATTGGGACGTCACCGAGCTACCAGTGCTTCTCGAGAATTTTCAAGAATAATGTGTTCATGCCAAAATTCTAATGATTCTACCCAATGCCTTAGGAAATTCATTGTTATGGGCTTATGTTCTCGTCTATTTCATGTCATCTCTTTGAATGAAAATCTAAAAACTTGTTTCGTCTCTTTTTGCTCATGATAAATATAATTCCAGTTCTTTTTGTTCTTCCTTTTTATGTCTACTTTTTCCGTTTCTGAAATGTTGTTCATACTCATGGATTGTTTATTTATTTTTTTTCTCGCCTTCTTTTCATCCAATAATCCGATTCAGGTCCGAGAATGGTGGTTTTGAAAACAAGAGCATAAGCAATAACTTTGACAATCCTATTCTTAGCGTAGAGTCAGATGAAAGTGACGAGAATAATATCGAACCATCTCTAGAAATGTTAAGAATGGTAGAGGAGGATGAAAAAATAACTCAACCATATCAAGAGTTAACGGAGGTGATCAATTTGGGATTGGAGGGAGAGATGAAAGAGGTCTAAATCGGCACTTCTATGACAAGTCAAGGCCGCCAAGAATTAATTGACTTACTCAAAGAGTATATTGACTTCTTTGCATGGTCTTACCAAGATATGCCAGGTCTAGACACTGATATCGTGGTTCATCATTTGCCACTTATGCCCGAAAGTAAATCAGTGCGACAAAAGTTACGAAAAATGAAACCAGACATGCTGGTACAGATCAAAAAAGAAGTTAAAAAGCAAGTAGATGCGAGTTTTCTAGAAGTAACAAAATACCCTGAATGGGTTGCTAACATAGTCCCAGTGCTGAAGAAAAATGGTAAAGTAAGGGTGTGTGTCGATTATAGAGACTTAAATCAGGCAAGCCCCAAGGATAATTTTTCATTACCTCATGGATGGTTTTTCTGGGTATAACCAAATCAAAATGGCTCCTGAAGACCGTGAAAAGATGACTTTTATAACTTTGTGGGGTACATTTTGTTATAAGGTCATGCCATTTGGTCTGAAGAATGTAGGGGCGACTTACCAGGGGGCAATGGTAATAATTTTTCATGATATGATGCATAAAGAAATCGAAGTGTACGTTGATGATATGGTTGCCAAATCTCGTCAAGGTGAAGATCATACAGTCACTCTGCGAAAACTATTTGGACGGTTGAGAAAGTTCCAGTTAAAGCTTAACCCGACAAAATGTACATTCGCAACATATTCAGGTAAACTACTTGGTTTTCTCGTGAGCGATGAAGGAATAAAAGTTGACCCTGACAAGGCTCGAGCCATCATTGATATGCCGCCACCTCAAACTCAAAAAGAAGTTAGAGGTTTTTTGGGGAGATTAAATTACATAGCCTGGTTCATCTCACAGCTAACTGCAACTTGTGAACCTATCTTTAAACTTCACCCCAAAAGTGATACAGAAGGATGGAATGATGATTGTCAAATTGCTTTTAAGAAGATCAAGCAATACTTGCAAAATCCACCTATACTGGTTCCTCTAACTCCATGGCGTCGACTCATTTTGTATCTTACAGTGACAGGAAAATCCATGGGTTGCGTATTTGGTCAACATGAATCTTCTAGAAGGAAAGAACAAGCAATATCCTATTTAAGCAAAAAGTTGACAAATTATGAGGCTAATTATTCGATGTTGGAGAAAACGTGTTGTGCATCAGCCTGGGTTGCTCATCGGCTTAGACAGTACATGTTATACCACACTACTTGGTTAATTTCAAAGATGGATCAAATCAAATATATCTTTGAAAAGCCAACACTTTCCGGGTGAATCGCTAAATGGAAAATGTTGCTCACGGAATATGATATTGTTTATGTCACGAGAAAATCAATAAAAGGAAGTGTACTTGCTGATTATCTTGCAGATCAACCAGTGCAGGATTATGAGCCTATGAAGTTTGATTTTCCTGATGAGAACATATCAGTCATATTAAAAAATGAAGGAGAATCTATGGATCCAGAATTGTGGACAATGTTATTTGATGGGGCGTCTAATGATGTAGGACATGAAATTGGGGCAATCCCGAGAGAAAGTTGTTTCCTTTCACGGAAAAACTATGCCTTGACTGCACAAACAATGTGGCAGAATATGAGGCATGTTTCATGGGAATTCAAGCAGCTTATGATATGAAGATAAGGAAGCTTTGAGTGTATGGAGATTCATTATTGGTGATACGACAACTAAACGGGGAATGGGAAGCTAGAGACTCCAAGTTGGTACCTTACAACAAACATGTAACTAAGCTAAGCCGAACTTTTGAAGTGATCTCATTTGACCATATACCCAGAGAGAATAATCAAATTGTAGATGCATTGGTAACTCTAGCATCCATGTTCACCGCAGACTTTAAGGAAGAAGTACAACACATAAAAATTGAGAAGCGATATTTTCCTGCTCACTGTATGAGTATTGAAGAAGAGCCAGACACAAGACCGTGGTATTACGACATCAAGCAGTATATAAAGAGTGGAGAATATCCATCCAAAGCTTCTGAAAATGATAGAGCACTATTAGAAGATTGTCCATGGGTTTCTTTTTGAATGGTGAAATACTCTACAAAAGAAACCATGATATGGTGCTCTTAAGATGTGTTGATGCAAGGGAAGCGAATCGGTCGTTGTGATCGGACTCTATTATGGATTTCTGACCACATTCTTCATAAGGCCCTCTTATCTCTTTCTTCTCCGAGCTCGGGTTATGGAAGAAGGAACCGAGAAGAAAGTATTAGTAACAACTGGTTTTATTCCCAATACCAAAGTAAAAATAGGGACAAGCACCCATATAATTCCATAGACTTCTTTTAAGGATTCCAATCTGGAAAAAGAATTAGAGGAAGTTCATGAAGGAATTTGTGGAGTTCATGCTAATGGACATATGATGGCTAAACAAATCTTGAGAACAGGATATTATTGGTTAACTCTAGAATCTGACTGCACCAAGTACGCCAAGAAATGTCATAAATGTCAAATTTATGCGGATAAAATTCACGTACCCGCATCCCCTTTACATGTAATGGTCGCGCCTTGACCGTTCTCTATGTGGAGCATACACGTCATTGGTCCCATCACACCCAAAGTCTCTAACGGGTATCGTTTCATTTTGGTATCTATAGATTATTTTACCAAATGGGTGAAGGTAAGTTTTTATTCGAGTGTAACCAGAAGTGCGGTTGTTAAGTTTATAAAAAAAGAGATAATTTGTCGATATGGTCTACCTGGAAGGATCATCACAGATAACGGGACAAATTTAAATAACAAGATGATGAAAGAATTATGTGAGCAATTTAAAATTAAGCATCATAATTCATCTCCTTATCGTCCGAAAATGAACGGAGCAGTGGAAGCAGCCAATAAGAACATAAAAAGGATCATAGAGAAGATGACGGAGGTTTATAAAGATTGGCATGGGATGCTCCCGTTTGCACTGCATGGGTACTCTATTGTCAACCGCTGTTTCGTTGAAGGCGGTGGCATCTTTCTAACACCCCCTTGCTAGATCAAACAAATAAAGCTCCATTGAATGAATCAACTTCTCCCTACCGAACAAGGAGCAGTCGATGTTTTGGGGAAAAGAGTCGTTCGAAAATGATCTAAGGTGAGTTTTCGACCACCTTATACTTTTGAACCAGTTCTCGACCCCGAGCGTAGAGACCCAAAAAAAGGCGCACTGGCAGCTCGTAGTCGTGGCAAACGCACTTTGATTGTTCAATCATTACATTAATAGGGGCCTTCTTGGAATTGACCAAGTAGGAACCGGGGATCAAAGTTCCATTTATTCATCTCTCTCAAATAGGGAAAAAATAGAATCAAGAATGGGTCAGCTGAGCTCGAAAGGGGTAGCAGGTTGTTGGCTAGGAGCTCTGACCGGCAACGAAGCTAAAGCTTCATACTGGTCGACTTTCAACTTACACGGCTAAGTTCCAACTCTATGTTGATAAAAAAAACTCTTAAGCAAAAGACTTTCAACTATTACAATAAAAAGGAGCAATTCAAATGCTCCATAGATAACCCCCTCTGTCTCGTTCCCGTCTAACTCACCGGGAGATCGATGAGCGGTTTGCATTTCACGCCCCAATCTCCTTAACTAATAGATTCTTAGATACCTGCAATTGAATCTATAAATGGCGCAGGGCAGGATGGATGAAAAAAGTGGCGTGAAGAAGACAAAGAGAGGGAGGAAGGGCAGCCTTTTTCTATTTCCTTCCCTTTCTACTTCTAGACTAGTTCATCTGCGGGACAACGAGCCAAGATCTGATTCGTCAATTGATGAATCCATGCCATATAACCTGGCATAGGAAAAAGAGACGATGGCAACAGAAAAGGAGGCTTGGCTCTGAAATGGTGGTAAGGCAAGCTTTATTTATCTAGGTAGAAATAGACCTGGAGCTCTGGGCCTTTAAGGGATAAGGCATGTTTGGAACCCTAACCTAGACCGGGAGGAGAACTATATCCTTAATCCGGGTCAGACTATCACACACGAGACTCACCTAGGCTCTCACTGAGACCAACTCACTTCTCTCTCCTTAACATGTAGTACCATTGCCCCGCCACTCTACCTGTGTTCTTGTGGTCGAGTCAGGTCATTTTTCACTCCTATTACAAGGGTCAGACTATCACACACGAGCCTTGTAAATTTTTTCTCCATAATGAAAATATTACCAGAAGTTTCCCTTGGATCTTCCCTATCAACGACTTTCCATATAAATTATGGTGTCTATTACTTCTCTCTATTTACTCATTAATTTCTCATTATTTTCTCATTATTCTGTAGAAAATTCACGGATAACTCTATGGTCGTGGATTTTTTCTTTACAATTGGTGCTCTCCTTGAGAGGTCCAATCAACACCCCAAGATTCTCAGCTCCTTTTACTTTTCAAACTTAAATTTGTTTTCCTTTTTGAGGATCTTATTATATCTCTAAAAACTAGTAACTCCGAGTTTGCCCTCAAGATATAGAACAGGTGTGAGATGCAAGGTATGGACAACAAGAAGAAAAATCCAACATGAAGAATTCAATGTCCCAATTCATAGAGACGGGTTTCCTATAAAAAATATAGAGCTTGAAGGAAAGAAACAATCCCAAAGAAGCCTGATGCGGGGGCATCAAATTCAGTTCTCAATGATAATATCAAAAAAAATGTTCATACATTGAAATATACTTAAAATGGATTGGAAATAATTCATATGTATTTTGGAGGATTTCTCTCTTTTGCTTTATATATAGAAGTGCAGGAAAATAAAAAGATGCATAGACGGTAAATTTCTACGTGAATAGATTTCTCTTGCGAAATTGGAACGGCAGCAACGACGTTGAATAGTATTGTTCGAAAGCAGGAAAGTCAGAACAGAAAATGCCCAATCACCTCCTCTCAATATCAAACTGAAGTGGTTCACAAAATGGGAGACACTTACGACTGCATGATTCTTTCTAAACGAAAATCATGCTGACAGATGGGGCATAAAGAGAACGAAAAATACAAAAATGAAGAGTACATGTAGACTCTCAAAAGCCCCTCAATAGAGTTCAACCATCAACTTTTGAAACTATAGATCTGAAACGGAAAGGTCATTTGAAGCATAAGCTCTGAGCATTCTCACTATTCTTTTAATAGAAATGACAAACAAAAGGGCACAATGGAAATGGTCGTCCACGGCGAATCGAAGCAGAAAATGAAAAGGCACGTCAGAGATGCTCGTGAGAACGGAAATCAAAATGGAAAAATCAAAGGCGCTCGGACATGGGAACACTGGACGTCAGCGAGAAAGGACAAAAATGCAGGACAATGAGTAAGAAGAATGGTCCTTGTGTTTTTATTTAATCATGTAATTGAGATTTGAAATTGCAAATGAAGAAGGTTCATTTGTAAAAGAAATGACAAATCTCAAAAATCTCAGAGGGTCAAATCTATAAAAAAAACTAATAATAATGGTCAAAGTTAGTAAATCCAAAGGGTGAAGTTCAAAAGTCCGCTAAACACCAAGTCAACTATTAGAGATTCCAGATTGTGAGGATTCGGCAACTCTCTATCGCCTTGACATTCATCGAGCGTCTAAAATTCGATGACTCTAGACTTCAAATGCATACTTCGCTTTATGAGAAACGCATATAACTAAGTATTTACTTTTTAATTTATTGACCTACCCTTAAGTACAATGTTATATTTGTTGAAAAGAAAATCAAATGTGATTGCATGAAATTATTGTTCAGTGTCTTTTAAAAGATAAATTGTTAGAAGAGATTGACATTACACATACTGTGTGGGGCATGATCAATTGTCCGACCATGCTTGAAAGTTAATATATTTTGTCATGTATATTTATCAGGCTTTAAAAGTAATCGTACAAATCACATTATCATATTTGAGTCTCCTATATGAATGTTTCTATGGCTCAATTATAATAACAATAGCATAACTTTTACATTGATGATGTAAATCATAGTCAAACATAATTGATGAGTACTAAATGTTGATTGAGTTCTTATAATACAGTATAATGCACTATCATGATTTATTAGCATCTAAGTACATCGTTAATATCATGATCAAGTGTATACTATCAATACTTAAATGATTTTTTATATTCAGATCAAGAGTCAAATTTGAGACATTAAAAATCATATATTTAATTCGGCCAACTTATGGCTCGTCCATCTTACCAGGATGCCCTCTTATGTGAAAATCATATGGCATAACCTGTGTATATCAGTCAATTTCAGAAACTAAACTATACCAACTAGAAATGAATTACATGAATCATATGCCAAAGATACGGAAGTCAACTTCATGAAAACATTTTCAGAATGCAATTTGGAACTCTTGATAAAAACTTATGGCAGTTTCCATACAAGTTATTTTGGAAAAGAAGGATGTGTAGATTAGTCAAACAAAATCTTTAAACGGAAACTATTACGGAAGTACTAAGTTATGGGTCATATTCTGTTACAAAGATACAAAAGTTAGCTTCTTGAATAATTTTGTAGAACTAAATTTGGAGCTCCTAATAAAAAATTATACTTGTTTTGTACAGATTGTTTAAAAAGAAGAAGGTTGAGTAGATCACTCAACTTAAATTATTAAATTGTACAAATGCAGGAAGAGCTCCTAATAAAAAATTTAATGGATCATATGTTTTTAGAAAGCTACAGAATTCATCTTCCTGAATAATTTTTCATAGCTTAATTTTGGACTCTCTAGAGAAAGTTATGGCAATTTACCTCTAAATTGTTCAAAAGTAAAGTTGCACATGATTCACAAGACATAGAAACCCCTCATATTTTGAAACAGAGAATTTTTAAATGTGTCATGGTGCATTAAATCCAAATCCCTGTGATGATACTAGGAAACAGTATAATATTTCGCTACATGATCCATTAAATTCTTTATTATTATATCTGGTGTTCGTGTATAATATTTTATCACAGATCTTAATGTACGGGAATGAGAACTAGAAAAAAGGAAGAAATGCGAGAAATTCTGCAAATGAAGGAAACTGTAATAAGCTGAAGTATTTGAGAACGGATTGCACTACAATGAGCAACCTTAAGTCCTAGAGAACTAAATGTCCTACAATGAGTATGTGTTCCGTAAAGGAAACGGGATAAACTTTACAATGAGCCCGTTAAAATAAACAGGACAAATTCTACAATGAGCTCATTAAATTAAACGAGACAAGTTCCGCAATGAATAAAAAGCCTACAATGGACTTTGATTGTAAAGAAAGCGGAGCAAGAAGTGTTCTCTAATGAATCTAATGCAATGAAAAAAAGTTATCCATCAATGAGAGCAACATGAAGATGGAAATATGAAAGTACTCTTGAATGGAATGAGCTTCAAAGTAAGCCGACATGAAAAACGAAGACCAAACAGAAATAATGTGCTTCACATTCCAATTGCATATGGAAACGAAAAGTGAAGGAGCCGTAAAGGAAATTTATGTACCTTGGATAAAAAGATTAACCCCATAAGGGGTCATAAGGCAGCCATACGCTAAGAATGGGCGTGCATCAAGAATTGAAAATGGAAATATTAGTAGAGTTGAAAACATAGACCTTTACACAATGAATAGAAGAGGCGTTTACCCATAACCAAAATTCGATATTTACAGTTCTACAAATGTCTTTGGGTGGTCAACGAATGGTGATTAATGAAAACATGATGAAAGTAGTTAGAGAAAACCAAAGAATCGGTTGAAGATCAAGTCAAAGAACTCCTTCAACTAGTAATTTTTCTGCCAACAATCCCTTTTTAAGCTCCATAATAGGGAACAACAACTATGATATCACCAAATATAGTTTAAACTGAGCCTATAAATAAAAGTCATTTGTTGTAATCAACACATTCAAAGGTAAACAAGAACAAAACGTAGAAACATGCTAGCTAGCATTGTCTTGTAAATCTTTTCTCTATAATGAAAATGCTACCAAAAGCTTCCCGTTGTTTTTTCCCATCAATAGTTTTTCACATAAATTATAGTGTATACTACTTCTCTCTATTTACTCCTTATTTTCTCATTATTCTATAAGAAATTCATGGCTAACTCAAAAGTGGATTTTTCCTTTACATGCACAATAATCTAAACAGAAAATGAAACAAATATCTCAAAAGTTAATATAATTTTTCATTGCAAACGATATAAGTATCTTCAAGAGAATCTCATTATTGTACAGTAAAAATAGTAAATACTTAGGTTACAAAAATCTAGAACCTAATGAACTTTGATTCTTTCTTTTTAAGTTGTTCCAGTTGCTTGAATAATATTATTTTTAGTTGTTGAAGCTACGCAATAACAAAGAGCGAATTCTACACATGAATTTATTAAATTGTGAAATAAAGTAAAAGAGTATTGAAAGTTATCATACGCACCAGTTTGGTGATTTGGTATTACTGCTTCTTTTATCCACTTGTGTGTTGCATTATAAATTATTTAAACATGAATAAAAGAATACAAATTTAAACAAAACATGAACGCAACAAGAGCATACTTACTCTAAACACAATGACATGTACTACCCTCAATAATCACAATGTCTTCACCATTAGACGAACATAAGCAACCTCACTTTCATCATATACATCAAATGTTTCAAGAGAAGACATCTCATTTAAAAACAAATAATAATCTAATAAGGTATCACCTAAAAAACATCAATAACATTTTTATGATATTCTTTTTGAGTGAATGTTAAGACAACTGACCATCATGGATCTTGTGGATCTTTAATATATAAAATTTTTCTACTTGCGAAGCAAAAATGAAAGGATCATTTTGTGACCTAATCTTGCAAGATTAACTAGTCTAATTCCAAGACCATCAACTTTGATCCCATTACTGTTCTCAACCCACCCAGACTTCAACAGTGGTAGGCTAAACATAGTATAATTAAGCTGCCCAATCTCTTGAATAACTTCATAAAATGACAAGTCCGTATATATATATTAATGTTATCCTTAGCACTTTCAAGTGCATTCTATGTGTCACTACACTAACTCTCCTATTCTGGAAATATCGATCGTTATCATGACATTTTTTATGAAATCGATATCCATTTATGGCGTAACCAAAATATTTGATCACCTCATAAGAAAGGCGATGTGCTATTCACCTTAGTGTATCTGATACATTTTTATTGATAGAGACATCAATAGAATTTTCAACCTACAGTAACAACCATATTTAAGTATTTATAGAATTTACCAGCCTGAATATATATCGTTATCACTTAAGTTACAAGTCCACATAACCAATAAATAAATGTTTGGTTGTGTTCGTCTTGAAGCCTCTTATGTGTTTAGGATGCTTCTTCTTCAAAGAAACCCATATGTGGCCTATCTACCAACAAAAATGAAAATTCAAAGTGAGTTTGCAATCAAGAGGAATAATAAAAAACAGAAGGCATGATAAAAAATGAAACTTTGAGGTTATTTTACTTACTCAATATAGCTTTGAACTTCATTGATATTTTCTAATACGTAGCAATGTGCTTGATTGCATTATTCGTGATTAATTCTTTCTACACGACCACTTGATAAAGGCTTACCATCTTTCAAATGATTAACTAAGCATGAAACTCTAACTGATTTAACTCCTAGATATTTCATTGAAACTCTACAACTTCTTTGGCAATATACCACTCACCAATACAACCATCTAGAAGAAATGTGATTACTTACATAACCCTTTAACACTCTCATATATCGTTCAAATTGGTACATCTCCCACAAGTATACTGGTCCACAAAGTTGTACCTCTCTAGAAAGGTGCACAAGGAGATGAACCATAACGTTGAGCAATGTGGGAGGAAAAGTTTTTTCAAGAATACATAAAGTCAATATTTTCTTTGTTGCACGTCTAGGTGTGTAACATCTATAACCTTTCTAGCAATTGCATTAAAGAAGGAATAAAGTTTGGTGATGGCATATCTTACATTATCTGCTAACAATCCACATATTTCCATAGGAAGTATGTGTTGCATTAATGTGTGACAATCATGAGATTTCATTCCATTCAAACTAAGATCTTTCATAGAACTAGATTTTGAAAATTTGATTAGTACCTTTCAGGAACTCTTATGTTAGCCAATGTAGTGAATAATTTGTAAGAAGCTGGAGGTTGAATTTTTTTCAAAAACTTTAACCACCAATTCTGGTGTTATACACATTTTTGCAAGGTCCATAAGACTAGACAACCCATGTCTTTCTAGAAATATCAAGAAACACTCCTATAATACTCACGCAAATATTTTTTTTCAATGTGCATAACATCGAGATAATGTCGAACATGTAAGCTTTTTCAGTATTTGAAAATTGGTTCCTTCCTCTAGTATGATATACACAATCCATCCTTGTTAGATTCCTTCACATTCTTCTTTCCTAGTGTAAATTTAATTTTCTCAACTCTTTTCAACACTTCTTTCCATTTTAAAGTGCAAGAGATGCTCTAAGCTATTAATTGCCATTAAAGGCCTTTTTTTCCTTCTATAAGGATGCGTAAGTGGCAAAAATCTTTTATTTCCTTTATATACATTCTGTTTGCTGTGTATTAGCCTAATAGAAGATGTATCTTCTCCACATATTGAACAAACATAATAACCTTTAACATTGCATCTGCATAAATTTCCATATGCAAGAAAATGATTGATCGTCCACATTAAGACTTATCTTAGCGTAAAGCTCTCATCTTAATATACATCATACATCTCATTCTTACTTCCCAAAAAAATTTAAGATCATCAATCAAACATGCTAAATAAACATCAATATCATTTCTTGGTTGTCTAAGACCAACTATCAACAATGTTAACATCATGTATTTTCTCTTAATGCACAACTAGGGAGATTATATATCACCATAAATCATGGCCAACAATCATATTTACTATAAAGGGAACTAATTTTGAAATTATGTCCATAAAGTAGGGTGTAATAACTATTTATGAGTATTTAGTTATTTCTATAACGTTTATGTATTGCTGATTTTTATGAATAAATGAAAACTTTCATTTAATTAAAGTTTGTTTATAATTTACTTAAGTCTTGGAACTATTATCAACGTAAGAAGAGTAAAGACAGAGGGATCTTTTAGACAAACTCTTCTAAAATAGTTTAGAATGTTATTTGCAGTCTTTAGATCGACTGTGCAATCGAATCTGATTACGATTGTTAGGTTACACCAAAAGATGCCAGTCTTGGGGCATGGAAGTGGAGACTCTAACGGTGGACCTAGACATTTTATGGAACATGTTGAATAGAATAGTAACAAATTAGTTTAGAGCAAAGTCGTTTATCTAGCTCTGAATCTAATTGTTACACATTAAGGGTATTTTCATAATTACCTTAATCCTGAGGTGAATATTAAACTTGACCTAGTTATTTACGATCTTTGATACGTCAAATGAGTGAATTCGAATTGCCAAACAGTACCTCGGATGTTAGGATCATGATTCAACTATGTTGGAGTTGCGTGATTCATAGATATGATATTCGTGGTAAGATTACAATAGCAACAATATCACCTTATGTTTTATTGACGGGTGTGTGAATAAATACATTAGGTCTGGTACTCAAAGACATGAGTCATTGAATAAGACATTGTGAACTGTATGAGATATTTTACTGATATGTCTTTTTTATTCATAGTCAATAAATGAGTTAAGGAAATAATAACTAGAGGGGTAAAATATTAATTTTATATCCAGTTCTTGTTACTAATCTTCACGAAGGGTAATATCATAAAATATTATGTGGACTATGAAATAAAGATGTTTATTTACACCAATAAAAAATGTAGTGTGATGAATTGAAGTTAATTCGACATCGGACCTATAATGGAGGTATACGATGTCGGAATTAAATAGGTTGAGAATTTATGGAGATAAATTAGTTGGGTATTTGAATCTCATAGATTTGTTAGTGTTGTTCCATCTGGAATCAGGAGTAACTCTTAAGGACATGAAAGAGAAAAAACATCGATTGGGCCAAAAATGTGTTTTGGATCAAGATACACTTCTCGACCTTATATGTGATGGGTGTCATCACTAAATTAGTGAAGAGCATAATTATTGTTGAAATTAATTAATTTATTATTTTTTAATTATTAGATAATTAGTAAATAAAAGAAATTAATCAATTAATTGATAGAGATCAATTTAATTTATCAATTTAGATTGATTAATTTGGACACAATATTAGCTTAAGGAAGATGTAAAAATCACAGAGAGCAGTGCATGGAGATGGTGAATTTAGGCAATTTACAATATAGGGTATATGTGTAAATTTCGTAATTATCATATAAGAGATTGCAATAAGGTTGCATCTCTAACCTAAGCTTAACTTAATCGCACTGTGTGATTATTCAGAGCAAGAAAAAGGTTTTCTCTCTCTCCCTCCCTTGTTGCCGCCGAAATCATCGTGTGGAAGAAGAAAAAATATTTTTTCTTCCTCAGTTGTTTAGAGAGCTCACACTCTATTCCTGACAATATCCATTTGAGACATACATCCAAATCCTACAAGTGGTAGTTGGTGTGAAGATCGAATGAAGTTCTACGAATCTAAAGAGCAAGAATGCGAGACAATAAATTGGATCCCACCAACTCAGAAATTCTCCATTACAAGAAAAGGTAAAAATTGTTTATATCTCTTCTCGATACATTTATCTAAATATGTATGATCGTTGAAAGGTTTTATATTTAATATGAATGAATATTTGTTCTTAAATTTTTTTTCAAATTCCACCCATGAACCGTTCATGGTTCATTAATTTTCTTCAATTTTTAAAACCCGATCCAACAATTGATATAAAAGCCTTGGGTTCTTAAGTATACATATTTTTTATTAAACATATGTATGGATAGATATTGTGATTGGTTCTAAGTGTTTATTTTCAATTTTAGAATTGATGTACACCAAAATTGAGGCTTAGGATTTGATGTAATCCATTTTTTTTGTAAAATTTGTATATTTAAATTCCATGTAAATTCGTCGTTGCAAGAAAAGTCACCAACCGTCACCGTCGTCACTGTCGTTCGCCACCACCAACCTCTGCATCGCGCTATCGCTTGCTTCCCCACACTGCCGAACGCCACTCACTACCATAGGTTTCCTAACTATGGTTTAGCAAAACCTTGAGATTTTGGAAACTATTGGGTTTAGAAAACCTTGGGGTCTTAGAAACTTTTGAGTTTATGAAACCTTGGGGTTTTGGAAACTTTTGGGTTTAGGAAACCTTGCAATATTTAGACTTTTTGGTTTAAGAAACCTTAGGATTTGGGAAACCCTAGTGTGCACAAGTCCATGTTGGACATTGGGCTAGTGTGGACCTACCAAGTCTATTGGGGTGTTGGACTGAGCAAGAGTTACTTGACCCAAATAATTTGCAGGGATTTGGAATTTTACTCCAATCCCAATCTAGTCCCTAAAATTATTTTTTTTAATTCGGTAATTTTTCAACACTAATTAATTATAAAAGTAAAAATTGATGAAAAATTAAATTTTAAATCAAAATTTAATTTTTAGAATGAGACTGGACATTAGTAAAGAGTTTCTGAAGGAGAAAGAGACAATGACAAACGCCAAGAAGATTGGTATTTAAATTATTATAATTTATTTATTATTTTTTAATAAATTGCAATTAGAAGTGAACCATAGAGATATTAGTTTTGAATGTATGATTGTAGTTTAATATAACATGCTATTTAGAAATAGGGATATGTCAATGTCAAAATGTCATGTAACATGTTCATGCATCATTGTAGTTTAAATTTATAATGGGTTATAATTTAAATATAATGCGAATTTTATAAAAGTTATAACTTTTAAATTGTGATTTAAATTTAATAAAAGTTTATAATTTTCAAAACTTGTTTTTTCAAATTTATAAAGAGTTATGATTTTTTGAAAAATAAAGAAAAATCTATTTTTCCAAAAACTAAGTGGGATGGTCATTTACGTTGAAACGTCCTCAAGGTCTGCAACGCAAACATGGTCCGGGCACGAGGAATGGTTTAGAGCTACCCTAGCATTCCTCTCTTTAGTGGGAGAAATTTAGAAATCGTGTCATTTTGAGTCATCGAATTACTTGAGAAGCTATAGCTTGTAAAGGAATTGTGAGACAAGACCGTTCCTTGATGGACTGTTGATTCATAGCAACTTTTAAAACCTATGCGTTGGTTAAACACTTAGACCAAAACACATTTGAATATCTTATATAAGCTATTCAATGGGGCCAAGGTGACCAAAACCATCGGTTTGAGAAACGTTAACCAAATGAGAAGAGTCTCGATACGATAGGAGGTAGATTGAGCATTTTCCTTACATGAGATAAGCTATCGTTGTTGATCGTCACATTATGGAAGAAATATTTTTTTATTGTATTTTTTATTTTTTAAGTATTTAAATCATGCATCATACTTTCCTAAATGATTAAGTAATTATTTACACCTCTTTATTTATTCTTTTCAGTAATCATGTCATTATCCACACTCTCAACGATCTTAAATGCGAACAAACTTACTGGTGAAAATTACGTGGATTGGTAACGTAATCTTGATATTTTATTGACGGTAGAAAAGCACAAATTTGAGCTCATCACCCCTTGTCCTCTTGAGACTATTGCTGAATCGCCTCAAGAGGAAAGAAAAGGATGATTATGGTTCTTGGTTGCATTCTGATGATATTGCCAGGTGAAGACACTAGAAGTCATTACATATGCTGACAAGCCCATGACACTTTATTGCAATAATAGTGGGGCTATAGCAAACTCACAAGAACCGAGGAGCAACAAAATATCCAAACACATAGAGCGAAAGTATCATCTCATCAGAGAGATTGTTCAACGTGGAGATGTTGTAGTAACACACATATCGACATTCAACATTTCATATTCAATCACAAAGGCTTTAAGCAATAAAGTCTTTAATGATCATCTGGAGGGCATGAGGATACGAGATTGTAATAACTATTTATGAGTAGAGTGTAATAACTATTTATGAGTATTTAGTTATTTCTTTGAAATTTATGTATTACTGAACTTTATAAATAAATGAAAGTTTTTCTTTAATTAAAGTGTGTTTATAATTTATTTAAGTACCAAAACTATTATCAATGTAAGAAGAGTAAAAATGAAGGGGTCTTCCAGACAAACTTTTCTAAAATATTTCATAATGTTATTTGTAGTCCTAAGATCGACTGGGCAATCGAGTCTAATTACGACTGTTAGGTTAAACCAAAGGATGCCAGTCTCGGGACATGAGAGTAGAGACTCTAACAGTTGACCTAGACATATATGTTATGAAATATTCTTTATTAATGTGTATGTGAATATATAAATCAGGCCTCATACTCGATGACATGAGTCATTGAATAAGACATTGTGAACTATACGAGACACTTTACTAATATATCTTTCTTATTCACAGTCAATAAACGAGTTAAGAAAATAATAACTAGTGGAGTAAAATGATAATTTTATATCTAACTCTTATTACTTATATTCACGAAAGGTAACATTTTAAAATATTTTGTGGATCGTGAAATAAATATGTTTATTTGCACCAACAGAAAATGTAGTGTGTGAATCGATAATTGATTCGACATTAGACTTGTAGTCAAGTCGTACCATGTCGAGATTAAATAGGTCATAAACTTATGGAGATAAATTAACCAAGTATTTGTATCTCATAGCTTTATTCATGTAGGTCCATTCGGTCTCAAGAGTAATTCATAAGGATGGGAATGAGAAACAACATTAGTTGGACTAAAAATGTGTTTTGAACTAAGATATACATTCCGAACCTATATGTGATGGGTGTCATCACTAAATTAGTGAAAAGCATAATTAATGTTTAAATTAAGTAATTTGTTATCTTCTAATTATTGGATAATTAGTAAATAAAAAAATTAATTAATTAATTGATAAGGGTCACTTTAAATTTATCAATTTGTATTGATGAATCTGGGCGTAATGTTGGCTCTAAGGGAGAAACATTGTAGAGAGCAGTGCATGAGATGGTGAATTTCGGCAATTTACAATATAGGAGTATGTGTGTGAATTCTATAATTATTATATAAGGGATTACAATAGGGTTGCATCCCTAACCTAAGTTTAACCTAATCACAGTGTGTGATTATTCAGAATAAGAAAAAGGTTTTCTCTTTCCCCCTCCCTTGTTGTCGCCGTAGTCATAGGGAGGAAGAAGAAAAATTACTTTTTCTTCCTCACTTGTTTAGAGAGCCCACATTCTAGTCCTGGCAATATCATTGTGAGACATATTTTTGAATTCTACAAGTGATTATTGATGTGAAGATCAATTGAAGTCATGCGAGTCTCAAGAACGAGAAACGCGAGACAATAAATTGGATCTCGCCAATTTAGAAATTCTCCATTGTAAGAAAAGGTAAAAATTGTTTCTATATCTTCTTCATATGTTTATCTAAATATGTATGACCGTTGAAAAGTTTTATATTTAATATGATTAAATATTTGTTCTAATTTTTTTAAATTTCACCCACGAACCATTCCTGGTTCATTAATTTTTCTTAAATTTTTAAACTCAATTATACAACTAAATGAGTTTATCCCATCCCCTATAATAGCTAGTCAAATTTTCTTGGCTCAGTAGCAAAATTCAACCACTTGTGGTCTATAAGCTCTCAAGATGGAGAATCGGTTGGGTGACATAATTTACCATCCATTTCCCTACCATAAGCATACCATGTTAAGTTCTTTGAATTATAGCTACTCTTATACATTCACTTGAATCGTGCAATGGATAGAATTCACCGATGGTTTCCATCTCGAGACACCACACACAGGAAGTACAATTGCTTCTTCATGCTCACTTGTATATATAATGCAATCATCAAAATATGCATGTATTTTATTCATACTAAATTCCTAAAGCATACACGGTTTTCTTATTTATGAAAGAACTCCAATGAGAAGAAAAAAGGTGTTAAAAAACCCTCTTGGCCCAACCCTATGCCTCACATAGAATGAACTATGTATTTGATTATCATTTGGAAGCATTTCCTCCAACACACTCAATAACTCTAAAAAATTATGTTATTCCACCAATATTTAGCCTTTAAATAATACAACTTCACTAATGCTAATAATTCCATAAACTTTTGACAGTTGGGCTACAATGGCTTCTCAGCTTTGTTAAGCATTTTTTCAAATTTCTCACGATTGTCAAAATAACAATCTTCTACAGCTTGAACATATTTGAAGTGCATTCGTAGTTATTAACATCTACATGAGATCTCTCTCTTCCTTTATTTACACTAAATGATTTTTTCGTAGAAGTTAATTCTCCATGCCACACCTATGTTTGTTATCTTTTATTTGTACCTTTAATGAATAAGTGATTTCTTGCCTAAAAATGACGTAACGTTTGAGATTCTCACATTCCGGACACAGACAACGTAAATAAACACATAATTTTTGGATGTTCTATCCATAAACATCTACGATTTATCTACCCTGAAAATTCAAAAAGATATGCAAAATACATTATTACTAAAAGTGCAGAATGCATGACCAAAGCACATTTGAACTCAAATCACACATGGTTTTCAAATGCTAGACGGCAAATCTAAATATTTGCTCAATGAGAATTTAAATTATATTTATTCTAATTATATATAAAAAAGCAATAAAGAATTAACGAATTTAATTGAATCAATAAAGAGGGAGAAAAATGTATATGTGCCTTTCAAATGTGAAGCGAGTTGAGAGCACGAACAAGAAAATTTATGTTGTAATGTGATCGTGAGTTGAGGGCATGAACAAGATAGAGATGAAGAAGACGAAAGAAAGAAATAAGAAATAAATAATCGAAAAAAGTAAGGAATGGATAGAAACAATGGAGAGAAAAAATAAAGTTGTGTGATAATATTTTAGGGTTGGAAATTGAAAATTTAATGTTTTGTTACCACGGTGGACAAATGCACCATCATAAATGTCAATCATGATCACATGAAAAACATAAAAAAAAATTGAGACATGTGGCAAAAATAGAGTAAATATGATAATTAATCTAGCAATGATCTTATTTAATAAGAGATATATTAAGATGGTGGCTCTAGCCACCTTCATATTTAAATATTAAGTACAATGATGGCACTACCCCTCATCATATTTGAAGGAAGAAAAGTAGTAAAATAAATACGACGATGTGTAGAGCCACTGTCGTATTCAAACATTAGTATGACGGTGGCTCTACCCACGTCATACTTAAAGGAAGAAAAGTAACAGAACCTCTACTTATTTGATCATTATCCCAATCCTACAACCTTGGAGAATCTGACCACACAGAATGTCTACCAAAAAATGACTATCATTAAAACATAATCAAATCCCCGTTTTTCAGGACTAATATGGACAAGTTCTTCATTATAACAGTGCTGAAACAATTTGTAAATTACTCATAATGTTAAAAACTTGTACACCGTTATAATGAAACGCTTCAAATTACACTAAATCACTTATACGCAATAAAAAGAGACCTATATGTAGCTCTATGCCTTAAAAAATTACCCAACTTATCTAAACATAGATTCAATGAAATGATAGGCCAACTTAGATCATACTTCATCAAGCACGTCTTTTGTATACGTTATTTTATCGTTGAACTGTCATAGAAAATAACAATTACGTTAGTTTACTATTGTACACTATAATAAAAGAATATACACCAAAACAGTAACAAATTTACTTACCATATCAGTCATATGCTTGTGACGATTCACGATGATCTCTATCATGAAACGTATAACAAAATAGGCACATTCAACGCTCCTAACTTTCTTAAAACTCTTACACAAATTAATTATATGGATTAATATTTCAAACATATTAGCATACAAAATGAATGTATAAATCAATACCTCCAATTTTGGGCAATTTATGGATTTTCTAATTCTACTTCATAGCATAGCTCTAGCGATCTTTAAGGCCATGCAATAAATAAAATCCTATAATACTTCACAGTAATACATAATACATTTTAATTCTTAATTATAAAATAAAACTTACTTCAAAACAAGTTCTTTTGCGTTTTTATGATTACCACCGAAAATAAAGTCGAAGCAACGTGCATAGTTCTTGTTAATTAATGACTACTAATATCCAATGGTGCGAGAATTAAATGGAGTAAAAACATATTTCTCAGGCTGCTGTGTCTCTCAAAACATCAACAATGTAATATGCTTTCACATCCACCTTGCCCCATGTGCACATATGCGTGCTGGATTGACATGGTAAAATAAGTTGTCGTTGTTTTGCTCGCACAACTTTTGGTAAAAGGATCTACAAGCAATAAAAATCTAAAATAGAATTATTTTGTTGATGCATCTTACTCTATATACAATGACACTGTATTACTTGATATCTTTCACATTTCACAAAATCAGATGATATCAGCTTTATCACAATATGTTCTAGCGTCATAATTAAAAATGGTTGTTTCACCGTTGATAATGATGGTATCATCCACTCCCATGTTTTCGACACACTTGTAAAGATACTATGGGGCTCATGAAATGTCTAGAATCAGTAGATTTCTGTAATATCTTTTTTGGAGATTTGTTCTTTAAAGATTTCTCCTGAATACAGTGAAAAAATGTTACATGTAAAACACTTACAACTTATAAATAACTAATAAACATATAAATGTAAACTAGAGTAGGAAGAGGTGCATCATCAACCATAACTAAATCAATATATACAAGCACATTCCCCTTTCCTATCAGAGCACCATTGCTTGTTGAGTTTACAGTAGTGTCATACGCAACGACCTCCTCATCAATATTCACAAACAACTAGAATGCAATTTTCTAAATAATATAACACATTGTAAGTATGTGTACATATAAATATTATTTACTAAGAAAGCAAATCAAGTTAATAAGTTATCAAACCATACCTTTAATTAACACTTTTTCTAGGTCATAGAAAGCCTATTTTGACACCGAAAACAACTCACCTTTTTTTATGCAGGAGTTATCTTAGGATCACCTCCAAGTTTTTCTTGTTCTAAATCCTTAAACTTGCACTCTACTTTAAATTCTCTTCATTCACTACTTGCTCATGCACTTGCGTAAACTTTTTTCTATGTTTTTAGCCTTTGAGTTGTGTCTAGAAAGTTTAAAATGTCGTTGGAGTCACAAAATGTCCCAAACCCCTTACTCGACCTCCATGCTCAATAGTACCCAAAGTTATGTTGAGTATGTCCTCGCTACGAAAATAGATACTCATTTTTCCTTAAGTTCATCCCAGAATTAAAAACTAAAATTAATAATCAAAATCTATTTACCGATGATTATAACTCATTCTACATTAATTAATTACACTTACAATCTTTTTGACACGTTCTTCCATCTCATCCTTGAAGCTTCCTTTTTTTGTCCATATGGGTATGCTTCCACAATGTTGCCTGATCTATTGACTCATTGGTACATATTTTTTTTAGTAGGAAATACATAGTTATTTGGCAATGAATATTAAGATTTAAAGAATTTCATAATTCTTACCAACTCTTCCTCTAATTTTTCTTACCCTTTACGGGACAGTCTATGATTATATTTACTTTTTGCTTAGTTCTTCTATTGATTTTTCCTTACTTGCTATAGTTGAAAATTTTATAGAAAATACGCAGAAATTTATAGTTAAACAAAATGAACATGAAACTAACATAAAGTAAGGAATTTTACAAAAATTTAAGAGTAAGACGAGATTTCACAAACTCGTCTCAATGCTTCTGCTCAATGAAGTTATAAGTCTTCGGTGGATGCCTAAAAGCATCAGGTTCATCCAAATAAGGGGGTGAGACTTAAAGTCACGTCATCTTTCGCCATTACATTGTATCATATTTTTCTTATTGCTGGTTCCAACATATATTCCATCTGCGCCAAAAGTAATTAGTAAAGATAAATAAATTTATGAGTTACGAATCATACGAATCATCACTAAAAAATAATTATCGACGCGCACAAATACCTTGACAAATTCATAAATCACCGCCAACAGGAAAATGGTCATAATCAATGTAAGATATTGAAACGATTGAGTGTGTTGCAACTCCTATATAGATTTTTGACTTGGTAACATGTACTCATGTAAGCTGTCGCTTTATATTATATGAGGGAACTTTTTTTCAAAGTTCTTTCTATCGGTTTTCAAGGAAGTAAGGTAGGATGGTGACCCTCTTCTTCCTCTTCTTTTCTTCTCCTTCGTTGTATCATGACCAAATTATTCATATCCAAATTATCATAACTCAGGTCACCTCTATATATATCTAAAAGTCACAAATTGCATAAGTACAATTGAAGTGCACAAATTACATGGTACAAGTCACAAATTTCAATGTCAACTTATAGTGTACTAGGCGAAAATGAAAAAGAAAAAAAAAACTTAAAACAGTTAGGGGAAAATTCTTTTTCAGCAAACATTTAAGCATTAACACAATGAAACCACATGTTTTTCTGTATATTTGACAAACCATGTATATATGAACAAGTTTTGCGTGTAAATGTAGGAGAAAAAAGTCATGTACCGTACATGGGCTTTACTATAGAATGAATGACCCTAAGAAACAGATATATTCTTAATTATGACGTAAATCATGTGTGTTAACACGCCACATATATTGTCAAAACTAATTGTATAAAGTACAATGAGAATAATCAGAAACTCAAAGTCAACAAAAAATGGAGCTTATAAAGTAAAGCAGCAATAAGCCTTTGTGAAACTGGCCTAATATCAAGAAGCCGCCATAACAATTAAACCACCAAACAGATGCTTGGATTGTCCAAATAGATATTATTGACATCAATCCTCAGCAGAGTTCTGCTAAACTCCTATGATTCAACATTGGATCTTTATTGTCCACGAATGAAAATATTAAACATTATGTCAAAATGATATAAAGCAACATCATAAGTGAAAATGCCCGGGACATGTGAGGTTCGGATCTAGTTTTCCTCACATGAATAAACAACATCGACAGAACTTCAATGATAATCATTCTACTCACAGATTCACAATTATGAGAGACCATAATGGTACCTTAAATGAATTATTATAGTAAAAACTAAAAGTCAATTCCAACTGGAATTTTTCTTCGAACTAATCAAAACAGGATACCCTCAACCACAAGGTCAGGAAGAGGGAAGAACCTTACCTGGAAGACAACGAAGATGTGGGCAATGATAGACGACGGAGAAGACAGCAAAGGTTGGGATATTCAGCCACAAACATAATGGTGGAATGAGGAAGCTAGGAGAGGAAAATGATGGGCTATACACTTGGTGATGAGAAATTAATAAACTAGATTTTTGTAATTAAAAGGCATGACCTAATACAACGGGCCTGAGAGGCACTGACGTATTTGACACTCTTCAAATACAGTCAGAGAAAATATGGCAAACAGAGCTCAACAAAGCAAGGAGAAAATTCTGTACATTGAATAATTTTTCATAAATTACAAAGAGAATAAAACTTGCTATTTATAGTAAGAATAAAGAATCAATGATGTTGGCAAATGATTAGATGATGATATTTAGCTAATCATTTGCCAATTATGGTTACAACGAGAGGATTCTCTCTTGGCCAATAAGACGTGGTCAGGTGGCAAGGTTGTTGAGATCTTCTACGCCAGACTGAGCCAATGAGAGGGAAACAAGCTGGAAGCTGATGTGGAGATGAAACGTCAGTAAAGAAATCCATACAAATTACGCAGGATGATTTGACTGCAAATGAGAGGTACGTGACGAAGGAGTTGAACATAATGCAATGGTGATTTCTTTAGTTCTTGAAGTTGAAACTATGGTGTTTTTAGTGTGTACTTTAACATCCCCCCTCAAGCTAATGGGGATGAGTGCACATGAAGCTTGTGGCGAAGAACATTAAACCAAGAAGGATGAAGTGATTTTGGTAGGGCCTAAGAAACGGGAAACAAATGCAGCCAAAAGTTTCAAGGATAGAGTAAATAGGTTTGGATTGAAACAGGAGTTTATGTGGAGAGTGATTGTTAAGAGTAGGTGTAGGAATCATGTTGGTTAAGTGTGTGGCAGTGTGAAAAGCTTCCCACCAAAGAGAGAGAAAGTTGAGCATGAGAAAGTAATATAAGTCCCTTTTCAACAATGTCCTTATGCTTCCTCGCCACTCTATCATTTTTTTGGTAAGTGTGAGGACAAGGGTGTCTAAATGTGATGCATGATTGGTTAAGTAAAGGTAAGAATGATCGATATTCCCCTTCCCAGTCAGTTTGCAAGCACTTTAGTTTAGTGTTAAATTGCCTTTCAATGTAAGTTAGAAGTGCATGAAGATAGTTTTTACCTTAGACTTTAACTTAAAAGGGAAAGCCAAGTCTAACAAGTATGGTCATCTACGAAACGGATGTACCAAGTGTTGACGAGTAAGGGGAAGGTCCCCATAAGTTTGAATGAATCAGTTGAAAAGGAAATTTCGCAGTGTTAGGGGAGGAGGGAAAGTTAGCTTGATGATATTTACTAAGGAAACATGAATCACAAAAACTCATTTCATTACAACTAGAAAGTGAAGGTACATGCTTAGGCATACTTCTTAAAACAGAAGCTAAAGGATGCCCCAGTCTGTAATGCCACAAGATGGCTACATTGCGCTTAGATAAAGTACTTGAAAAGCTGGAACTAGACTTGTTAAGACTAAAACCAGGAACTAAGGTATGATTGAAGAAAGGGGAAGCTTCTTCATTGGAAAATGGTAGAAACCATCTTTAAAGACACCCTACAAAAGAACTATCTTCGTAGTCTTGTCCTGCACAAAGCAATAAAATGAGCCAAATGTAACAATGACAGGATTTGTAGTTGTTAGCTTGGAAACACTAAGTAAATTTTTTATTGCAAAAGGAACACAAAGAATCACATCCAATGTTAAGGTAATGTAAGGGTTGTTACTTTCAATGCTTATTCTATCAATATGAGACATAGATAATAGTGCACCATTACCTACAACTAATTTATGTTTACCCTTGTAGGTGTCCTTGAGAGACAGAGTAGAGATGTCAGGAGTTACATGAGTTTCTGCTCTACTGTGCATGAACCAAGATGTGTCCTCAACTGAGCTTGGAGCAGAAAGATAGGCAATAAGAGCTCTTGCAATATTGCCAAAGGAAGGATTGTTGCGATTGAGAGGTTGGGGTCAAGAAGTCATGATCAAACTTGTTGTCACAGGTTGATGCATAGTAACCAAGATGTCTGCATATTTGACACATAGGTCTATAATTTTACCTACCCCTACCTCTTCCTCTACCTCTGTAATTGAGACTGTAACCCCCAATATTAGGTGAGTTTTGATGTTGGGACGGGTGTTTATCTGTGGTCCTATTGATGTTAGCAACATGGGCTGAGGGGTGAGGGATTTCCATTTTGGTAGGGACATTTTGTTGCTCTAAGCGCATTTCATGGCTTTAAAGCATGAATTGTGCTTCTTGTAATGACACAGATTCAATTCTGGATGTAAGGTGGACAACAAGTGGGTCATATTCACTGCCTAACCCTCCTAAGATGTAAAGAAGTGAATCATCATCTTCTATTAATTGTCCACTAGTAGAGAGGCTGTCAACTATATTTTTTATTCTTAATATAAAGTCATTCATACTAGAACTGCCTTTTTTTATTGTTTGAAGTTAATACCTGTGCTGCAAGGTCCTTGCCTTGGATTAAGATGCAAAAATTTGTTGAAGTGCTCTCCAAACTTTATGGGAGCTTAAGCATCGTACTACATGGCCAAACATGGCCTCGATGATTGACGATAACAGCCAGCTCATGAGATGTTGGTCTGTTCTTCTCTAACTAACAAAGGCAGGATTGAGAATGAATGAAGCTTCACTAGCACCGTTATTTTGCTCAGGTCTATAAATAGGATTGGAAATGAATTCTTCTAGAACGGAGACAAGACCATAGATATGTTGTTCCAAGGTGTAGCTCGAACGATGGAGATTATCTGTGACTTCCAGAACATGTAATTAGATCGATCAAGCTTTATCGAAATAGTGACCATATTGGTAGGCAGCATGTTGGGTAAAGATGGAAGCCTTATTACAAATTTATTATCATTAATATATCTATTATAATTCGTAATTACTTCAAATTTTAATTTGATTAAAAGATGACTTCATTAAAGTTTCAATACAAATAGTAAAAGCTAAAATTTAAATTGAAGTACCCTTATCAATTACTTTTTTAGGTAAGAATCTACAAAAATTTTAAACTTTTTCTAAGACAATTTATTTATCACCTATATTTCGTATACATGATGTAGATTTAATTTACATATTTACTCATGTAATTATTTTCGTTAATTATCGAATCTTTGGATCTATTTTTCTATTTTATTTCTAGTGGTGCTTATATAATTATTTTCTTTAATTATATCTAATATTTGTCATATAATTACTTATATAATTATTTTCATTAACAGCATATATTTGTTATAGATGGAGAATACCTATTTTAGGGGAATTAATTGTGATTTTGAAGAAAATATATATTTACTATCAAAATAAATAAATAAAAATCAGGAGTAAATATATTACATTTTTAAACAATAAATAAAATAAGTAAATAGTAAAATCATTGAAAGGATAATAACAAAAACTTCACCTTCTTCTCAAAGGGCTTCAAACTCCAAAAAATGATTTCCAGAACATAGCTTCTTTTAAAATTTCTTCTTCTTGTACATGGCCCCTCCTAAGGTATATGATAGTAGGTAGCTAACTCAAGTTAAGCTTAATTGTTTCACAAACTATGATAAAAGCAGGAGTTTGAATACATAAAGTAAGTAAGAGTAAAAGTAACTATGGTATAATATATAAATAACTTCTCTAACAATAACAAAAAGTAAGTTTTATTGAATACAGTTAAATTCAAAATCCAAAATTTTACCCTTACCGATTTCTGTTTTTCAGATAAGAAAATCAAGACAAATTTTTTATTCAAAGGTAATTTTGTATGATATGTATTTCCTATTGATGCTCAATTTTATTTATATAATTATTTTTTCATTAATTATATTTAATTTTCATTATTAGTTAAAATTTATTTTATTATCATATATATTTGGGTTTATAATGGTAAAATATATTACTTGTTTATTGAGCATTTAAATTGTCAGCTAAAATACTAATAGTATATAGTTCGGGCTATTTTATGAAATAAGTGTCTAACGTGACATATTCGGCAAAAAAATCTAACCTAAAAAACCTTACCCTATATTACTGCCTGCTTGAGTCTCACCCTAAAGAAAATGGGCCTAATAAAGAAATGAGGGGTAGCCCGCACCCGCAGGGAAGCTAGCCATTAAGATCCCACTTCCTCTTTTCTATATTTCCTAATCCTACATCGGACATGAGAACTTGGGAGAGTCATATATGCATCAAGTCGTTGATTTTATGTAGAGGTATGTAATCGTAAGGAGAATCTCATTTCATCCCATAAGATTATTTTGAATTGAACATGATGAGATGAGTTTTTCACATGTCATGAGATGAGACGAGATAGGATGAGACTTGACCCATGCTTGATGGAACTGGACACAGGACAAGGATAAAAACCCAATTTGTCTCGTCTCATCCTGATAATTTTATAAATACCCTAAAGTTTCTACTTTTTTATTGTTAACTCTTAGGGGCGTGTTGTTTGAGTTATATGTGTGATAAAGTACGTGATAAACTTATTTTCTAATACTTTTTCGTGTTTGTTTCAAGTATTCTCATTTGATATAATGAAGTTATTTAACCTAGTTAAATAACAATATCACATTATTTTCCTTATCACTTTCTCACGAAAATCTACTTTTACGAAATAACTTTCTCAATTCACTTACTCATCATACCATGGTATGATGTGTTGGCTAACACATCTACACATTTTCTAAAATATCTTTTATTTATCAAATTCCCATAAAATATCATTACTTGTTTACATTTCTCCCTAATTGATTTGGATATTTTATTTTCTTGAAGACCAAAGCCACACCTAAGGGTCATTAAAAAATACTAATCCCGGAATCTCGATTGATCTAGTTTTGGTCCAGGCGGGACCAAATCTGTCCCAATTTTGAATTCGAGATTTTTTCTATTCCAAATTTGTTTGCGTCGGGATTGAGACTTGATATTTTAAACATACCACTATTTTCATCACACCTAATGCCATCCCAAAAGGGTCATTCTACAAACCCATCTCAAAGCTCATCTGACAAGATTAAGATATGCAGATTATGTTTAGAAAACTCAAGAATATACATAAAACTCTTCACATATGTATAATATAAAATTTAAATAATTAAAAATAAACGTTCATAATCTTTAAAAAAATTAGAACTTAATAGTTAATTAAGAAGATGTTTCTATTTGTTGAGTGTTTTCCTACCAAATATGAAAATTAATAAGTTAATATTGGAGAAACCGATCTACATGCATTTTTTCTTAGTAAATTTGGGACATTCTTCCATTTAATTTATTTGTTTGTTTGTTTACAAAAATGAAAAAATCACATATTTGGCAAGTATAGTTTATACAAAATTTTAATGTATAATTAAAAAAACTCAATTTCATTCCACAAAATCGACTTTACTAAAATAATTTTAATATTTAGTAAATAGTGTGCGACATCAGCAAATATGTTAAACATATTAACGATTACTGACGGAATGACCACATGAATACAATGTGTACATGTTGATGATGAAATCGCGATTTTTTGTACTATAATGGCCACATTGAAACTTAATATAAACTATAGTTACAAAATATTTTTTTTAAAAAAGAATATTTATACGTTGTATGCAAAAATTTATTTTTTTGTTTTGGCGCAGTAAGAGAAAAGTAGTGGATTTGCTTTTATTGGGTTTAGAAAATAAAATATATACAATATTTCATTGGATTATAATTTTATAAATAATCACTGAAAAAAATATTAATAATTTAATTATTTTTAAATTTTTTGTACAACTTTTCTCACTTCAATTACATCAAACAAAGTAATTTCACTATCCAACTAACTTTTCTGTTATTAAATATGATCATTTCAAAATTTTGTCATCTAACTTTATCATTTAAACTTACACATCAACTTAACTTTCTCAGTATTCTTATTTACCCGTATCAACCGACCCCTTAGTATTTTACGATTTAACCTTTAAACTTTTTAACTTTAGACCCTTTTTAATTTTTAGACATCAGGATAATAGCCCAATTTTTAACCCAGCCCAAATCAATTTAAAAAAACTACAAAGAAAAATTTACAAATCTAGACAAGTTTAAAGATAATGTTTTAATAACCTTCTGATTTTTTAGAGTTCTAGATAAAATAGTAAGTTGCTATAATTGTCAATAGTTATTGACCAAAATGTCCTTATTCTACTTAAGGAGTGTTTCAAATTAAGTGTAATTTAAAACAAGTCAATAAGTATGAGAATATATAGTCAATAGACTTAAAATATATATACAACTAATTCAAACAATGATGTAAATTATACACAACCTATTGAAAGTTACTTCTTTTTATTTTAAAATTTTTTTGGGGCTAGATATAATGCTAGCGATTGACTACATATCATATTCTTTAAAAATTTTAAGATGATAAATGCTGGAAAACTGAAAAACAAAATTTGAAATATTTTTTTTTTAATTTGGGCTAGATATAATATTATAGGAATATCAATGATTTGCTATATATCATGTTTTAGCTAGAAACCTTAACATCATTCTTCGTCTAGTCTCCCTACCGAATTGAGCTCATCGTATCCTCAATGCCTGTAAAATCTCCTCTCCACGTAGGGACCCTCTCAAGTAGGAACCTACATGACACAGACAAAGAACTTTAAGACGAAGAGAACCGAAGGGTGGTTTCCTCGTCGAAGAGCCTCTGATACCTAAGTCAGTGTTCAGTCGATATACCAACATAATTTTCTTTAGGGAGCGTAGGCATACTTCTTCTTTTTACTGGTAGATGTATTTATTCATGAGCCTTCAGGTGAGAGGAAACGTGTCGAAGAAGCCTCTCGGAGGCGTACTAGAGAAGCCTCACAAGACATGATGTTTGTCTCTGATTAGATAGATGGGATGCGACATTGACATAAATCATTCTACATTAAATGTTGAAATGATCGGACGAAGGTAATCCTGACATCCTTTCATGGTTATTAGACCTGTTAAGTGCTACTTTCACCAGATAATGATTGCCTTGTGCTCGGGGTTAATAGAGCTCTCCTCCTGAATTTCAATCTTTTATACGTTCTCGGATCTGTGCAACCCAAGCTTCCTTGAGGCTGACCAGTCAAGGTTGGTCCTTCTCCTTATAAACTTTCTTTCACCCCCCCATAATTTGGCCTAACACGTGTCGTTGCATCATTGGTGGTTAGAAAACCACCCATAATAGTTGCCCCCAGTCAAGGGCTTGAATAGTCTCTTACACATGGGTCTGAAGACTCCATTATCTGAGCTAGACTTCACATGCCTTGTGCACCTCACTCTTGTACCTTAAGTTTTGTTTGTTAAGGGAGACTTGAACGAATGAAATTAATTACCTCTTTAACCTTTGTCAAAACTTGCACGTGAGTCATTTCATTCTTTCAATGATTTAATGCCATTGTCTTTTCGGGAGTGGAGGCACTAACGGTGCATGGGCACGCGCCACAGAACCTGGCTCCCTCATGTCTCACTTCATTCCTATTGCGTCATTCCATTATTGTGATTGATTAAATGACATTTGGTCTTCTGCAATCCTCTCGTCGATTCATGAAATGACAGTTTACCTCTACTAAATGAGTGGTTTTCTTTTAGGCCTATAAATAGGTGATTTCCCTTTCCATTTCCTTCATCTTCGCCATCCTTTCAAAGTTGAAACCTTCATTCTTTCCCTCATTTCTTCTTTCTCCCTTAGTCACATGAACTGTAATAAACATACCTCGAGTGGATACCTTTTACCACGGTCGAGCTTTAACATGGTCTGGATGAGAACTTTATCCATTAATTTGTTCTTTTTTATATAGAGTTGTAGGGTTGTTCTGACCCCAAGCTTGAGTGGGCTCCAAGATAGACTTGGTCCTTTCTTTTGGGTAGCCCTATCTGAATGAGGTCCGGGGTCATGTAGATATGTCACGACCTTTATGAAGTCTTAAGTGTTCCCATCTAGGAGGTCTAGTCGGGCAAAGAGATATATTTAGTCGAGCATACATTCTCCTCATTGAGCTTTTTCCCAGTCTGACAATCTAGAAAGCAAGTTAAATTCCTTTGATTTTGGTATTTGGTCAAAGGACTTTCCCTTTATCACATATCCAAGTGTTTTTGTTCTGGATAAATCCTTGAGTTGAAGTGCTCATCGGAGGGCCATATCATTGTCTCTTGAGCTATGGTGCTCGGCATACATCGTTGGCCCAAGCGTCGATATTGCATTGGCAAAGGCTTTCCCTTAACCTTGGCAGACGAGATTGAGTGCTCGGCGGTTATTACTTTTCTTGTTGTATAGTTAGGCATGTCTGCTCTGGTTAGACCCTTGATCTCGTCCTACGAGCATGAGTGCTAGGAAGACATCTTTCTTTTATGTCTAGCCAGGTGTGTCTGCTCTAGCTAGACCCTTGAACTCGTCTGCGAGCATGAGTGCTCGATAGTCCTTGATGTCTATCGAAGCGTGCCAGCTCTAACTAGACCCTTGAAACCGTCTGATAAGCTGGGGTGCTCGACAGATATCACTTTTTCTTCTTGATGCCTAGTCTGACGTGCCTGCTCTAGCTAGACCTTTGAATCATGTCTGAAGTGTTATGGTGCTCGACATACATCTTTCATTGATGTCTAGCTAGGCGCGCCTGCTCTGGCTAGATTCTTGAACCCGTCTGCGAGTATGATTGCTCAGCAAACATCTTTCCTTGATGTCCAGCCAGACCTACCTACTCTAGCTAGATACTTTAACCCATCTAACGAGCTAGGGTGCACGACGGACATCACTTTTTTGCTTTGATGTCTAGCAAAACGTGTTTGCTCTGGCTAGACCTTTGAATCTCGTCTAACGTGTTAGGGTTCTCGGCAGACATATTTTCTTGACGTCTATCCAGGCGTGCCTGCTCTGACTAGGCCCTTGAACCAGTCTACAATCATGAGTGCTCGGTAGACATTTTTATGTGATGTCTAGCTAGGTGTGCCTACTCTGGCTAGACCCTTGAACTTGTCCGACGAGCTATGGTGCTCGGCATACATCACTTTTTATCTTGATGTCACACCAGGCGTGCATGTTCTTCCTAGACCTTTGAATCATGTATGAAAAGTTGGGGTGCTCGACAGACATCTTTCCTTGATGTCTAGCAAGACGTGCCTATTCTGGCTAGACCCTCGATCCCGCCAGTGAGTATGGGTGCTCGGCAGACATCACTTCTTTTTTATTCCTGCTTGATGGGTTGCAACACTTCACCAGTCATCACTTCTTATTTAACCCCGACTGGTGGACTAGAGCACGTCACCAATCACCATTTTTTGTTTACCCCTGACTGATGGGCTGTAGCACCTCACCAATCATCATTTTTTATTTAATTTAGGCTAGTGGGCTAGAGCACTTCACTAGTCATTACTTTTTGTTTAATCTTGATTGGTGGGGTAGAGCACCTCATAAGTCATCAATTTTTATTTAATCTTGATTAGTGGGCTAGAGCACCTCACCAGTCATTACTTTTTATTTAATCCCAATTGGTGGGTTAGAACACCTCATCAGTTATCACTTTTTTATCTTCGTCGTGTGTCGTAGATGAGTCGGTCCTCGAAGGATTGTAGAACGGCTAGGAAATATTTAGCAAATATAACATGTTCTATATTTTCATAAAAGTGGATTCATATAAAAAATACCTTAGCATAAGTTATTCTTAAGTGAGGAGAAAACGAAAGGACTCTTATATGAAAAGACAGCGATGAGTACAAGATCTATGTTGTCTGCTACTNGGGGGTTAGCCGAGCTTTGATATCTTGAGCCTTTGGCCTTCCATCTTTCGTCGGGGTGTCCTTCTCCAAACTTCATCTTTGCCTCAATAGTAAGACATTTTTAGCCTCGCACTTTGTTCGGGGCGAGCGCTGACTTGTCTTGAAATATTTTTCATGGCGGAATGTTGGGAGTACGACCATCTCCCTAGCCCATCAAGTTCTCTTTCGGGGGCTGCCCCCTGATTAGTGTGGCGGTCTCGTGGTCCTCTGTCCATGTGGTTCTAATCACCTTATTCGTGGGCGGGAGGGGAACATGCCCGTGTATGGGTCACGTCGAAAGCTGGTGTAAGGGGGCTGGCTATCTCACTTGCCCTCTCATTGGGGCTTCGTGAGCTAGGGTGGCTAGTGAGATTGCTTTCTAATTTTGACATGATCCTCGTCCTTTCGTTTCACCCGTTGTGGGATGCAGGGGCCTGGGGCCACATGGCTGGGGATTGCATTTCCGCTAGAGAGGAGAGCTAATACAAGCCTTCATATTTTAGTCGGGACTAATTCACGGCTCGTCCAATCGCGTCGCACGATTTCTTCCTAGTGGCGAAATGGATACTGGATGCTTCGACGGGGACAGCTTTATTGTCGTTCCCTACAGACGGTGCTAACTAGTTTTACTGAAAACTTAAACAGCATTCTTGTATAGTCTCCCTGCAAAATCTCCTCTTCATGTAGGGGCCCTCTCAAGCGGGAACCTACACAACACAGACAAAGAACTCTAAGGTGGAGAGAAATGGAGGGTGGTTTTCTCGTTGAAGAGACTCTGATGCCTAAATCAGTAGTCAGTCAATATTCCGGCTTAATTTCCTTAGGGGAAAGTAGGCATACCTCTTCTGTTTACTTGTAGATGTAGTATAGCTAAGTCTTCGGGTGGGAGGAAGCGTGACAAAGAAGCCTCTCGGTGGCGTGATGCTGATGACTCAAAGTACACGATGCCTGTCTTTGATTCGACAGAAGGGAGACTACCTTAACATCATATCCTGGCGATCGGACCTGTTGAGTGCAACTTTCGACGAGCAATGATGGCCTTATGCTCGGGGTTAACGGAGCTCTCCTCGTAAACTTTGATTTTCAGTCGAGGTTACTCATTCTCCTTAGAAACTTTCTTGCCTTTGAGGCCCCCTAATGCGGCGTAACACGTGTCGTAGTATCATTGGTATTTGGAAAAACACTCATAACATATCACATTCCTTTAAAATATTGGGATATTAATGCTGGAAAACTGAAAAAATTTGAATTTTAAATTTTTCGGAAGAAAATCGCTAACACACCTTACATTGGTGATTGATTATATAATATCAGTGATTGACTATATAATATCAGTGATTGACTACACATCTTCAGTATTTTTTGAAAAAAAATAACATATAAAAGATAATGATCTAATGGAATAAAAATCAGATAAAATATATTTCATTAACAGAATATTGACTTCCATAATTAAGAGATATAATGATTCTATAAATCACCTCAGCTGAATTTTAGGATACAATTAAAATCAAGCGTATTAATTGATAATGACACATCATCAATCATTTAATGATAAACAAAAACTACAAATAAAATCAAACCGAAATTCTGTAAAATCAAGGGTATTAATATTTATTGATTTTTTTATCATTAAATGATTGATGATGTGCCATTAAAATTTATTTACTGTTCTAAAGTAAAAAAAAATACCACTCTATTTATTTTGAGGTTTAAAAATTAACTATTTGGTGCAATTACGTAAAAAAAATATTACAAAGCTCAATTTTTTTTGTCCAACCGTCTTGTCCCATCCCGAGCCTGAACCGTCCAGTTTTGTCCTTAACCTAAACCGTCTCGTCCGGTCCCTCTCAGTATATTACCTCTCTGGGGGACGGGATGGGACCAAAAAAAATTTATTCCTTCTCTTTCAGGACGGGAAAAATTTTCAAAAATCATTTCGTCTCATCCCATTCCGTGCACACCTTTAACTTCATTTGTTAATTTAAAACTGATGTTCATTTTTTGCTTTTGTTTCAAAGATTTTTTTTACAAAGGATTCGTATTATAAAAATATGCATATTGTTATGGTAATTTTGACAAAGATTCGAATGTGGAACTAAAAATACGTTTGCTAAAATTTGTTTATTAATAAAAAATGGTCGTAACACCACTCCTCTGTTAATTATAACTTAGAATACGTATTTCGTCATGTGGAGACATCATTTGAACGTAAAATATATAAGTTTCAAAAAGAAAGAAAAAAGACGACGAAATAAAATAAAAGCCTACACTGCCATGATTGAAATAATCCTATTTGTCCCATTGAAATTATACTACTAATCTACTTTTTTAATCTTCTGCATGGCATCTTTCTAAAGTGTATTCCCAACATAATTATTGTATTGTTTTTCCAAACAGCTTTAATCAAAGTTATAGCAAAATTTACGATTATGACTTATTTTCTTAGACATATAATATTAAGTATTGGTAAAAATCAGGATAGAGTATGTTTGTAATTCAATTTACTCAAATAAAACACGTCGGAAATAGAATATTTATTAAAAAAATATGATCATCTTTTATTAAAAGAAATTCCCACGGAATTCTATTAATAATTCAAAACTTGTTCTTTTATCATTAATATAATATTATTGTTTTTCTTTTACCCTTACTCAAAGTAGCGTGGTCGAGATCAATCATTTTCCTGACAGATAAAGTGAGTCCTAATCAATTTTGTGTCCCCATACTTTGACTGACACGTTTTTTGTCGATTTTTCACAAACAATTTGAAATTACACGAACATAAAACATAACTTAAAAAGATAATGTTTTGTTAAAAGCATGTGTCACAGTCTTCAATACGACGGAGTAGATCGTGGCGCAATGTTCGTGTGTTTTGTTCGTATGTTCAAGCAATTTCCGATGTGTTTTTTATATGTTCTTTAGTGTCGGTGACCTTTTTTCTTATAAATTTGAGAGTCCTAATTTTGTTTTAAACTAATTCTATGGGTAATAAGTTAACACTTGTTATGCTATTAATCTTGGGTGAATGTTTTATTTTTTAAGTTGAGTTAGCTGTTACTATTCGTGATATTATTTTTGTTTCAACATTTGAATGAAAGTAATTATGATTGAAAACTGATTATGTTTATGTGATGACTATTTTTTATTCTACATCTCGAAATATCATTTCTTGCTGTAGTGTTTGTGATAGATATTTAAATTTAATCGATCAGATAGAATTTGTTGTCACTCATATAATCGGAAGAGTAACTAAGTTGTAAATTGCTTGACATCTAGAACTCTTGGTATAGTCACTTTAACTTGATGGTGAAATGCTCAAAATTTTTATTTTTTGTTTATTTCAGATGATGTTTGTAACAGACATTATTTTAGGTTCGGCTGATTTTTGTTCTTTACGTTATTTGTTGATTTTTTATATTTTATTTCATAATTATATATTAGGTTGTATTAGATAATAATAATGTTACAAAGCTAACATATTTTGGTGCAGATACTAATTCATACTATCAATAAACTTATTTATTTAATTTAGATTTTCTTGTTTTTTATGTAATCCATGTATTTCTTGTACTTGTAATTTGTCTAAAATTACTTACCATATGTCTACTTTTCACCCACTTAAGTCCTGTAGTCAGCGCCTCATTTTCTATATTGCATGTGCCAAGTCTTTGTTTTTCATTATTTAAATGTAACTTTTATTTTCCACCCTTAATAAAATTAGTGGTGCCTACGAGAGGTTGTGGAGTTACAGATAAAAAATATCGCTGACAAATTTAAATAGAGTCAAAGTGCACAATGCCCGTAACTAGGACAAAATACAAGTTATCCTCATAAATAAATAAAAATCGTAAAACTATGCAGAGACCAATAGACATATTAAAGCAGTGATTTTTTTCAACGGTTTCAATCCATCAACTCGTGTGGATGGATACCTAGATTTCTTTTTAATATCATTTAAATCCTCGTAAATAAAAGGATTTATTAACTTATATTAATCCTAACCTCCTCAATTGGAATTTAATTTATCTTTTTTAACAATCATTTAATTAAAAAAAATTGATGGTTGCACAAGCCTTAGAAGGTCCTGGGGGTAACTACCCTTAAATGAATTATTTTAATTGTCAAATGCAATTATTTTAATTGTGATTGTGAAACTATTAAAACGGTTGACAATATGACGAAGGAGATAATAAAAATATATTTTTCAAACAAATACTTTTTCAATTAATTAATATTACTCAAGAAAAATGGAAATGGCAAGGAAGAGAAGGCTATTTTTTTTTTCAAAATATCATAAATTAATAAACCAGTAACAAATACAACCAGCATAAAAACATCAATAATTCAAAAAATCAAAGCCTAAAAACGGTGGAACTACCCTTTGAAGGTCCTTGGGGTAACTACCCTTTGAAAGCCGACCCCTTTCAGCACATTCATCAGAAACATTATTCTCCTTACAGAAACAGTGACAGAAATCCAAGCCTTGAAAAAATCTTCCCAAACTCACAATATCACCAACCATCGGTCCAATTTCTGATACCATCACATTAGAAGCAAATTGATTATCAATGAGGAAAAGAGAACCCAAAGCCACCTGCACCCGACCATGACAGAATCGCCTAGCTTCCTCCAAACCCCACCGTAAATCTGATGCTTCAGCCATTAGCACACACGACGCATATTAGATATAACTTTAAAATCAACGGCAACTATCTTCCCCCTCGGATCCCACAAAACTCAACCAAATCAGCCTGAGAATTTGAATCAATCTAAGAAGCATCAGAATGAAATTTTCAAGACTCAAAACTTAAGCGAACCCTCTGATGAGAATGGGCAACGACAGTATCCTCCTCCAAAACCGAAGGACTTCTGAAAAATTTATCAAGATGAATTGAAGTTATACGCACTGCTTCCCCAGGACTAGGGTCTCCACCCTCAAAACATTTACTATTCCAACACTTCCAAGTACGCCACAAACCAAAAACCAACCAAGCCAAAGGGTCCTCTATCTCAGAAATAAACAACTTAATAACCGAAACAGCCTCCTCCAAACAGTCCACAAAGGATACACCCGTTAATTTTTTAGACCGCAAATTAAGAGGATTTGCGGACCAAAAATGGGAAGCAAACCAACATTTAAAAAATAAATGATCAAGAGTTTCCTCCCTAGAATCACAAAGGCAGCTAGAAATAATTTGCATACCTCTTTTAGCCTAATTTGCATACCTCTTTCAGCCAAATTTGCAGTTGTGAAAATAAGACTTAATTAAGTGAATTTTACTGTAATGCCCTTTCTTGTTTACTTATGACAGGACAAAAAAGTAAATTAAGAGTTGATAAAGAAAGAGAAGAAGCGAACAGGAAGAAGTAGACACCAGAAGTTATACTCGTTCAGATCCGAAATGGACCCTACGTCCAGTTGCCCAGAGAAGACCAATCTACTATCAAAGAAGTCCAGAAATTACATAGAGAAGCAATTACAAAAGAATCTTGCCTGAAATCCTTTATAGACTTTCATTACCTCACTGCACTCAAGCCCCAAAAAACAAACTCAGCTTTTTTGTTTCTCGCATGTGGTAAGAACTTCTTTGGATTTCAGTGCCCTCTATTCTTTTCTTGTTAATTGTTGTTTCTTCGATTTTTCTGAGAGGACCAGAGTAATTTCGCATCCCATTTTTTTAGTTCTTAGTGAAAACTTATATGTATGCTCCTTTGACTGTTAGTTTGTAACAGACATATTGTTGCTTATTTAAAGTTGATGCATGTGCTTACAAATTCTCCACCTTGAATCAAGCTTTAGTTAGGACCCAAAAAAAACTTGAATCTTTTCCAGACAAACTTCAGACCTTAGTCTGAAATAGTCTTCACATTTATCAACTTTCGGCATTGCTCAAACTTGACCCATGTGATAGACTTAGTAACCATATCGGAAGGGTTGTCATCAGTGTGAATTTTCCCCACTGTTACCTTCCTTTAAAAGATCACATCCCTGATAAAATGTAACCTTATGTCAATATGTTTTGTCCTCTCGTGGTGCATATGGTTTCTAGTCAAGTGTATAGTGCTTTGGTTGTCACAGAACACTGTTACACAGTCCTATTTGATACCAAATTCTTCTGCAATTCCTTTAAGCCATAGAACTTCCTTAACTGCTTCACTAGCTGTAATATACTCAGCTTCTGTTATAGATAAGGCCACCAATGGTTGAAGTGTAGCTTTCCAGCTCACTGAACAACCAAAAATAGTAAAAACATAGCCTATCAAAGATCTCATTTTGTCTAGGTCTCCTATAAAGTCATAGTCTACATAACCTAAAATGATTTCAGCTTCTGTGTTTTACTTTTCAAACACCAAACCCTTATCTATAAGTTCCTCCTAGATGTCTCATAATCCACTTTATGTCTTCCTAGTGATCCTTCCCTTGTTTAGCCGTAAACATGCTCAATAAACTAGCAGCATAGGCTAAATCTGGTCTGGTACAGACCATAGAATACATAAGGCTCCCAACAACATTTGCATAAGGAATTTTTTCCATCCTAATCTGTTCTTCCTCAATTTTAGGAAATTGGCTAGATGAGAGCTTGAAATAAGATGTTAGAGGAGTTTTGATAGGTTTTGAAACAACCATACCAAATTTCTTCAAAATCTTGAATATGTAGTCTTCTTGATGAATAACTAGCATGTTTCTCATTTGTGCCTACATATATCCATCCCAAGAATTCTTCTAGCTACTCTCAAGTATTTCATCTCAAATTCCTTGTGATGTTGAACTTTAAGCTCATCAATCTTTACTCTATCAAATGATGCACTGAGCATATCATCAACATAGAGTAACAAGTATAACCTTGAATTATTTGTAACATATTTACAGTACACACAATTGTCATGCATACTTCTATAGAACTCATTCCTCAATATGAACTCATCAAATCTGAGATACCACTACCTAGGACTTTGTTTTAAACCATAAAGGGATTTCTTGAGAAGGCATACCTTGTTTTCATCTCCTCTTCTTACAAAGCCAATGAGTTGAGCCATGAAAAATTTCTCTTCCAGGTTTCCATGAAGAAAATATGTTTTTACATCCATTTGTTCTAGTTCTAGTCCATATTAGGTGACTAGAGCTATTAGAAGTCTAATTGAAGTGTATTTTACCACTGGTGAGTAAATTTTAGAGTAATCTATACCCTCTCTTTGAGTAAATCCATGCCACCATTCTGGCCTTTAACCTAGGCATTTCTGCACCTGGAATCCCTTGTTTTAGCTTGTAGATCCATTTGCTGCCAACTATCTTGTGTCCTTCTGATCTGTTAACAAGAACCCAGGTATAGTTCTCATTTAGAGACTATATTTCCTCTTTCATAGCCTCTATCCATTTCTTACGTTTTGGCTTCGAGGCTTCCTAAAAAGTTCTAGGTTCTGTATTTTTTAGGTTGTCAGCCACTGTCAAAGCAAATGCAATAAGATATGCATAACCAAATTTGACAAATACTTTATGTTGCCTTCTGGTCCTGTCCCTAGGGAGATGATAATCATTAAGTTACTCTGGTTCATCATAAGTTTCATACTGATCTTGATACTCAATTTCTGGTTCAATGGTGTGGGTACCAGAATCTGTTGCTTTTGGTTCCTTACTAGTGTTTCCAAACTCCACCTCAAGCCCAAAGTCATCCTTCCTTGATCGAGCTTGTGGTTTGGAATCACTCATAAACATCTCACATTCTCTAATGTGACATCTCTACTTATAAAACTCTTGGACCTGTTAAAATCTAAAATCCACAATTTGTACCCCTTAACTCCTTCAGGATAGCCATGCACCTTTTAGCTCTAGGATCTAACTTTCCTTCCTTAATGTGTGCAAAGACTACTCAACCAAATATTTTTAGATGAGACAGACTAGGTGGAGAACCTGTTCAAACCTCCTCTGGAGTCTTGAAGTCTAAAGCTGCTGAAGGGCACCTATTTATAAGGTATGCAGCAGTGTTGGCAGCTTCTGCCCAGAGTTTTTTTAGTAAGTTTGCACAAGACAACATGCATCTTACCATTTCCAATAGTGTCCTATTCATTCTTTCTGCTAAGTCATTTTGTTGTGGGGCTTGAGGTACTATTTTATGTCTCACCAAGCCTTCATCCTTGTAAAACTTATTGAACAAATCACTTAGATATTCTAGCCCATCATCTGTCCTTAATTTATTAACCTTTCTTCCTACTTGTAATTCTATCATTTTCTTCCACTCTTTGAATTTATAAAACACTTCATTTTAGATTTAAGAATATAAATCCAAACTTTTCTAGAACAATCAGCAATGATAAAAATAAAGTAGCTCCATCCACTTAGTGATTCGGTTGAGGATGGTCCCCAAAGGTCTGAATGGATGTAACTTAAAATTTCTTGAGTTCTATATGTGGTTAAGCTGAACTTAACTCGGGTCTCCTTTCCATAGACACAGTGATCACAGAATCTCAATCCGTCCAGTTTGTCTCCGTTAAATAGTCCATGTTTTCCAAGTTCTTGCAGCCTCATATCCCTCACATGCCCCGATCTCTTGTTCTAAATTGTTGTTATATCAATTTCGGATGCAGAAACAGTGTTTACTGCATCAATCAGTGTACTACCTTGTAGTACATAAAGATCATTCTCCTTTACCCCTTTCATCACTAACATAGAGCCTTTGAAGATCTTAAGAATTTCATTTTCACATTTATTATAACCAGTTTCATCTAGGACTCCAAGAGAAATTAAATTTCTCTTAAGATCAGGTACTAATCTCACCTCCGCTAAGATTCTGATAGAACCATCATGAGTCCTAATTCTAATGGATCTCGTCCCAGTAATCTCACATTCCATGTTGTCACTAAGTAAACCATGCCACCATCATGTTTAGAGAAGGTTTCAAACCAATCTCTATTTGGTGTCGTGTGAAATGAGCACCTAGAGTCTAGGATCCACTGTTTTCCAAAATTTTTGGTTGCTACAATTAAGACATCGGCACTTTCATACCCATTTTCAACAATTGTAGCATCTCCATCAACTCCTTCCTTAGCTTTAGGATCCATTTTCTTCTTTGGACACAATCTTCTTATATGCCCTTCTTCATGACAATGATATGATCTTACTTTCTTACTGTTTTTACCATTTCTAGATTTAGACTTATATTTGCTTTTTCTTTTGTGATCTTTCTTTTCTATTATTCCTCTTACCATCAAAATCTCCCCATTTGAGTCTTTCAGTTCATGTCTCCTTTGTAATTCCTTAGAATTTTGAGCTCCTACCACATTTTCAAGTGATAAGGTTTCCCTGCCATGTTTGAGAATGTCAATAAATGTTTCATAGGATTTTGGTAGAGAATGTAGCAGCACCATGTCTTTATCCTCATCATCATATTCCACTTGAATATTCTCAACATCAAGGCACAACTTGTTAAACTCATCTATGTGATCTTGGAGATTCTTTCCTTCTACCATTTTATAAGAGAAATTTTTTTCTTTAAGATACAATCTACTTGACAAAGTTTTTGTCATGTATAAGCTCTCAAGTTTGAGCCATACTTCTGCTACTATCTTCATTTTGATGATTTCCCTCAAGACTTTCTCAATCAAACTCAGGATCAAAGTGTTGTATGTCTTCTCATTATATCATTCCTTTTCTCCTCGGAATAACTAGCCGGCATCTTGCTTTCTCCTTCGAGTGCTTCATCAAGTCCCAAGTTACACAAAAGTGCTAACATCTTCATTTTCCAGATAGAAAAATCATTAGTCCCATCAAAATTTTCAATGTCATGTTTGGTAGAAGTAATAACATATCAAAAACTTTCTTGGACAGTTTCTTGAATTTCAGGTAGCAATCTTGAAAAAACAAAAACAACATTCTACAACTCCATAACTTGAACTCCCTTAGAAATAGCTAACATTTGTTTACCGTTATAGTTATCCTTAAGAGACATATTAGAAAGATCAGGAGTGACATGAGTGTTTGTCTATTGTCCATGAATCAAGAAGTGTCTTCAACAGAACTCGGTGTTGATTAGATAAGTTGTTGGTGTTCTTGATGTTGTTTCAAATGAGGAGTTGGTGTTTTGTTTATTTGTTTGATGGGATTAGAATTCATGATCGAACCTGCTAAAACAGGTTAATGCATAATGTCCAAGCCTTCTACAAATTTGGCACATAGGTCTAGAGTTGTGCCTTCATCTCCCCCTTCCTCTACCTCTATAGTTGGGACTATTGCCTCTATTGTTTGTTGAGTTACGAAAGAGGTTTCTATTAGTTTTTGTTAAAATTAGCAACATGGACAGAGGAATTATAGATTTCCATTTGGGTAGTGATATTTTGTTGATCCAGACGCATCTTATGACTTTGAAGCATAAATCGTGCTTCCTGTAAAAAATTGTCTCACTTCTTAAGGTAAGGTGAACTACAACATGATCATACTCACTACCTAAATATCTTAGTATGTAAAGTAGTAAATCTTCATCTTCAATAAGCTGGCCAATAGTAGATAAACTATCAGCGATAGATTTCATTCTCAAAATAAAATCATTGATGCTAGAACTTCCCTTTTTGATTGTATGTAGTTGATACCTGAGCTATAAGGTCCTGGCCTTGGAGTAAGAGGAAAAGAGCTCTCCAGACTTCGTGGGAGCTTAGACATCTCACCACATGGCGAAACATGGCTTCTAGGATAGATGATAATAGCCAAATCATGAGATGCGTGTCTGTTCTTCTGCAACTAACAAAGCAGGATTGAGAATGAATGGAGCTTCATTTATGGCTATGGTGTGCTCACTATTGGAAGGTCTTTAATTAAGATTTTGGATAAACTCTTCTCGGACAGGATTAAGGCCATATAGGTACTGCTCCAAGTCGTATGCTCATACTATTGAGTGAGATTTTTAGAATACATAATTTGAACGATCAAGCCTTATTGAAATGGTGACTATATTGGTAGGGAGCATATTAGGTAGAGAGGGAAGCTATGAGAAGGGAATGTTTTGGGCAGTAACATTGCTCGAAGAATGAGTGTTTTTATCTGGAGGATTGATAGCAATATTTTGATTCTCAATTGCAACAGGAGCTGCGGCTTCGTTGTTTGCATTGTTACTAGTATAATTAACCATAGGATCAAATCAAATGTAGGGTGAAATACAGATGTGATACAAAGTCAGTAAAATAGAGGCTAACAGAGAGTAAAGAGAATGCAATAGTTTTCAGTATATTGAATGATAATTTTGGATAAATTTACAAGTGTAAAATTAGGTATTTAAAAAAGAATAAATGAATCACTATGGTTAGCAATCATTTGCTAATGATTGTTATAAAAGGTAATTTTTATCTCAATCAATCAACAGACTCAATGTGGCTATGCAGTTACGTTCTCAGATTCATTTGCAGCCAATAGAAGCAAGCTAATTGGAAGCTGAGGTGGAAAGCAACGCCAGCATGCATATAAGGGTTTTCACTCCATGCAGATTGCGTAGGACGCATTTTCTTCGAGGCTGAATTTGTGCAGGTGAAAGCTCGAGTCAATCCTACAATGGAGTCCGTGAGGAGTTAAGGTTGTGAAGCTGGAGTGTCATTATATTCTTTAACACCTTTACAGAAGATTACATAATTGTTTGACGGTTATTACGGCCATGAACTCCAAGGCTTCTTCATCTGAGCTTTTTTAGTGACCCTATGGAAAATGGTAACCAAATTGGAAGGGGCCATTCATCATCCATAAAGTATTAGATGAAGGCCATATCATTTAAATTCCCAAGAAGGTTATATCCATAGAAGAAAGATCAATGGATTATATCATAAGAAGTATTTTCCATCTTATGTAGAAAAGTACCTAAAAAATTCATAAAACACTAATGGGTGTTGAGGACAAAACTTTGTTCGACAAGTGCACTAAACAAAAATAATAGAGCAACAGTAGTAAATATTCAAGTCAATGAGTGGTGTTGGGTCGAATGTGAACCAGACTTATCAATTCACGTCAAACAGAAATTCATACCTTTTTTTAGATATGAAAGTCTTGAAAGAGATGACTCAGATGAGCAAGAGAATGATTCAAAGGGAGAAGAGAAAATGGAGAAGAGAAAATGACTTTGCTCAAGAAAGTATGAGTCGCAGAGAGAGAGAGAGAGATAGTGGTGGCTAATGTGATTAGGAGAAAAAAACAGGTTTTAGGTGGAGAGAGAGAGAGGTGGCTAAATGTGTTGAGAAAAAAAACAGGTTTTAGGATAAACATTTTCAATTTAATTTTAAACTATGTTGTCAACATTTCCCACGATTTGTAAGACCATCGATATAGGTACGAATTATACCTCTGTATAAAGGAGAAACGAATTTTACGGCGGTTGATGAACCGAAACAACCGCCTCAAAAAACGGCTGCAGTGCTCTTTGGTGGTGTAAATCCCCCGTGGACTCTTGTCACTCTTCCCATTTAGGTTTTAATTACACCTCTGGTACTAAGACAATATTCGAGGAAGGGAACAATTGTTCCTTCATTAGTACTGATAAATCCTCATTACAAGAGTGACGGAACCAGAGATTAGTTTCACCAACAAATTCTGTCCGGAGCGCATGTGTGCTGAGTTGTTGTTTCTAGCACATGATGTTACACAGACTTGCTGAGGTGACTGCATACATGGAAGCTGATGTTGCTCTAACACTTCGCAATAACCCTCGTTAGTCAAAATCACTTAGTTTTGAAGCATCTTCACAGTATAAAGTGTCTAACCCCTTGCCATGACCCATGTTAGACAGAAGCATTGCAAACCAAGCTGAATTAGTGACTTTCAAATTGAGAATCACATGTTAGCCTGATATATGGTGCATACATCACTTCGTATATAAACAGAGAGGCAGAACCAGAAATTTTGTTCAATGTGATCACTTTCTTTTATGTTATATCATAGTTTCAGAATATATTTTATCCTGTAAATTTTACTATATATGTTTAAGGTATTTTTCACGGTATGTTTTTTTTATAAAACTAATTATTTAACAATATATTTTCCAAATCGATCTCAACTCGAATTTATTTGAAAATGAAAGATAGTTGTGATTTCACTAATATCATTTTTTCAACTATTTATCCATTTTAATATAATAATTGATTAGAAAAAACTTACAAACAACAAATTTGATTGATACATAATGGTAGAAAATAATCAGATTACTCAAATTAAATTTACATTAGTAATTCTATTATTTAGTTATTATTTTATGTTACTTTGAAATGAAATAATTTTTACATGTATACATTTATTCTCGTTCATCTATTTCTTTCGTATAATCCACATTCTATTCTTAACTCACATTTTTCACTATTTCATTCTCTAATGGCACTAAAACTAGCAAGATTTTGAGTAACGAGGGCGTGAACGTATTCTTTGAAAGTGTATGTACTAATTTTATGTAAAAAAATGATATTCGGAAATATGATTGTATGTACTGTAATGGATATATGAGGACGATCTCCTTATAAATACTAATTATTGTGTGTAGTTATTATTTTATGTTATTTTAAAATAAAATAATTTTTACATGTGTAGATCTATTCTCGTTCATCTATCTCTTTCGTATAATCCTCATTTCATTTTTAAATCACATTTTTTTCACTCTTTCATTCTCTATATAATTCATCTCATCTCTTTTGTATACTACATGTTTTTTGTTTTCATTTGCATTTCCCCGTTCCACTCATTTGAACCAAATGCCTAAACACTTTTCCATCTCAAAATTTATTTAATATGATTATTGTCTGCCACTCTAAATGAGAATACTAGTTCATTATCCACATGAAATCAGGATTATCTTTTTTTGCGGGCCACCAAAAAGGGTGTCAAAACAGTATGTTTATTAGCAATTTGGCACACTCGAAAGTAATAAAATGATGATAAAGAATTCAGTCTTCGTTATATGAATACTTCACATAAAATCGACTACGTGCATCACCATTTCTTTACAATGAATAAAAAAATACGATGATGGAATTAAGTGTGGCATCTAATAGTTATATTTTCCGGATGACTTTATCTGGATTGATCTTCTGAAGTAATCTTAATTGTATTTTGTTACAATCACCGTATTTCCCATATCCGGTATATAAGAGATATCATTAGCTAATTAAGTAGTACTACAAAACTCGATTACGCCAAAAAAATATATATCATATAATACCTACATGTAACGACGCCGTAAAGGTGTCAAATCGTGAAATCATCATTTGTATAATGGTCTAGCTAGTATTTCTTGTTTACTTAAATTAAGGAATTATGAAAGTCGTAATTATTAAACGTAGTCACTGTAAACAATCATGCATGAAATACAAGAAAAGATAAAGAAATAGGAAGAAAGATCGCCAGCAGAAGAGGAAGAAGAAGAAAAAGTAGATGGAATTCTTTTCTGTATTCTCATTAATTACACAGGTTTAACATCAACACATATATATAACTAATACATACACAAAACATTAAATGATCACAATTAAGTAACTCGCTGACTTCTCTATCTCTATTAGTTCGACTAACTGTTATACAAAATGTAATTGCAATTTGTTATACATGTTGGTTAACATATATACTTTGCCAACGTTCCCTCAAACTTATGCAATCTAAAGAGAGTAGCAGTTCATATTTGAGTGATATAAACTGAGGAGATGACAAAGGATATGGTAAAAATATCAGCTAGTTGATCCTGTGAGCAGATGTAGCTAACCAATATATCCTTTTTAGCAACATTCTCCCTTATGAAATAATAGTCCACCTCAATGTGTCCTTGCATGAAAAATATCTTTGGACGCCAAAGTAAGTATGAATGTAGCAAATCTCTCAAACCAAACTCTAGGAGCTTGCTCAAGTCTATAAAGAGACTTATTCAATCCACACATGTGAGTAGGAGAAGTTGGATCTATAAATCTCTGATGTTGTGCCATATTCACTTCTTCCTGAAGATGACCATGGAGAAAACATTTTTTACATCAAGTAGACCAAGAATTTTGAGCTGCTAAAGAAAGAAGAAGCGTTACTATTCTAGACTTGACTACAAGACTAAATTTCTGAGTATAATCCAAACCAAGTTGTTGTTGGTATCCTTTAGCCACTAAACGAGCCTTATACCTTGATCTACTCTCATCTGCGTTGTGTTTGAGTTTATATCTCCACTTACAGTAAATAACGTTCTTATGAAGAGGTAAATGAGTCAATTTCCAATGACCCTACTGTTGGTTGCATTAAACTCATATGTCATAGCGTTTCTCCAAGTAGCAGATTTACAAGTTGCTGAATAAGATGGTGATTCAACTTCTTCATTTGGTAAGGTAACGTAATGTGATTATGCGAAGCATACCCTTTTCTTAGAGATCCTAGACGTGAATTTAGTCTACATAGGATGATCATTAACAAAACATATAACAAAAGAAACATCAATTGCATTAGTCAATGGCAAAACATTAGCAGGTTGAGATATGGAATAGTGAGTTCAAGTGGACATTGGTAAATCAATTGAAATAGAATTAATTGGTATAAATTTTCTAGTAGTAGAACATGTAGAAGATAAAACATGAGTTGGATTAGCAGGAGTTGTAGATGGAATAAGCAATACAATGATGGAACATAGGTTGAAGAATTAACATAGGAAGTAGTAGAAGATTGTGTTATTTTACATTACAACTAGTAAAATAAAATGTTTCGTCATCGAAAATGACATGTCTAGATATATGCATGGTATCAGATATTGATTTATATCAAATATATTCTTTTGAGTATAACTAACACCTGAAAATGATATGTTTTGAAGACTTTAATTTTAATATGATTTCAAAAATAGATAACATGAAGATTCAAAAATAGTTAAAAAAAATAATCAAAGTAAGTGATCAAATACTATATCAATTGAGCTTTGATTAGCAGAGAATCAGTAAATAATCTATTAATAAGAAAAGTCGGCCAAGACTTGATAGCCTAGTGATTATAGTGAGAAGTTAAGTCTTCTCCATGCTTTCCCATGGTCAACCTTGTAGCTTGATGTTAAAAAATTACTGAAGAATCAATCCTCTACCCCTCCTCTGTGAAAAAAATATATATGTGAAAGGTCGGTGTAATATTCCCCCTTAATATTAAATTTGTCAAGTTGATAAGCGATACTGTAATTTTAAAGTTGTTTTTATGATTGCTTCATAGACTTTCCATTCTGTCTTGTTGTAGTAGTTTTAATAATGACACTGCAATCTAGATTCAAATTTTACAGCTTAATGAATATGAATAACCTTTTTTAATGTGGGCAGAGCTTTTTGACTGCGGGGCCCGAGGTAGAATTGTTGAAAAGATCCACTTGCACTTTCATCTTCCCTTTAGTTCTAGCTATTACATCATACTAGCTAGTAGCTAGTCCTCTTTAATCATACATGCCCATGTATGGTACATGGACCATTATATAATTTAAATATAAATTATGTGTATATGTACGTATTATTTTTCAAATATACATGAAACAGCTTATATATGATACATGAATTGTACGTAAAATTTTCCTTAATTCAATACTTGATATTATTAATAATGTAGTCACATTTACCATACAGGCTAACAATTCAATTGTCACTAAACAAGAGAACATCCGGTTGACATCAAACTAGAAGAACAGCCAAATAACCAAATAATTATGCTTCAATCCTACAATTCAATCTCGTGATCGGGGATGTGCTTAGAATTAGCTTCCTCAGTGTTGCTGAAAAACACATCACTTTGAATTTTATTGAACATCCTATTAGAACGGATATAAGCAGTTTGGTTCAGTACGGTTTAAGATATTTTAACGAACTGAACCGTAATGTGGTTTATACAAAATAGGAACCGAACTGAATCGGAGAATGAATAAATCACGCCGAACCGAACCGTCAACATTTTTTCTAAGCCGCACCGAACCGGTAAAATAAACAGAATAAGTTCTATTGAAAATAAACAAGTCTTAATTTGAATAATTTTCTGAAAACGTAAAATTACATATAGAAACAGAGAAGAAAGAATTGAGATCATTCTAATCCAAAGTTCTATTAATAGATTATAAATACAATCAGAAAACAATAAAATCCTCATAAATATCGAAAAATTCAAAAGACGAAAATTTAAAATACAAACTAAAAAGCAAAATACAAATGAGTCTGAGAGAGAGTGTGTGTAAGGAAGTGGTGAAAATGTTTATGAGTTAGGATTAGAGTATTGTGAAAATCTCTTTATATATTGAATATGCGGTTCGGTTCGGTGTGATTTTTTATAAAAATCACAAACCGAATCGAACCGTGAACTTATCACATATCAGAGATCAAATCGAACCATCTAAAATGTTGAAACCGACCGAACCACATCGATTCGATCCGATTCTGTCGGTTTCAACGATTTTTCTCACACACCTACTTATTAGTATTGACTTAAAACCCAAGTGAAGTGTAACTTAGAGTGGTCGAGAATTATATTGTCAACAAACAAAAGAAAAAAAGGACGTAATTTAGTTAGTTGAGTATAAACAATATAGTACGAGTATATGATAAAATGGACCACTCTTCAGTCTTCACCTACTCAAGCACATCCTAGTGGGATAGGAAATAAAATACGTAATAATTTATAGATTGCACATGAAAGATCACATGCAAATTTGGACCGCTTCCCCTCTATGATTTTCGGAAATGATCATTGCAGGCATTATTTTACTAGTATTTTTATAAGTAATGATATTTTAGATAGGGTTTTGGTCTTGAATTTGACTAGTATTTTTAATACTGAAGATTCATTTATATCAATTTAATCCTTAAATTTTAAACAATGTTTTAAATTCGGCCATTACACTTTATATATTTAATCAATCTAGTCCATTAACTTTGAAATTATTTTTAATTTGTTCACTGCAATCAATCTCGTCTCAATTGAAAAGTTAATAAACAAAATTAAAAAAAAAAAGATCAAAGTTTAAGAACTATAGTCCAAAAATTTTGTCAAACAGTTGGCATGTACCCAAATGACACATCTTTCCAAATATTGGAGTGATCCGAGAAGAACAATTAAGGTATTTGTGGATCAAAATGAAAAAAAAAAAATCAGTTCAGTGATCAAAAGCATAGTTTAACATTTTGATTATACTTGTCATTTCATAGATAATGCACGTATTTAATCAATTTAAATTATATTTATATCTTAAGGTATTCCACCGATTATAAAAAAAATTCAATAGCTGGCTCGTCATGCACTACTTTAGAAATAACATTTATTGTTTACAGTACATACCTATTTTTTGTCATAGGACTATATATACGTATGCCATCGAGGACTAAATGTTAAAATCTTGATTTTAATAAATTAATTAAGTGCAGTTCAACCATTCTAGAGGTTCAAATGATTTAAATGCACGACATAGTTTATTTTCAAAATACTCACGACTACAACTTTCATTCACTACTACAATTTTCATTTTTCAATAACGGAAATCCCCGTTGTGATAAAACATCGACGCAATGACACAACCATCATCTTAAAAAGTATCGTAAAAAATAATTAATTTTTTATGACGGTGGGTTTTTAGTGAGTGTTGCTCTACCAACCTCGTGAATAAGCTAGTTTACATGATGGTATACATACAACTATACGGTTGTTGTAGGAACCGTAGTAAATAATATGGTTGACCTTCATCGTCAATACTCTTTCTCTCTCGCCTTTGTCTCTCTCTCCCGATAACTCACTCTNATATATATATATATATATATATATATTGTCCTGTTCTACAACCCAATTTTCTAGTCATCCAGTCATTTCAAAAGAGCGGAGGAGACTTTAGACGAGTGTTCTGCCAGCACTATTATTGTAAAGGCTTGAAAGTATGGTTCGAGCATCATTGACACCATCACTTAGGATAGTATGAGCTTTTCCATTCTTCTGTACCATGTTTCTACTTCATGTAGGCCTCTACTTACAAAATATTTTTGTTTATGTTGTTTAACACCCTCTTTGAATAGTGTTGCATCAGTTATTTTCGAGGTTACCAGACAGAGGAAAGGTCTTCACTAAGATTTGATTTTGATAAGAGTGGCAAAGATGCGAGGTACGTTTCCACCTTTAGAAATTTTCTTTGCATTTGTTGTGCCACCCCCGGGCTTCTACTTTTCTATTGTAAGGAAGAACACCCACCATTTTCCCATTGACGTTGATTAGACATGTTCAATGCGGCTAGTTTTCCTAACAAGATAGGCAATTCCTTTATATTACTGACTTCATCTCAATAAATACATTGACTTGGTCTGAGTTGGCTTTTATCCCTCTTTGATTAACCAATTGGCTTAAAAATTTCTCTAGATGCTACTCTGAAGGTGCGCTTTTTAGGGTTCATCTTCATTTTATACTACCTTAGTACGTAAAAGGATTCTCCAATGTGTCAAATGTCATTTCTACGTTTTACTTATTTGACTGGTACGCCAATGATGTATAGTTATATCTCTTCCTAATATGGTTTCGAAAGACCTTGTTGACCACCTCATATGTGAACTAGAACTTTTCAGTCCAAAAGGCATCACCTTGTAAAAAAATATTCATTGTTCGGTGACCGATGATGTTTTCATCGACCATCTCTTATATCTTGATCTTGTTATTCCACGAATAGCATCAATGAAGTGATGAGGTCCTTCTTTAAGTGGTGGTTGGTTTGTGCCCATGACCTTTTGCATTTATGAATTTTTGCTCCTTACAGCCTGCACGACCCATTGGTTCTATATTGTCATGCTTTTCAGTATAACTTGGACTATCATTTGTACTCCTACAAAATGTTGATCATTGAGGATATAGGTCGGCAAGTTCCTTTTCTCATCTATCTCTGAGTGGTTGTCTTCGTTTTCTTAGATAGTGTTTGGCCTAGTGTGTCAGTCATGATTTCATGGCTTCTGGGTTATGGAAAGCGGGAGATAACAATGTTTAGTGTTTACATCTCTCTCAATACAGTACCAATTTGGAAAGGAAAAGTTAGAAATAATATAAAAGTGAATGATTTTTTTCCTGATTCTTTGCAACAGAGCAATCGTCTCTTCTTATAGGGTTGCTCTCAATTAGGTATTCCACCATTCCAACCTTGAGTCATTATCTGGCCTAATTTAGGATGGTCTGATTCATGGAAGTATTTATGTCGTCCAACCTATTCGACGTACTAGAACACCTTTGCTCATCAACTTAAATTAAAATTTGATGCTCTTTCACTCTTGGATCAATAACGTATACGCTCGTTCTATTCCTTGATGATCCACATATACAGACATTTATGTGGAGCCTATGAATATTCTAAGGCTCTACTTTCGTTAATATTTGGGTTTATCGGATTTGGATTTGTGAATGATTTTGGCATTCTTTTATACTCTCTTTGTTGATTAGTGGAGTTCTTCTCATCTTCGCATGTGGATTTAGGAACATTGTCGAACCACGTAGTCTTTGTGTTCTCCCTTTTTTTATCTATCATTTTTTATAGCTTGCATATTTCCTAATTTTTTAGTGTTGCGGTCATAACAAGTTGTATCAAAGCTATGATTATATTTGGGTCTTGATATTATGGTGGTAAAATATGAGATCAATAAATTTGATGGGAAGAATGATTTCAGTCTTTGACGGTCGAAGATGTGAGTCTCATTAGTTCAACAAGGCTTGCTGAAGGTGCTGAAGGACAAATACGCTTTGCCGACGAAATTGATCGATGAAGAAAAAGTTGATCTCATGGAGCGGGCACATGGTTCAATTAGCTTATCATTATCTGATGAGGTGTTACGTCAAGTATCCAACGAGATGTCTCCTGATGCTTTGTGGGTCCAGTTAGAGAAATCATATTTAAAGAAGTCCCTCACCAACGACTCTATTTGAAAAAACTTTCATACATGCTTCATGATGGTTGAATGTATGTAAATTAAAAATCATATTGATGAATTTAATCGCATTTTTTGGATTTGAACAATATTGATGTAAACTTTGATGGTGAGGATCAAGTTTTGATTTTGGTATGTTCTTTACTTTATTCATATGACCATTGGTTGATACTATATTTTATGAGAGAGATAAAATAGCTATGGAGGATGTAAAATATTCTTTATACTCAAAAGTGCTAAAGAAGAAGATCGGAGAATGACATTGAGAATTCAGAGAATGATTTAGTAGCTGGGGGAAGAAGTAAACAAAATAGTTTAAGGAGTAGTAGAGGTAGGTCAAGGTCTAATTCAAATAATAGAAAAAGGAAGTAAATTTTTATCACCAAGAAGGGCACCAGAATGTTGAATGCCCTAAACTTAAAGATACAAAAGGTGACTATTAAAAAATCCTCTACTACCCATGATATCGCTAATGTAGTAGAAAAGAGTTTATACGGTAATTCCGATAATGTTGACACTATCTTAGTTGTATGCATGAGTTTCTCAGCAAAAATTGGATTTGTTTATCTAGCTTATATGTATCATATATGGCCCGATGTGGATTGGTTTATTACTCATGAATCAATCGATGAAGTTAAAATCTTGATGGAAAGTAAGACCCAATGCAAGGTTATCTATATTAGTATTATTTAGATTAAGATGTGAAGGTATTGTTTAGACTTTGACTAATGTGCGGCATGTACTGGATGTGAGAAAGAACCTTATTTCTTTGAGCACGTTTAACTTCCAAGGTTACTGGTATTCAAGTGAAGGTGGAGTTTTGAAAGTTTTCAAGGGCGCTCTAGTAGTGGTTAAGGGAGATGACTCACAACCTATATATAGTCCAAGGAAGCATAATAACTGGTGTTGTAGCAGGCAAGGGTTGTTGAGTGGTCAAAAAACTGGAAAACTTAACTTTTATGAGCAATGTCTTAATGGGAAGCCGTGTAGGGTCAAGTTCATTATAGCGATTTATACAACATCGGGCATAATGGATTACATCCATTTAGATCTTTAAGGCCCTTCTCATGTTGAATCTAAAGGTGGTACGTATTATTTTCTAACATTTATTGATGACTGCTCTCGGCGAGTTTGGGTTTATTCTTGAAGCAAAAGAGCAATGTATTCTCAATCTTGAAGAAGTGGAGGGCTCGTGTTAAGAACTAAACGATTATGAAAAAATCATATTGCATATTTAATAATTGTCAGGAACTTTGCAAGGGTTTATTTGAAGAGTACTGTGGAAATGAAGGCATTGTGAGACACCACACATGCACGAGAATACCACAATAAATGGCATCGGAGAACATATGAACAGAGCCCTTACAGAGACAGTGCATAGTACACTCTCTAATGTTGGTTTGCATGATAGTTTTGGGCTGAGGCTGTCAATTATGCATGCTACTTGTGGATAGGTCTTCATCGACATCAATTGAATTGAAGACTAATTGAGTTATGATTTGGTTCTCCTAATGATTATTCAGTTTTGAAAATATTTGATTGTCCTGTATATGTTCATGTGTGTGATAAGCTTGTGCATAAGTCATAAATATGTGTATTCCTAGTATTTCAATCTAGAGTGAAGGGTTATCATTTGTCGTGTGTTGAACCAAATCCACTCAACTTTATAATTAGCAGAGATATTAAATTTAATAAGAATATCATGCTACTGGGGAGAAAGGACTTGTTTGCTATAGGTTCAGACTGTGGTGTCAGTTTGCAAGTGGAGCTAGAAGTTGAAACTCCTAGTAAAGTGTAAGTTATCATTCTGATCAGCTAGTTAATGACGAGTTGCACAATTTAGTATATGATATCGTAAAGGAGCAACAAGAACAACAATACAGTATTGTTACTGGATAAGAGAGGAGGTATATTAGACTACCTCAAAGGTATGCTCATGTATACTTGGTATAGTATGCACTGACTGTGGCAGATAATACTAAGGCTTAGGAACATTCCAGTAACTATGTGATGGTCATAAGCAGTGAGTCTACTCAGTATATTGTTGCTATGAGTGAAGAGTTTGAATCTCTTTATAAGAATCATATATGTGAGTTGGTTAAACCACCTGAGGGCCAGAAGATTATTAGGTGCAAAAGGTCTTCAAGAAAAAGGAAGGAATCTCAAGGGTTGAAGCACCGAGGTTCAAAGCACGCTTAGTTACCAAAGGTTATAGCGACAGAGAGTGAGTGGATTTTAGTGAAGTGTTCTCACCAGTTATGAAGCATAGTTGTATTCGCGTGTTGCTTGCTGTGGTTGCATTGTTTTACTTGGAGCTGGAGCAACTAGATATCAAAAAAAAATTTCTACATGGTGAGCTTGAGGAACAAATTCTATGAATCAACTAAAGGGTTTGTACTTCAGGGTTTGAAAGATCATGTTTGTTTGTGGAAGAAGTCATTATATGACTTGAAACAATCTCCTAGGTAGTGGCACAAATAGTTCTATTTGTTTCTGCTTGGGCACGATTACTCTAAGAGCAACTATGACAGTTGCATCTACCATAAAAGTCTCTTAGATGGTTCACTTGTTTATTTGTTGCTCAACGTTGATGATTTGTTTATTATTGTAAAGAATAAAGCTGAAATCATCAACTTGAAAGCTTAGCTTTGTGGTGATTTTGAGATGAAAGATTTGGGCGTTACCAAGATGATTTTGGGGATGTAAATTGAGCAGGATAGACTAGCAGGCAAGTTGGTTTTGTCTCTAAAGAATTACATCGAGAAATTTCTTGAACGCTTTAGCATGTCGAACTCTAAACTTGTGAATGTTTTGTTTACTGCACATTTCAAGCTTACAGCAAGTATGTCACCACAAACTAATGAATAAAAGGAGCGGATATCACATGTTTCATATACTAGCACAGTTGAGAGTATCAACTATGCTATGGTTTATACTTGTCAAGAAATTTCACATGATGTTCATGTCGTCAGCAGATACAGGGAGAACCCTCACAATGTTCATTAGGTTTTCGATCAGCGAGCACCCTAGACACTGGATCGTAGCCGACCAGTAGGTCTTTTGGCCATTTAGATTCTGGCAAGCTATGAAACATATCCTTCAATATTTCAAAGGCACAACAGATTTTAGTTTAGTTTTGGGAAAAATTTCTTACACTTGTAGTAGTGTTGTTGGTTTTGTCAACTCTAGCTATGTTGGTGATCTTGATAAGTGGTGATTTCTCAAAGGTTATTTGTTCACACTTTCTGGTTGTGTCATTATTTGGAAGGCTATTCTATAGTTTATAGTCGTGTTGTCTACTACTACTATAGAGTCAGAGTACATGCCATGAGTAGAGTAGTGAATGAAGCCATTCGAGTTAGGAGTTTCGTTATTAATTTAGGACTTCAGCAGGATGCTATTGTTGTCTGTTGTGATGAACAGAGTGCTATACATTTGACCAAAAATCAAATATATCATGCGAGTACCAAACACATATATGTTAGATATGACTTCATTCGTGAGGCTCTCTCTTAGGGTACTGTTACAGTTAGTAAAATTTCTATAACAGAGAATCAAGCTGATATGATGACTATTCTATTCCGATCCGCAAGTTTAAGCTTTACTTCAACTATTTTGGAATTTCCAGTAAATGATTTGTTGCTTCATTAAAGAAGGTGTTTGTGTCTTGGTTTTGTATGCACCACAACATGTCAATCTTTATCTATATGATATTGTGCGTAATACACAAGACGTGCTTGAGATGCAAAGACGAATGGTTCATCTTTCAAATCCTCACCGGTGTGAACAAAATGTGAAAGTTAATAAGTGTAAACCCAAACTCATCAACATTTCTTCTAGCATTCGTGGTGTTAGTCCAATCACAATTAAATAACACTACTTTGAACTTACGTAATAGTTCAGTTCAATAATCTCCTTCAATATCCCATAATATTTTACTTTTCCTGTTACTGGATTTGTATCCCTCGAACTTGTCTAACTTCTAGTCTTAGCAGTCACTAAAACACCACAATTCTGCGTCTTTAGTGCTACATCACTTTTTTTGTTGCGAAATACAAATCCCTTTTATATAAATCTTACATATTTTTTTACCACTCTATTTGGACCACGAGCTAACCACCTTATTTCGCCCGACACTTCATTTGTTGGCCTATTCAATTAAACTATAATCAGAATTAACTTATCAAAATCACATGTAGTTAACTAACAAACTTAAACTTGTATAAGATTGAAGCCATCCAACAAATTTTTCATGTACTAAACGTTGGATCTCGTTTGGTGTAGGTCGACGTCAACAATTTTCCCTTTTCACACCTACTTCACATTTTCTACATGTCAAGATAAATGAATTACATAAATACTCAACAATTTAGTTGAGATATATGTAAAAGGTAAATTATTACCATTGGAAAAGTTTTGTCAATTGAAAATTGAATAATACAAATCTATGTGCTTGTAACTAGAACTTCTCATCAAGATAGCCTTATTTTATGGTTTTTGTTGGTCGTCCTTTATTAGGAAAAATACCATCATGTGTGGTTTCCACATTTTTAACATCCAAATTTCTAGAAGGACGATTAAATCTTGTTTCAGTTCCTTCAAGGTATCTCGAGCAGAATGTCACACTCGTGTATTATATATCCTTCTGATATGGAACATTCCAGATGAGTATTATTACGGACATGTGATTTAAGCTTACCAAGATACCTAATGCAATAATGTGTAAGAAATTAACATCAGCGCATGTAAATTTTTACCTTGTGAAGTAATGGACAAAACATTTTATATTGATACCTCTCAATATGATACATCTACCTATAATGCACGGGTCTGGCAATCTTTGCATCATTTTCCAAGTGTACTACTAAGTGTACCATAATGGTGAAAAAGGATGGAGGAAATATTTTTTCCATTTGACAAAGTATGACCACAATCCGAGATTGAAGTTTTGTCGATCATATCTATTTGTAGACTTTTAGAACAAAATTCTCTGAAAAACCAACTCAATTCATATAAAATAGAGTACACTTTCTCTGCCAAAACACTCGTAATGCTATGGGTAAAAATGTTCCATGATAATGTGACAATCATGACTTTAAGATCTTGAATCTTGCGTTGCTTTAAATTGATGCAACGAGAAATATTTGATGCCCATCAGGAACTCGGATACTCTTCAGCACATTAAAGAATATGTATTTTTCATCATTCATCATTGGAAAGAAAGTAGGAGGTAAGTAAGTGGTATCACCTTGAGTCTTTGGATAAAGTTGACTCATTATACCCATATGTTGAAGGTCTAGGAGGGCCTGATAATAATCGTTACTCTTTCGTGGATCATTAAGAAATGTCCCAAGTATGTTATCAAATACGTTTTTTTCAATGTGCATTACATCAAGATTATGACATAAAAGATTAAACTCCCAATAAGCTAGTTGAAAAAATTTACTTCTCTTCTTCCAATTGCACATTATCATCACTAGATCTTCATTTTTGACCAGATTCTTTACTTTTTACAAAAGTGACATTAAGGCCTTGGACTTGTTGTAAAACATCTGACCCCGTAGGATAAATAAGAGTCGGTCTATTCTCCATTACGCTGTTAAAATTTTACTATCACGACGAAACCTATGGCCAAGCTTTAAAAATCTCCTATGGCCTATGAAATAATTTTTTTTTACTATATTTCAAGCGTTGATAATTTGTTTCATAATTACAATGAGCGCAAGCAAAACATGAATGAATACTCCACCCAGACAAATAATCTAGTCCTAGAAAGTCACTAATCATCCACAACAATGCCGCACGCATACTAAAAACTCCGTTCCTTGATGCATCATACGTATTGATACTATTTCCCATAATTCTTCCAATTCTTTTATCAAAAGTTGTAAATACACGTCAATATTATTACCAGGGATAAGAGTAGAGAGAATCAACGATGTTTGTTTCATGCATATCCAAGGAGGCAAATTATATGGAATCAAAACAACAGGATACATGTTATAACTAACACTCATTGCTCCATATGGATTGAAACCATCACTAGCCAATCCAAGTCTGGCATTGCGTAGTTCGGATGAGAATTCAGTACGTCTAAAGTCAAATGATTAATAAGAAATTGAATCAGCAAGATGTCTCAAAACACCATCTTTAGTACGCTCTACATGATGCCATTTCATATCGTCATCATTTTTAGACGACATGTACAATCTCTGTAACCTTCCTTATAAAGGAAAGTAACACATTACTTTAGCAGCTTTTGGCTTCTTCTTCCTTTTTCCTTGAGATTGAGATGTACTTTCACCCTCCTTGGTTATCCACCTTGAAGTACCACAGGCAGAACATGATTGTTCATGTTCTTTGTCTTTTCAATATAATATGCAGTCATGTGAACAAGCATGTATCTTTTCATACCTAATACCTAGGTTTTTTATAATCTTTGCAGCTTCATAAAATATTTTTGGTAACTCTCATCCAGTTTTATGCAATAACTCAAGCAACCCCGATAGTGCCTCATTACTCAATCCATGAAGAGACTTGAGGTGGTAAAGATGAACAATAAATAAAAGTTTTGAAAAACTTTTCCATTCTGGATATAAATTACTATATCTAACTAAGTTAGAGAAATCATTCACCTCTGCGTGTTGAGCATCATTTAGTTGCTCATTCATATTATTATCAGTGGGTTATGTTTGCAAATCATTTGTTACTCTCTCATTATCCTCAACTTCGAATGCATCACGCAACAAAGTCATGCATATTGTCATCACAAGCTTCATACACAAATGCATGGTTCACATTTCTTTCATTAAGCTCTTCTCCATTTGAATTTTGTAATAGGGATTCAACATGACAAAATCAACGTGTATAACTAATGCAAAACCTATTACACACCAAGTGCCCATGCATACTCTCCCTATTCAACTATAGCATATTCACACAATGTTTACATGGACAAAATCTTACCCTCTACAGAAACTCTTTCAAAAGCAAAATCAAGAAACTCCACAACTCCATCAAGACAATCTTGACTAACTCAAGATTTTTCAATCCAAATTTATCCATATTAAAATCAACCTGAACACATTATAATAGATAGTTCAATACAATAAAAATCAAACTCACGATGAAATTAGAGTCACAAATTGAGGTACAGAACAGAGACAAACAAGTTGCAATCACTACAATAATTAAATAAACTAAAAATTAGGAAAATTACAATAAACAATTAACTAAAAAATTTAGCTACCCATATTCAAACTATCTATTAAATTAGCTACCCATATTCTAACTATTTGACTATTAAATTAAATAAATTAAAAATTAAGAAAATTACAATAAACAATTAACTATATTCATAATTAGATTACAATAAACAATCTAACAATAGTCTAACTTTGGCATAAATGAACCAAAAGCACCAATCAACATGTTGAGAATTTTAGATAACATAGCTAAGTATAATGAATTAATATTAACAACTTTTCATAGTGTGAAGAGTATACACGCATGTTAGTATCTGTGAGTATGATCTTACTTTTATTTTTTTTGAAAATTTGATATTAAAATTTACAAGTAGAGGAATCAAGCATTTGCCTTTGGCATTTAGAATAGAAATATATAGATGAGAATCACATTCCAAGTGTGTTTTTTCTGTGTAAACCTATTTAAAGCAAAATAATTACTATAATCATAAACAGTTCAAATTAGAAAAATAAAAAGAAATGAAGATTAACAATGATTGATCATTTTTAGATAACATAGCTAAGTATATATACGTTGTCTCTCCCTATCTATATACTCCAATCAACATGTTAGGAATTTTATATAAATTTATAATAAAATAGTAACCAATAATGTGCCAAAATCTGTTGTAAAAAGTCCAAAGGAAAGAGAGGAAGAGAGAAAAGCTTATTGTAGATAGAGAGAGTGAGTGAGATTGCAGAGAGACAGAGGAAGAGAGAAAAACTTGCTGCAGAGAGAGACAGAGGGAGATTGCAGAGAGAGAGAGAGGCGAGAATCGAGTATGTACCTGTGGATCGTGGAGGAGCCTGCGGTAGGGGAGCTCGCGGTAGAGGAGCTTACAATAGAAAATCACGGTGGAGGTTCGCGTCGCCTACTGCAGAGAGAGGGGGGAGATCACGCGGGTTTGGGAGAAAGAAAAAATTAGTTATTTAAAGGTTATTTAGCGACGGTTTTAAAACCGCCGTAAAATATTTTCAAACCGCCGCTAAACGTAAAATTTTTAGCGGCGATTTTTTACCGGCGGTTAACATACCCGCCGCCATAAAACCGTCGAGGAAGACCATTTTTCTTGTAGTGTTGTAAAAATCTAGTTTTGAAGATGGATTCCATTTAAGGTTGTCGATTATTTAACAGTCATGCTCTCTTAATCTCCTTTATAAATAAGACTCCCCTTTCCATTTTGTATCGTACTAAGTCATACCAAATATAGAATATTTGTGTGGGATCTATGGATATTATAAATCACATAAGTTCTTTGTATTCTGCATTTTATTATTTCTCTCGTTTTTATGTTTTGTATATTTTTCAATTTCTAAAGTTGTCATAACATAAATAATTGTTTAAAGATTATTTATTGATTGGTTAAAATCTAACAAATAATATCTGTAGTGGAATAGTAAGAAAGAGAAATCACTCTCTCGAGAACCAAAAATTAAACTTTTGCAGACCCTTAATTTTTAGTTAGCCTTTAATTACATATGAAACTTATGATATGGGATAGAATATCACATTCTCAAAAAATAATTTAATTTTATTGTTTGATCCAACAAAGCAGCTAATTTTAAAATGAGTGAAGGCCCAAAAAAGAAAAAAGAAAAGAAAAAAGGTTCTAATAATGTTGTTACATAATGGCTCTATCGTGCGCTGAAGAGAAAATTTGCATGTGACATAATTTCACATCAATCTTTCTTTCTATTTTATCTTAATTACATGAACGTAAATACCTAATTTCATCAATTACACATGATTTATTTGGCGCCGATGGGAAAACTTAAAATGTCATTCTTCAGCTTAGAACTCACTATTTATTTATCAATCATTATAGATATCTCATTGATATATATATAAATTAAAGTCTATAAACAATAAAATTAAGAATATGATAAATAATAACTTATGTGTAGGAATGTTTTACCAAATAACTTGTAAGATTTGAGTATAATTTGAAAAAAAATTGTATGAACTTATTTGTGGATGAAATTAAACCAAATAGGATGTTCATGTAAGTTTGTAAACTAAACAAACTGTCCATGTAATTAAAGTAAATCATATGAGAATTAACCCTTAAATGAACCCTATAAGATAATATGTGTGGAAATTAATAAGTCAATGAAACTACGTGCAAAGTCATTACAAAAAAACAGCTAACACTCACTAGAACAACAAGGCAATCCATATGGAATCATAATTTGTTGGGACTATTGTTTTTTCTTAACAACAGATAGTTAATTATTCTAATTAATCACTTAAATGTACCTTAATTGCAGGTAGATTAAATGTATTTTTCTTCAAAATCTACATCCAGTTGCAACTGCTTCTAAAAAGTTAAAACACAAAGACAATTAGTAAGTTAGAATGGAAGAAGAGAAAATAAAAACGCAAGGCATTGGAACGGAAAATTACTAAATTGAAAAAGCTTTTAATTACGGAAAGCAAAGGGATATCTTAGTATTTTTATCTTATTATTCAAATTTATTATTAGGAAATTTAAGTAAAATTACCGAAAATGTGACATTTTGGACGGAGGCCAGACAATTAAAGTAGGGAAAGCAAAGGGAAATCTTAGTATTTTTTTATCTTATTATTCAAATTTATCAGTAGAGAAATTTTAATAAAATTACCGAAAATGTGAAATTTTGGACGGAGACCAGACTTTTAAAGTAGTACCAGTTGGAGGAATAGAATGTGATAGAAAGTTAAGCCGCCGGGTCCCATGGCTTAGGAAAATTCAAGGAAGGTTAGGTACTCACATGTTTTAAGATGAAGCTCGTCTGGTTGCTAGTCGATTCAAACAGGTTTAACCAGGAGAGATCATATACAGCTCTTTAATTACATTATTACAAGCATATTCTATGTAGTTTCAGTCGATACATAATAAGAAATCCATAAAGAATTAGGTATGATCAGTCAACAGTACACGTAGAATCTTGAAGCTACACAATGAATTGGTAGAGAATACTTCGGGTTCGGGTTCATATGGGTCGAAATAAAATCTCTAATGATTTAGATCTGCACTCTTGAGACAAACTTGTTACATGTTTTCATATGGGAATAGGCTAAATAAAGAAATAAATAACCATGTGAGTTCTTTATTCAGCTTGCGTACCTTGCAACCCTTAATCCAAGCAAAATGTTTTGAGCCCACTTCATGGATACAATTGGTCCAAAAATTGGTGACAACCCATTTTGGACATAATCTCATTTGTATTCTTTTGATAATGCTGATTTTATAACTTAGTTTACATTTGCCAAACAAATTTAATATTAATAAGTATCATCATGTTCAACACTATTGTTAGTTTACAGTATGTCTAGTCGTTGTTACATGTGATGATAAATATTCAAATAAACAAAAAATGTTTTTTAATAGTGTTATATCTGTTAAATCTCACCATTTGCATATAGCTACATTGTCAAACTAATTCTAACAGTATTAAATACACAATGATACATAACGTTAATTACTAAATGTACTGTGATTTTTTTGACAAAGTGATTTTGTTAATGTTAAAAGGGTAAAACATTCAAGCTATATAAAGGTTGTGAAGGCATTGCAAAGAGGCAGAACCAAAACCCACTTTGGGTGTAAGATGGGGAAAATGGGTTCTTCTATTCTCCCTCTCTTTGTAGCTATTTTGGTGGCAATATTCTCTTTATGTTTGCCATCCACCACCTCAGCTAACTACGTCTACGCTTCACCTCCTCCGCCATCTCCCTACCACTACAAATCACCACCACCTCCAGTGTACTCTCCACCTCCTCCAAAGAAACCTTACCACCCTCCTCCCATTTACCACTACAAGTCTCCTCCACCACCTCCTCCACCTTACAAGTATAAATCACCTCCACCACCTCCTCCATACAAGAAGCCTTACCACCCACCACCCATTTACCACTACAAGTCTCCACCACCACCTCCACCAGTCTACAAGTATAAGTCACCACCACCACCACCACCTTACAAGAAGCCATACCACCCACCACCAGTTTATCACTACAAATCTCCTCCCCCACCACCTCCACCATACAAGAAGCCTTACCATCCCCCTCCGGTTTACCATTACAAATCTCCACCACCACCTCCACCGGTCTACAAGTATAAATCACCTCCACCACCACCACCACCAAAAAAGAAGCCTTACCACCCTCCTTATCATTACAAGTCTCCACCACCACCTCCTCCAGTATACAAGTACAAATCACCACCCCCACCACCTCCCTACAAAAAGCCCTACTACCCTCCTCCAATCTACCATTACAAGTCCCCACCACCACCACCACCCGTCTACAAGTACAAATCGCCGCCACCACCACCACCTCACAAAAAGCCCTACCATCCCCCTTACCATTATAAGTCTCCACCACCACCACCACCAGTCTATAAATACAAGTCACCACCACCACCACCACCACCAGTCTATAAATACAAGTCACCACCACCACCAGTCTATAAATACAAGTCACCACCACCACCACCACCATACAAGAAGCCTTACCTCCCTCCTCCGGTGTACAAGTACAAGTCCCCACCACCACCTCCACCAGTCTACAAGTACAAGTCACCACCACCACCACCTCCACCAGTCTACAAGTACAAGTCACCACCACCACCACCACCAAAAAAGAAGCCCTACCATCCCCCATACCACTACAAATCTCCTCCACCTCCACCACCCATCTATAAATACAAGTCACCACCACCACCCCCACCCCACAAGAAGCCCTACCATCCACCATACCACTACAAGTCACCACCACCACCACCACCCAAGAAGCCCTACCATCCTCCATACCAGTACAAGTCACCACCACCACCACCACCCAAGAAGCCCTATCATCCTCCATACCACTACAAGTCTCCACCACCACCACCACCACCTGTATATAAATACAAGTCACCACCTCCACCGCCACCACACAAGAAACCCTACCATCCACCTCCAATTTACCATTACAAGTCTCCACCACCACCACCATCAGTCTACAAATACAAGTCACCACCGCCACCACCACCATACAAGAAGCCTTACCACCCACACCCAGTCCCCAAATCTCCTCCTCCAACCCATTACATCTATGCATCTCCTCCTCCTCCCCATCATCACTAGAAGACAGATTTAAGGTACACTCTTCACGTGAAGCTTTAATTTCTACCGTTTTCACTTTTAACATTAGTCAACTAGTTGAGCAGACGGCGGAACATAATATTGATGATGTGTTTTTTTAAGTTCTCTCCAAATTCCAGAAGCCATTTTCCATAATCAGAAAATTTTCTAGACTTTATTAATTGTTGATAATGATTACAAAAATATTTTCAAAATAATACCACCTTTTCTGCTAGGTAAAATGTTAAAATCTCTTCTTAAGCATTTCCCTTTGGGAATATTATCTTGACTCGTACTTAGTTTTTTCAAAAAAAAATTACTCATTTATTTTATTTAATAATGTATTTGTTTTTTTTTGTAAACTTGCAAATTAAATAACTTTTAGTGAAAATTAATATCTAAAAATATCATTAAAAATTATATTTTTTGGAGAACGTAACTCCAAAATATTTTATGCTTGAAAAAATGCTTTTATATTCATCACCCAACATCCTAGTTACTAATTTGCCAATTTAAAAAAAAAACAAGGCACATTGAAAAATCTTTTGGGTCTGTCTTATTTTGACTAGGGTATTAATAAAATGAATTAATTTCAAGTGCATTAAATTACTTACTATTATATGATTATTACAAGTAAAGTAAAACACATGGACCACACTGACATAGATTGGGATTCTCATGCCATGCAGGAAGCTAAAGAAAGAAGAAGGATATATTAAAGTAATATGCCAAGAAATAAAGGACTTTTGCTGAAAAATCAGGATCATCAATCAAGGAAAAGCGAGAGTTGCTGATGAATGGTGTTTGAATTTTCATGTTGATGCTTAGATTAGATGGTGTTGTGTCTTTTTTTCATTGTGTAATTTGACAGTTGTAATCCACTTTTCTTCATGTTATTTTGTACTTTGTACGTAGTGGGGATCTTACACCTTGCTGCTAATGCAGAGAGAGGGTTGATCATTTCATAATAAATATTATAATATTAATATTTATTTTCCCAATGCACTGCTACTTTTGTCTTTTATTTTTTTATGACCACTTCGCACTCTCTCCTGGGATTCTCCGCCATCTTTTTTTAGCAAAACTTCGAGAAATTTAATTAACTGAAAATTATAATCACATGCTATATTTAAAATAAAATATATTTTTGTAAAAAAATAAAAGCTATAATTTACCAAAAAACATAAATTTCTCCTGAAATTTTAAAAAAGGTTACGAACAATTAAGAGAGAAAATTATTTGAGACCTTCGGGCGAGCCCACCTTACATGGAAAGGGGCAATTGCCCTCCTTTCTTTTATTTATAATGTGAAATTGTAAAATAATCTACTATTATCCTCTTTCAATCAACAAAATGATATAAGTGTATTCTTTATCTCTTAAAATTATATGATTTGTAAATTATATAAGATTTATCATCCTTATCAAATAAAAAAATTACAAGTTATTCGTCTTAGTAACAGCAGAGAAATCAAATTCAACTTAATATGCATGCCATGTCATTTCTCTATTAGAGAACAAGGGCGAGGTCAGAATTTTTGTATAAAGAGATCAATTTTTTTTCAATTTTCATATAATAATTATTTTAAAATATTTTATCAAATTTTGATAATTTTTAAAAGTTGAAACTATTAGGAATTAACTTCTTATAAAAACAACCTAATTACTAATTATGTAGAATAGATCTTAAAGTGTGTGATGTCCAATAAACGGTGTGCATGAATTCCTGACAAAATTTTAGAGTGGGGGTTTAGAGAGAGAGTGGGGTTTACCAGTCTGTCATTTCTGATGCTACACGAAATGGTAAAGGGGAGTTGTTCTATTCTTGGTACACACGGACACGGCGCTCTACAGAGTCCGAACTATTTTTCATTTCACTCTTTTGTTTCTTGCATTTCAGTTCTCGAAATCTCTATCATGTTATTATATAATGTCCATATTACCTCAATTCTACAGTAATGGTATCGAGATTTTACTGTAAAACTTTCATAATATTACTATATGTTTTGAAACAAATATTAATATATGTTTTAATATCATATTGGCTGATCAAGTGATTATTGAAATGTGTTTTCTTTTTCTTTTGTGTATCCATTAATACGAGATCTCTTATCTCTTTAAAATAAATATTATTTTTCAGAGAATTAAAGTATCTTCTCTTAACAGAACATAAGAGGATCATGTTCAATTTTAACTCTTTATTATAAATATACACAACTCAAATTTGTCTTAACAAAAGGGCAAACCTAAATAAAAAGAAAGTATCTTTTTGTTGGAGAAGTAATCACTTAGACAAAGTTAATTGATAGATCACCTTTCATGTAACCATTTGTTAAGTCGGATAATTTTTTATTTTCTATAACTAATGTGCTTATATATATTGTATCATCTCTTCTGAATATTGTTAATGAGAATGAAGGTATTTCTTCTCTTTTTGTTAAAATTTTTCATGGTATCAGGGTAAATTTGATTTGTTTTCAAGAAACAAATTCTTTAACTGATGGCTTCGATGACAACATCAATGTCATCTTCTACTTCCTCATTGGCAATGTCCTCTGCAGTTCACTCATCAAATCTACATGTGACAAGTCATCTCATTCCAATGAAAATCAAGTTACATCACCATAACTACATTTTTTATATGAATATAGCTAATAATAAGTGGGTGTTTAGAATCAAATGGAACTATGATGGCTCTCATAACAAGTTTTAAAGTAAGGTTGGTAGCTAAGGAATTCCAACATGTTTCTAGGATAGACTACTTTACGCATTTAGCCCTATAGTTTAGTATTTTACTATCAGAATCATTCTTACACTTGCTGTCAGTTTCAATTGGGAATACAATAAGTTGATATGAACAATGTTTTAGTTAATGGTGACTTACAAGAGGTATTTTACATGAGCCAACCCTCTAATTGTTCGGATAAGTAATATCCTAATAATGTATGTAGGTTAAATATAACCCTTTTATGGTTTAAAGCAAGTGCCAAGAACATGGTTGAAGAAATTAAAGACTGTTTTACTTCAGTAGGGGTTCAAATGTTCTGTTTTAGACAGTTCCATATTCGATTTAAAAAATAGTTCAAATATTTACGCTCAAGTTTCGACTGACTTGGTTCCACCAGCCTCCGCCATGTGGTAGGATGTTGGTGCACCTGCCAACAATTCCCTTTTGACCGTATTGCTCTTCAAGAGAACTTTGACGATAACAAATCATTGGAAAAACTAATGAATTCAATCAAGTGTACAAGAATACTCACAAGATGGATGCGTGGAAAGTATGAAGAAAAATAAAAGACTTGAAGGATTTTATCTAATTTCCATGTAATAGGAGCTCACTTAGCTTGATTTACTTTTTCTAGGCTCAAGAATACAATATAAAATAAACTCGCTTTATAAAATTTAACCCTTTCAATTTCAAAACATTTTAAGATTGGTCATACTAGTTGAAATAGGTCCATCGGTGGGTTCCAACCATTATACCAGTTTGTACTCATAAGAAATTCTTCCTTAATTTAGGAACTGGTGCACCAATTGTCCAAAACTCGTGAATCCGTTTCTACAATGATTTAAACCTTATAAATAGCCGAGCTATTCTCTTTTCTTCTACACACTTTATCAAGCTATTCTCTCATCTCTCTGAAATCCTCACAATCTTACCTTTGTGTTCTTGAGCTTAGAATTGTTAAATCTTCTTGAGTGAAAAAATAGTTGTGAGTGAGAGAAATAGTCGTGTGAGAGCCTTGAACTTGTGATTTTGAAGAGTGTTGTATTTGTAAGAGATTCGTGAATCTAGAAGAGCTATATTCTCAAGGTCTAAGTAGTATCATAAGCCAATAGAGATTGTAAAAGGTTCTGTATTCACTTGTCAGACGGTCATGAGGTAAAAATCTTCTAGAGAGATCGTTGAAGCGTAGAAATAGGGATAAACTTTACCAAACCTCGTCCAAATATTGTGTCGCATCTCCCACTCTACCTCTTTTATGAAAATTGAATAACTAGTGAATGTGATGATGAGGATAAAAAAATCTCATTGAATGCTAAAGCTATGAATGTGTTGTATTGTGCTTTTGATCAAAATGAATTCAATAGAATATATAGTTATGAATCTACAAAGTCTATCTTGTATATGCTTGAGGTCACACATCAAGGTACAAACCAAGTTAAATCATCAAGATAAGCATGTTGGTACATAGTTATGTATTATGCTTATGTCGTAGTCGATGATTTTTCTAAATATACTTGAGTATTATTTCTAAAAAATAAAGATGAAATCTTTGAAGAATTTAAAAATTTGTATCAAACGTGTTCAAAATGAAAAGATTCTATAATATTAAAATTTTGAAGTGATCATGGTGGTGATTTTGAAAAGTTTTGCAATGGAAATAGTTTTTCTCATAAATTTTCTACTCCAAGAACTCAACAATAAAATGATGTTGTTGAGAGAAAAAGTTGTCCCCTATATGAAATGAGAAGAACAATGTTAAAATGTTGTTAAGTTTATACTCCAAAACTGATGTAGAAATCGTTTTAGGATACTCTACTTCTAGTAAAGCTTATAGTGTTTATAACAGGAGAACACAAGTAGCGGAAGAATCCTGCACATAGTTTCGCTGAATTTGAGTCTACTATCGTTTACTATGATGAAGGTTATGCAATGACTAGAAATGTAAAAGAGCTAGATATCTATCAATGGTTAAATGATTCTTCCCAACAAGCCACCAGAGTAGAAGATCACGATCAACTTTTAAAAGAATGGAAGGAGTAGAAACTCGAGACTCACTATATAATATGAGTAATGTTTCCTTCATTTCTTAATTAGAACGTAAAAAAAAATTTAGATGCTGAAAAAAGATGAATATTGGATTGTACTAAGCAAGAGGAACTAAACCACTTTAACTGTAAAGAGGCACGAAAAATTGTTCCTAATCGTCATATCAATTTGTACCAGGTCAAAATATGTGTTCAGAAATAAAATATATGAGAATGGAGTAGTAACTAGAAAAAAGCTAGACTAGTGTTTGTAGAGCAACCTTCTAGTTTTCAAACTATAAATTTTCTAAATCACATGTACAAACTTAAAAAGACTCTATATGACTTGAAATAAGCTCCTGAAGCTTGGTATGAAAGGTTGTGTGAGCTTCTAGTTATGATGGTTTTAGCATTGGTAAAGTACATAACACCCTTTTTATAAAACTATAAGGGAAATATATTTTGATTGTTCAAGTATATGTAGATGATACTATTTTCGGTTCCACTAATGAGCAAGGAGTTTGAAATAAGCATGATGAGAGAAATAAATTTCTTCCTTGGGTTCCAAATAAAGCAAATAGACAATGAAATTTTCATAAGTTAAGAAATGTATATCAAGGATCTGCTCTAGAACATGAGCAAGGAGTTTGAAATGAACATGATGTCAGAACTTAAATGTTCCTTAGGCTCTAAAGAAAGCAAATGGAAAATGTAATTTTCAGAAGTCAAAAAACGTATATCAAGGATACGCTAAAATTGTTTAGAATGTAGACATTACAAAATCTCAAGGTTTGATTGGCTCATTACTTTACTTAACTACAACTAGACCTGATATAGTGTTTGTCTATGCGCGTGTTCTTAAAATTGTCCCGAAGAATCTCACGAGAAACAAAAGGATTTTAAATATTTGCATGAGACTACAAAATTTGGTCTTTGGTAGGCAAAATACGATTCTTTTGAATTAAATTAAGTACTAAGACTATGATTTGCCGGTAGCGTAATAGATGGAAAGAGTACATGTGATATCTATCAAATTTTAGGGCACTCCCTATCTTTTATTTTAGCAAAAAGTAAAATTCATTAGTTTTATCAAGTGTTGAAGTCGAATATATTTCGACTGGTAATTTTTGTGCTTTGTGGATGGAACAAACTCGAAAATATTTTTGGATTAAATTTTAGTAATGTGCCTATTAGATCGAACAATACTAGTGCTATCAATATTTCAAAAAATCTCATTTTGCACTCTCATACTAAGTATATTGATCTTAGACATCATTTTCTTCGAGATCACGTACAAAAGAGAGATATTTTACTTGAGTTTATGGACACAAAAAATCAACTTGCTGACATCTTTCTAAAACCATTAAATGGTAAAAATTTCAGTAAAAATAGACCTGCATTGGGTCTTCTAAATATTCATTAAATTTTCTATATATTTATATATTTGCATTTGTACAAGTTAATGTATAGTTTGCAAATATGCATCCAATTAAAGTGGTATGTGCATTTGAGAATGTTTTTAGGTAGGAAGTTAAAATCCAAAATGGACTTGGTAAAAATGAAAAAAGGAACTATTTGTCGTATTAAGTATAAAAGAGAAATATCAGGAATGCCTACTGAAAATGAAAAGGAAAAAAGGCAAAAATCGGTTCTATGCAAACCGATCCACCAATTTTCCTACGATTCACTGATCACTACAGTACTGACTATAAAGATTCCCATCCAGTGCCCTATTTCCTCACGTTCTCTTCTTCAGCTTCTCGAAGCTTCCTTTCTAGTCGCCAATCCTAAATTCTTTTTCTCAGTCATATCTCCATCATGTTCCTAACAATTAAGCCTCATCAACATTAAAAATAATTCCAGGCGATTCCATACAAGTATTCTTTTGGATATCAAATCATATCATCATGAGAACAATACGAGCTTCATCAAGAGGAAAAAGGTAAAAAGAGCTCGCACTTCAAAAGATGAAGATGAGCTGTATGCAAATTTCCTATTTTTTGATGAAGAATGTGAAGCGAGGTACACTAGGAATCTTTCTCGTAAGATTTACTTGGGTGATTGATCAAATATGTTGTTTTGAGGGGTTGCAAACACATTATTTATTTGCTAGGAGGGATGGAAAAGATTATTAGATCTCAAAGTCAAAATATATTCTAGATCGGTTGGACTATTCTATTTAAATATTATGGTAGAAGAATATCCATAGATGGTAAGAAGTTATGTTATGGGTACCACAATTATTTTGGATGATGCGAAATTAAGTGAAAATTTCACAATACCACGTTATGGGTTTGCCTTCTATCGCGCCTCTAATTAGCTAAACATTAAACATTTTGATCCTTTAGATGCCGTCCATGTTATTTGTGGGAAAACCAAATATCCAAACCATTTTGAAGCCCTCAATAAATCTCTCTAGAGACAAGAATTCTTCATGACATAATCACTTATACGTTTCTTCCTCGAGGTGGTTGTAGAGATGAAAATAACTATTTTTTTACTTTCTCCTCCATAAAATTTTGAAAGGAAAATATTAATATGTGCTATTTGGTGTTGAAGTATATCGATAATTCCGTTCACAATCTCCAACACTCTCTACGTTATGGTATGTGACTGACATGAATATTTGATCATTTTGAAGTTGTTCATAGTGAAGTGGAGTTTAATGCCAAAAAAGAGTGATATCTTAACCAAAATCTCTCTTAGGAAGATGCATATTGAGAAAGTAAATGGAGTGTGGATAAGACCCACTAAGCTGCAAATAACAGAAATGTAAACTTGGACAACGTTATTCCTGACCCTGAGTTTCACCTTTGATGAATTGTTTGGCGATGTTCCCCGAATAGAAAATATGCCTTTTAAATGCTTCGTTAATGAAATCAAATACCTACCTATCAAGGAGAGTCCTCTCAAGCCTCTAGACCTTATATGCATACGCTTGAAGGGCTTGAAGGACTACACGAGAAGATAGATACTCTCTGGCTTCAATAACCAAATATGCAAGAGCAATAGTTAAAATATCATAACGATATTCACCGAGAACAAAGAGAGTACTACATGTCCATATATAATGGTTGTTACGATTATGATAACACTAATTTTATGGCATGTATTTAAGGAGAGTACATTGGTTATGATTACATGATCTATTACTTATGGGTTTTTCATAGAATGTTATATCTTTAATTGTTTGCCACCATGAAAAGAGGGAGATTGTTGACTTTATTGCTCTTAAAAGGACTTTTGATGATAACAAATAATGAAAGAAACACTAATGAGTTAAATCAAATGTACATGAATACTCACAAGTTGGATGTGAAGAAAGCATGAAAAAAATTACTTGAAGAAGTTTATGTAATTTCCATATAATTTGTAATAGGAGCTCACTTAGGTTGATCTATTTTTACTAGGCTCACGAATAAAATAAAATACACACTTTCCCAGGAAAAATCAACCCTCTCGGTTCCCAAATTTTTTGAAATATTCCTAAAAGCCAAAAAGTCCAAAAATACCACAGAAATATTTGATTGGACAAGGAAATACATTGAACCAGAACAGCTTAGGCTAAAATCGGCAAAGCGGTGGGTAACCGATCATACTGGTTTGAATTGATCCACCAGTGGGTGTCGGGGCACCGACCGGTACTTATAAGGAAATTTTTCCTTAATTCAGAAAGTGATGCAACATTTCTCCAAAATCGATGAGCACGATTTCTACAGTGATTTAAGTCTTATAAATACTCGAGCCATTCTCCTTTCTCCCCCAGACTTCAACGAGCCATTCTATCTTCTCTCTAAAACTCTCATAACCTTGCCTTTATGTTCTTGAGCTTATAATTGTGAGGAGCTTTGAATTTGCGATCTTAAAGAGAGTTATATTTGTAAGAGATTTATGAATCTCGAAGACCTCCATTATTAAGTTCTGATTGGTGCCATAAATAAATAGATATTGTAATATGTTTGGTCTTCACCCACAAAAGGGTTGTGAGGGGAAATCTTCATGGGGGTCCTAGAACTGTGGATGTATGGATAAGTTTTCTCAAACCACATCAAAATATCGTATTCTATCATTCTCTCTACTCCTTTTATTTTCTTTATGCTTTTATTTGTCACATTTTTATATTGACTTACTACCTACCTTACTCATTTATTACGCCAAGTCAATATTTTTGCACTTTACTATTTAATATCTAGTAACATGAACTTTTAGTTATCGATTATTTATTTGAGTGCTCGAATTTTGTCAATTGCTCACTATCACCAATTCACCCTTTCTTGTTGGTCATATAGATCTTATAACTTTCATATTTTTACATAAGCTTATGATATTTTACTGTCTGTGAGTGACGACATACTAATTACAAGGATTATTGAAAATCTCAATAGTATTTTGACTTTAAAAATGCTTGGCAATATTGGTTACTTTCTTGGATTTGATGCTCATAGAGATTAAAAATATATTTCTCTCACTCAATCCAAATTTATTGAGGGTCTCTAACACAAAACCAATATGTTTGTATCAAAACCTTGTACTACAATGTGCACAGCTACAAAACTCAATGCATCCTCAGACAACACTTTTGAAGATCCATCACTATATATAAATATAGTGGGAGCATTATAATTCTTATAATGACTAGGTTTGATATTGTCTATTCTAGAAATAAATTTAGTCAATATCTTCATTCACCTACCTCAGATCATCAGAAAGCATGCAAGAGAATCTTACGGTACTTAAAGAGCATAATAAACAATGGTTTATTAAACTTGTTGCCTCTCTAACTCTAGAAGGCTTCAATGATGTTGGTTGGGCAAACGCTCTCTAGATTATAGAAGATAAACTAGTGGGTACTATATCTATCTTGGAGGTAATCTCATCGTTTAAAGCTCAAGGAAACAAAAAGTTGTCTCAAAACCAAGTGCAAAATATGAATGTGGAGCACTTTCACAAGTTGCAACATAAGTTATTTGACTCCAATCATTATTTTCAAAATTGGGAATTCGAGTTTCAGTTTGTCCAACACTATGGTGATAACATTAATGTAGGGCTCCTTGCTGCCAATCTTGTATTTCACTCTAAAACTAAGCATGTTGAAATATATGTTTACATGTAAGAGAAAAAATCTTAGCTGAACAACTGGTAGTGAAGCATATTGCATTAGAATAGCAAAATGTTGATGTGCTTATAAAACCCTTGCTTCAAGCTTAGTTTGAAGTCTTCAAAGTCGAGCTATGTGTTCTTCCATTTACTTTTCGCTAAGGGGGAGTGTCATAGAAGTAATCACTTAGATAAAGTAACTTAATTTTAAAATCATCTTTCATGTACCAAATTTGTCATGTCTGGTATAATTTTATTTTCTCTATTTTATTTAGCATACATGTATACACGCATACATACATACATATACATCTATACATATATATATATATACATATATACGTACATATATACGTACGTATGTATATACATACATATCATATCATCTTTGTTGAATAATGTGAATGAGATTTTGAATATTCCTTCTCTTTCTATCAAATTCTTTCACTTTTCTCCTCAATGTTTGTGCCAAAGTGATCCTAACCGTCCATTTCAGCATGTACGGCTAGGATTTGTGGAATAGATCCCCTCCATTTTGGATCGAACATCACAAGCGCAGACCATATTCCTTGCTCATATTGAGCTAGAAATGGCTGAATTAGTTTTTAATTATTAATTACTTATACGAAAAGAGGTGTATTAAATAGATTAAGCCTGAACATTGCCACGTGCACATAATTAGTACTTTTAATATGAAAATTGATTCATCAGGTTGTTGAGATAGGAGGGATCATGATCTTTTGATATCGAATTAAGTTCAGATCTCAAAAATAAAAAAAATAATCAAAATAATTAAGTTTGACTTTTTTATTTTTATTAAAATAATATAAACCGTTAAAATTTAAACTCAATAGCATGATGCAGTAAAATCACTCATGTTCAGTGGAAAGTGAAAGGACCTCAGAACCTTTACTAAGCTATAATTTGGGAAAACAATCATCTTTATTTGCACTAGAGTAAATGATATTTTTGAACCTTAAACTTGTTTACTTATTGTGATTTTATTTCCTAAGATTTTAATTTTCTTAATTTGGTCATAATCATTCTAGGCCAACACCTAATGTTTGTGAAGAATTAAACACCGTAATCCATTACTCAAGTTTGTAATAACAGAAAGCACAACAAAAAATACACATACTTATACTGATTCACCCTCAATTGAGAGATGTGTCCACTTTAGTTGTTATAGTTTCATTATGATCACGAAGAACAAATTTACATGATGATTTCTCAAGCTTCACGTCACACTAGGTTATTCAACAACTAAAACTAACTGCCTTATATTTTTTATACAGTGAGATCATTAGAGCAACTAAAACATAAGTAGAGGTGTAATCGGCTTGGTTTGGATCATTTTAGAGGGTTTGACGAACCGAACCACAAATTTATTTTTTTACAAAAAGAAATCGAATTGAACCAAAAAATACTTGCAAACCGAACAGAACCGTGAAATACGCAGAAGAAATGTAAAAAAAATTACCTAATCTTGAATGAAGCCTTATAAAAATATTTTAAAAAAATAGTTTTCAATATCAAGGAAAATCAATTCCAAAGCAATTCCGTAACAGATCATATAATTGGAGAAATATATATATTTAAGCAAGTCATGTATGTTTAGGGAAAATATATTTAAGCAAGTTATGTATGTTTAGGGAAAATATATTTAAGCAAGTTATGTATGTTTAGGAAATATATATATATATATATTGTTTTATGTATTAATGTGATTCGATTCGATGCCATTTTCTTATAAAAATCACAGATCGAATCAAACCATACATCTTTTTGTTAAATTGAAACCGAACTGAACTATATAAAATACTCAAAATGACTGAACCGTTGTGGTTGGGTCTATTTTTTCAGTTTGTGCGGTTTTACTTACAACTCTATCCCTAAGTACTTAATACACGCATAGGCAGTGTATACACATTATTAAGTGATTCCAAACACTGTCTAAGCATAGTCCTCTCCTTGCAGCGGCTACAACTCCTTATCTCTCAAGTAAGCAGTCCAACATAAGCTGCACAAAACTTTAGTTTCTCAATCTTGATTGCCTTTGTTAACATATTAGTTGGATTCTGGCTTCCCTAAATCTTGACAAATGCAAAGAATTCATCTTCTAAAACTGATCGATAAGAGATAGTATCGAACATCGATATGGTTTGTCCAAGAATGATACACCAAATTCTTCATAAGATGAATAGCCTTTTTGACTATCATAGTGCAAAGTGTTATTTCCCTTCTTCTGGCCCAGCTCCTCCAAGAAATAGTGCAACCATACCATCTTCTTGCTGGCCTATGCCATTACAACATTCATCCTCGATAGTAGAAAGATCAACTATCTTCTGCAACTTTTATACCCATCTAATTGCTACCACTGAACATCTAAACGAAAATAGGGTACTTTTCATGTTGTCAATATCATCGACCATGTATGCATCATCATAACCTAGTAGATTCAAGTATGACCTCTTAGAACACAAGGTTGAATGTATAGTAGCTCTTGAGTACCTACAAATCCACTTTAATACATGTCAATGTTCCTTTTCCCAGATTATTAATATCTCTACTAATTACTCCCACTGTATGTCTTATATCCAGCCAGGTACATAGAACTGCATACATACGATCCCAAAAGCAGAAGCATAAGGCACATTTTCCTTAGTGTAAACTGACTAGCCAAGGGGGTATTCACAAGCTTCGCTTAATCTAATATTGAATATGCTAAGCACTTTATGAAGAAATTGGCACAGCATAATTCATCCGGATCTTAAAAACTTAATGTGACAACATAATTACTGGTCATATAAATGAACTAAGAATTTACCTTTGAAGAGTGAACTACAAAGCCTCGAACCAATGCCAAAAACTACAAAGCTTCAAGCCATAAAAAAATAAAATCTTGTTAATGCAAACAACCAAAACCATACACCCTTATCAATATCGATACCTTATGATTTCCCACGCTATCCTCAGACCATCAACTCTTGAGTGTGTTGGCACTCGAATGTGTAAAAAACAGAATACCTCATTTCTCCTCTAAAAGTCTCGTAGGGTAGGTGATAAATTTCCAGGGTTTCGTTATCTCACTTTTCTCACTCATTAAGAAAGATAAATCCTATCTTACTTATGTGACCATGCGGTTAGAGATAGCTCTACAAACCTAATGAAAAACTACAATTAAATTAAGTTCATTAAGTTTTTAACTAATAGTTTGCTGAACCCAAATTCAGGCTGTGTTCTTTGTTGAGTATAGGGTGTCCACATTATTCCAGCAATAACAGGTCACGTCATAACCTAAAATTCATAGGCTAGCTAAGGAACCATAAAAACAAAAATAGTCTTGGCTAGTTAATTGATAAAGTATATCGATTAAATCGATAATCTGATTAATTACTTATTCGCTACAATTAATTCCACTACTAATTGAACTAAAAGTATACTTTATATTGCTCGATGTAGTTATCCTCGCCCTGCTAGTCATTATGCAACGACGCTCTATAATATAATACCATGTATAATTAGGCAAAGTACTATCGACTTATGATTTATACACATCTCATATCATTGGATTCCAAATCTCGTTCTACTGGTCAATATGAAAATTTCTATGCTTCATGCCTCAAGTAAAATTATCAAATCTTCACTACTCCATTAGATATACTAACTACATAGCTTATTGTGATCACATAAGAAAATTACCTAAGAGGCATTTATTCATTCTCCCCATCTAATGACTAGGTAATTAGACCAATATATTAACATGAGTTCCTAATTTTCTTAAGATTAAAAATATTCATAATATAATAGAATTAAGAGTCACATATGACTTGCCTAAGATAGCGTTTTAACAAAAATCAGACTCATTAGTTTTTTCAATGTATTTTAAATTCACTAGTACATTAACTAGGTACTCACCTGATGACCAAGTAAGTCACTCTAGGTGATAGAGTCAAAGTACAATAGTCTTCTAAGTGAAAGCACCCAGCTTCACTAATTTGTGGAAAAAGAACTTTCAAGTCATAAAATTCTTCACCTTAGTGATTGAGTTATATTTGTATTTGAGAACAAAACTGTATAGCCATTCTAATGAGAACTTTGTTCCTCTGTTCTTAAAAAACGTATTGAATTTTTAATAAGGCTTAATTGCTGTCGTGAAACTCAATCAATGTACACCATTTGATCTTTGTCAATAAGGTCATGTTCGCATTAAAACTTCAGTGAAACTCAATCTCTCTTCTCTTATCTCCTTATCTTTGTAGTCCATAATCTTATTGGTTTTAAATTTACTTAGTTCTAGCCATTATTTTAATTAATCAAACTACTTATAATGAATTGACACAATCATTCTAATTCATCCCTCTCTTAGGCTATGACACGGTCTTATAGTTTTTACCTTTTGTCTACATCTCGCTTCCGCTTGCATATCACATGCACCCAATTCTCTAGGTGCTTCTAAAATCTTTCATACTCAGTTGGAGTTAATAAAATATTTTCTAAATTTCATTACTTGAAGCTAATGGTTTACATTACATCATTTCAACTTTTATATAGTTATTGAGATTTGAGTTATTTTCTCCAAGAGGGACTAGAAACGCTTTCCTTTAAACATGATTTCCTTCCACGCTACGACATAGTAATTGGGATCTAGATCATGTTTCTTAAGGAGTACCATGCAGAACTCTCCCAAGAACATGTATTTCTTATATAAATGAGAAAAATGATCCTGGCCACTATAACAAGGTTGTTTACTACTAGGAAGTATTTCACCTTCTATTTTCTTCAGCAACTGGATTTCCACTCACTTCTAAACATATCAATTGTTAACTCCTATAGTCAAGTTCCAAGAGTAAGCATTTGTACTAATAAATACTTCCTTATTCTTAGTACTACAAGACAAAAAGTGTTAGAAATTGAGGCGCGTCGGGCGACGGAAGTATGGTGTTTATTAACAAATCAATTAAAAATTTATCGATTGGAAAAAAAATAATTGCGACTCCACTGTTTAAAGAAAAACTTTTAAACGAAAAACACATTTTTTCATCGGATCTATTATGTATCTATACATTAAATCTAAGACATACAAAGATATGAATTATACCACTTGTAGTCTATGAAGCGTCCTTCCAAACAACGAACTTGTAATCCCACGAACAACAGATTGTGAGATTCACACCAAGATTTTCTGAGACAATGATCAAACACACTAGAACGTGTGTGAGCACGTAGAATAAATCAAAGACATTTTTCTGTCTCTATATGTTCTCAACACATGAGATCCAATGATTTGGAGAAGGACTATTGTGAGACAAAACTCTCAGAGAAAATTAGGAAAACTTACAGAGCCTTTTGATTAATTTTTAATCACCTAGTTTCTCACCCTAAGGCGAATAGAAGTATCTATATATATCTTATAGGTCAAGGCTCATCATATTTTTAGTGATTTACAAAATAATAAATTAATTACAAATGTTCCATGCAGTGGGATCCATTGTAATTGAGCAACACTGCAGTGCCACACGGGACTGTAATGTGTTGTGCATTACTGTAGTGTCTCACGACACTACTGACGCGCAGCATCACTGTAGTGTCAAGAGGCACTACAGTGTACCACGTGTCAATGTAGTGTCGTGTGGCACTATAATAATTCATGTCAATCTCTGATTAAAGAATCAGTGATTGGCATGTGGCGATTCAACATGCGATGTGGTGATTTTCCTAAATTTATTATTTATTTTAATAAGATAAATATCTAGATATCAGTTAACTGAAAATTAATTTATCAGATTACTCCTAGCAACTAACTTAACTAGTTAGTTCACAACATATTTAGTTCATTCAAATTTGAATTATTATCTCATAATAATATAACATTATTTAATTTAATAAATCAAATATGTTGTCTCACTTATCGATTAACACAAAAATTTATCCATATAATTTTTTAATTGTAATTGCCAAAATTATAATAAATAATTTAATTAATTAATTCTTAATTAATTCATTGTATATAATTATCTCAAAATTATATACTTTCCCCATAAATTTAATTTTTATCATAAGTTAGTCATTTTCTTATGTCCTGAAATATTCACACCCTAGACTGTATAACATGGAGGTGATTCGGCGACCATAGACCCATAATTTTAAGCTTCAATAAACTAGATTATTAAGTCTATTATTACTTTACTCTAAATATGGAATTGCACTCTTAATTATTACAAAATATATTTAGAGAGTATTCTCGTGTACCCCATTGATATAATCACTTCATATAGTTCTATGCTCCAATTATTAGTTCGTAAATTAGAGTTGATCAAAATTATCGTTTTATCCATCTAATTACCTCTTGATCCTTAAGTACCATTATTTTTAACTAGTGAACGGTCAATTTATAATCATATTATAAATTTAAGTTCAATAACCATTAAATTTCAAAATTAACACTTAAGAGAATCAATATACGATCCATTAGGAAAACTCGGATTCCAAATCTTATAAGATCATGTTCCTAGGCATCCATATTACTGAATCTCCAAAATTTAAAGTCACTAGTATCTTTTACAAACAAACATTAACGTGAATTAAAAAATCTAATAGACATGCATAGGAGTTCATGACTACTCAGGATTCAGACTGATCTATATATGGTCATTGGTTTTGATGTGTATTAAATATTTATGATAAACGATAAGTTAATGAAGATATTAATCCACATCGGTCATGTCCTGTATAATCTAATGATATAAAATACATTCACTAAGATGTGTAACCACATTAGTGATTCAGATCTAGATCACATGCATTCATAATACTTAGTGAACCATAATAACAACCATTCATTAAAGATCCTATACTTTAACATGTTACAGATTATTTTATTCATTATCTATGATCTTAATTCTCTCGTACTTATACAAGCTCATAGTCTCATTAATTAATATGAAATTTTCAGATATTTATATATATAAATATTCAACAATAATTTAAAAGAATAATTATAAGAAAAATGTAATTTCATATTAAAATTGTCTAAACACATGTTTTGAGAGTACTATGTCTAACAATCTCTCACTTACCCTAAAGCAAATGTATCATCTCTATTAACCCCATATTTTGTACATGACCCTCAAATGACTTCGTATGAAGTGTCTTGGTAAAAATATTAGCCATGTTCTAATATGACACTATTTTCATAATAGTTATATCTCTTTGATGCATGTTCTCTCTTGTAAGATGATATTTCCTCTCAATGTTCTTTCCCCTCTTGTGAGTCCTCGGTTCATTGGAATTAGATACCGTCCCACTGTGTCATAGTGGCTTGTAAGCCGCTATATATTTGGAATTACTTCCAGATCAATATAGGACTCTCTGAACCATAATGCTTCTTTCATAGCTTTATAAGCCGCTATATATTCGACTTCCATAGTGGAACCTACAATACTGGATTATTTAATACTTCTCTAGAGTACATCTCCTCTACCTAGGGTGCATATTGATCCAGACATCGACTTTCGACTGTCCATATTTGATTGAAAATCAGAATCAGTATATCCACTGGGGTACAGGTCTCCACCTGAATAATTAAGCATTTAATTTCTCATTTTCCTAAGATACTTGAAAATGTGTTTACTGCAATCAAATATTCTAAACCAGGATTTGATTGATAATGGTTGAGAATTCCTACTACACAACAGATATATGGTCTTGTACACAATATTACATACATGAGACTACAAAAAACTGAAGCATAATGAACCTTTCTTATATCCTCTTCCTTCTGAGGTGTCTTAGGACACTACTCCTTGAAAATGACAATTCCATGTATGATCGATAGTTGACATTTCTTGAATTTTTTCATAGAGAATCTCTTCAGCACGTTATCAATATAAGATGCTTGAAAAAGTTCCAAGAGCTTGTTCTTTCTATCCCTTAGGATTTGGATGCCTAGAACATAGTTCGTCTCTCCCAAATCTTCATTCAGAATTTTTCAGCTAACCACTTATTTACTTTCGACAAAGTTTCTACATCATTCTCAATGAGTAAAATATCATCTACATAAAGAACTAAGAAATCCATTATCTTATCTTCAATGTATTTATAAACACAAGTTTTATCAACATTTTACTCAAAGCCATACGATTTAATAATTTCATCAAAGGTAAGATTCCAAGATCTTGATGCTTGGTTTAATCCATAAATAGATTTAAGCAACTTACATACTTTCTGATCTTTCCCATTTTTCACGAACCCTCTGATTGCATCATATAAATACTTTCTTTAAGAGAGCCATTCAAAAAAGCTGTCTTGGCATCCATTTACCATATTTCATAATCTAAACTAGCGACTATGGATAAAAGAATGGGAATCGATTTTAGCATGGCAAAGAGAGAGAATGACTCTTCAAAATCGACTCCTTCTATTTATGTATAGCCTTTGGCTACCAGACATGCCTTGAAAGTCTCTACTTTCCCATTTGCACATATTTTCTTCTTGAAGATCCATTTACATCCAATGAGCCTGACATCTTCAGGTGGATTTACAAGTTCTCAGACATAATTGGAATACATAGATTCCATTTCTTAGTTCATGACATCTTTCCATTTCTCATGTTTAGGATCTTCCATCGCCTCTTTAAAGGTTGATTGATCATTCTTATCAGTGTCAGACACTACGACTTATGCCTCTAGTTCATAGCGAATATGCTGTCTCGCAACTGTCCCACTATAACATTGCACCAGGCTTTCCTAAATAGGAACTGTGGTTTCTGTGCTTTCTGATTTATCAGTTAATGATGAAGGTGGTATGATTTCATCATATGCTAATTCTTCGAAAACTACTTTGCTATGAGGTTTGTAGTTTTCCATATAGTCGTGTTCAAAGAAAGTGGCATTTGTCGATACAAACATATTTTGATAATTGGACTATAAAAGTACACACCTCTTGTTTCTAGAGCATAGCCAATGAATATACAAACTTCAGATCTTGATTCTAACTTTTCAGTCTTGGGTCTAATAATGTGAGCTCGACACCCCCCATGTACGGAAATGACACAAAATAGGTTTGGTGCCATTTCATAACTCTAAATGTGTCTTGCTTACACACTTAGAAGGCACTACTTTCAAAATGTAGGTTTCCATTTGAATTTCCTATCCCCAGAATGTGAGTGGTAGTGATGAGTAGCTTAACATCGACCTAACCATATCCAATAATGTTCAGTTTCTCCTTTTCGAAACACTTTTTGCTGTGGCGTTTCACATGCTGTGAGTTGGGATAGAATGCCATACTCTAGCAGGTAATCCTTGACTTCTAAACCAATAATTCACCACCTCGATCTGATCGAAGTGTTTTCAAAGACTTACCTAATTGCTTTTCATCTTTGAAGTCTTTAAACTTTTCAAAAGTTTCAGACTTTCTATGAATTAGGTAAGTATAACCATATCTACAGCAATTGTCAATAAATGTGACAAAATACTCATACCACCTCTAACTTGTACATTGATTGGTCCATAGACATCACTATGTATTAGCTCAAATGGTTCTTTGGCTCTTTGGCCCTTTTCAGAGAAATGTCTCTTGGTCATTTTAACCTCTAGACAAGATTCATAAACCGGAAGTGTCTCAACTTTTAGTTCTATCAAAGAACCATGCTTTGTTAACCAGTTTAATCTATCTAGATTAATATGTCTCAATCTAAGATTTCATAAATATATGTCATCACCATGAGAAACTCTTCGTCGTTTGTTACTTTTAGGATTTGCTACTTTAAACAATTCTAAATTATTTAATTCACATTCAATAAGTTTAAGCATATAAAGTCCATTCGAAACTTTTTTATGACAAATACTGAATTCATTTTTCGAAATAATAAACTGATTATTAATAAAAGAAATATCAAATAATTTCTCATGTAGTAACGATAAAAAATCAAATTTCTCGAAAAATGAGGAATAAAATAAATATTGTTCAAAATAAGTAAATTATTTTTAAAACTTAAATGGACTGTACCCGATACTTTTGCTGACACGAACGTATCACTGCTAACTCTCATTATCACCTCGCCATCAGCCAGCTCTTTTGATGAATCAAGCAACTACAAAGAAGAACATACATGGTTAGTGGCTCCTAAATCCAATATCCAGGAAGACAAATCATGTTCCACTAAAAAAGCTTTAAGTACAAGTAAATCACATTTACCTTTCTTTTTCAGCTCAGAGAGATACTTGCTACGGTTTCTCTTTTAGTGACCTTCAATTCCATAGTGGAAACACTTTCCCTTGGATTTGATGTCTCATTTTTTATTCTTCACCTTGGGTGAATTTTTAGCTTTCTTTCCTCTTTTGTTCTTACTCTTATCCATACCATTGTTCAATAAATCTTTTTATTGTTCTTGACAACATTGGAAGAAGGCGCTTGCTCAGCCATTTTCCTCGCCCTCCTTGGTCATACTCTTGTTGAGTGATTCAAAAGTTTGTAATTCATTCAACATATGGGTCATGTTGAATTTTAACTTGTTCAAAACATATTTGGTGGTAAACATAGAAAAAGAAGGTGTGCGTGATTCAAGTATAATGCTGACTTTGCGATTTTAAAACATCTTTTTTCTGTTTTATTTTTTTCAAGGAGTTACTTCTTGAAACTCCCTCCCCTGCCCAATCTTAAACACCTTATTCTTGTACACATACACTTACCTTCTGTTTGGTTTTGATATAGTCATTTTGTTTTAAAGGGTATGATAACCTTTTTCAGGTTGACAACAACACTGCCATATCTCTTGCATGGATTTCAAGGAAGTCAGGTACTCTTTATCTATCATGGTGTAGAAATTTGATTGAAAAGGCTGTAAGTTTAATCGTTGCCAGAGTTCATCTTCTTTTGGTTTCGTTTTCTCCTCGCATTTTCTGCTTTTTCTTGTTGATTGTTCAATTTGAATATGATTAGTTGATTGGAAATCATAGCCTCTATTTTTTTTTCTATTTGTTCCTTTCTGGTTATACTTCTGAATAAAAAAGGAGTTACTATGTTAATTTTCATTCCATTTCTTTCCTAAAGTTCTTGATCTAGTGTACTAGAAAGCTGAAACTTGGTTTGCCCAATTTTATTTTATCACAACACATGTTTATCAGATAAGATAGTTAGTTAGGTTTTTGACTTGGCAGTATATCATAAATTGGCACTTGAACTGAATTGGTCTAGTATGAGTAACAGTTTTTTCTTCTCTAATAAAGATTTAGTGCTATAATGATAGATACGTAGGACATAAAATGATTTTTTTCAAATACCATTTGCATACTAAACCCACGTGCCTAAAAATAGTTTAGCCAAAGAATCTTGGATAGAGCTTTATGTTTGTTGAGAAATATTGGATAGGACTTTATGTTCGCGGACTAAACCCCATGGATTGGCTACTAATCCATTTATATATGGATAATTGATAATGATTCATGTTAATAGGAACCCTTCCCTTCTGCAAGCTTACAGTGATGGCAGAAATGTAGCTTTTCTGTATCATTATTAGTATTATATAACTTCTGTAAATCAACAAATCCTTTTTGTTACTTACTTTGTTTTATCATTAATAGTATTGTATATTTTAAGTGATTTGAATTATAGTAATAGTTGGAGTGCGGATATTTAATGTTGCAGCTCCAAACTCTTATATTTGAAATAGAGAGGACGGATAGCCTTAAAGTTCTTTAAGTGACTTATTTAACTTACTTTTGGAAATTATGAACTGTTTTATATAACCAAGTTCATCCAATCCCTCTTTAGGTGATTGATTTATGCTTTCTATACTAAATAACAATGTAAAATGTCCTGCTATTCTAATAATTAATATGCCACTTTATTTAAGGTTGGTCACTATGACTGGAAGGAGATGATCACAAATCCAAACACATGTATCTTATCATTGATTTGTTTTGTTCATTGCATATTTATTAATGGCTTATACATGAGATAAATTTTGTTGCATTTAGATGTCTTTGCTGTTTTTTAATTGGATATAGGGAAATGGTTTTTCAAGTTTTTATTCAATATGCCTAGCTTGTTTCTTTGGCTTTTTTAGTTAGATTTTCTCTTGTTGAATGATTAACTGAGTAAAATGATGAATATATACAAGATATAGGGTATTGGTGATGTTCATTTGGTTTGAAATTAGAATAAATGCTAAATTTTTAAAACTTTCACTTGCATGCACTTAGAGTTTTATTAGTGCTCATGGATTTTCTTGATTTCCTAATTGGTATTCTGAATTTCTTATTAACATATTTTCACTATTTAAACTGTGCCTAGCTAGAAGCCACATTAGTTTTATTGCAGAACTATTCTGCATCAAACATGATGATCTAAATAGAAAATTACCATTGTTATTGAGAATTTGAGAGTTAATAAATGGCTGAAAGAAACTGATTATTTCATTATTAATTGGTCATTTGGTATGTTGATTGTCATTCATTGGATACCCAAAAGGTATATAAGTAGGTTAAGACATTTCATATTATCGTTGTTCTTGCGCGTTGTGTTTGTTATTGTTTTAATTTCTAATTATGATTGCTTTGTTGAAAATCCTTTATTATTCGGCTAAAATGTTACTAATTAATATGCTTTATTGTGTAACAGCAGGTTGATTACCAAAAAATGCAATTTCCCAAAGAAACAACATAACACTACTCCAGCCACAGCTTGTACAGGTGGCCCGTCTTCTTTTGGAAGTTTTAGAACTCTAAAGAAGGGAAAAATAAAATATGGACACAGTTCTTAATTCTGACCTGTTTATATCAGCTATAGATAAAACTCTTGTAATTGTTGGTTGGTCTATGTTATCCCTATGCATTAAAATTAATGTTCGTTTAATCGATGCATTCTAATAATTTGTTCAATTGAAAGCTTTGGTCTTCTAGACTTGTTGCTTATAGTATTGTAGTACATCATCTATTTTGATACCTTTCCCCAAAATATACAGAGTGGAATTATAATATTGATAATTATATGTTGTTTCTATTGTAGATGAATTTAGGACATAGACACCCATAATCTATCTCCATCAAAATTAGCTGGACCGTGTTGCGATATTCTGTTATTATTATTTTGTTTATCTTTCGACCTTTTATTTCTAACAGACCTCAAGTAATGTAATTTCCATGGACATAGTTGCTTGTTCAATCTATAATTGATTTTTATCAGATTGGACTCAGGGAGAAAAAGTCGGATTGGATTTCGGTGGAGGGGGGGGGGGCAAAAGCTCATAGAGGAGTGTTGAGTCTACTGACTTTATTTTTTGGTTTGTTCTTGTATTTTAGGTTTATTAATCATTAGAAATGCTAATTAATTATTTCTTTAATGCTCATTTGGCATTCTTTTTTTTCTTTTTGTTTTGATAAATTGAAAGAAAAATACAAAAGGATAATTATCTCTACATTTCAGTAGTTAACTTATCAATAATCCTAACTTCAGAATGGATAAAGATTGGGTGCGTCCCAATAGGTAAACAGATTGGTTACTTTATTTAAGATAAGTGTAAAATATAATCATAAATAGATATCTTAGTAGTTGATATTTTTATTGATAGAGCTACAAAAGCTTATCAGAAATGAGCATAGAATTTTTTCAAGATAGCATAAAGAAATGTAAATTAAAGAAAATTTTATGTCCTTGCAAAGAATGTTGAAATATGTATCATCAATGTATTGACATGGTTTTTAATATTGCTCATACAACACATCACTCTCAAATGGTTAGCCTATTATATTGTTCGGTTCGCAATGATTTCCTTGTACCTAACTGAGCAATTACTATTTATGAGCTTGGGTAGATTGTTTGAAACACAAAGGGGGGCGTGTGGGATGAACAAAGATGTAGAATCTAGAGGGAGTTGGTTTATCTTGTTTTGTCCTTCTTTGAAAGCTTTTTAGCTCAATTCTTCATCGAGACAGACTTGCTAATTTTGTTTTGTTTGACCTTTCAGATTCCATATATTTAAGCTACAATGCCATCACAACCACTCATAGGTAGAATGCAGGTTTTTTCCAAATGTAGTATCAAGATTAGATCTCTAATAGTTTAGTGCTGTTGAGGGAATGAGATAGGGCTTTAGAAGTTGTAATAAGTTTGCAACGTGTTTTCAATTAGATGGGAACGTTAAGAAAGGAAGTTAACTTATGAAATATAGTCCCCAGATTATGTCACGAAAATGCTAGATTTATTGCATTTATTCCAATTAAATGATTGAAGCACAAAGTACACAAAGTTTCATTAAGCTTAGTGGCCAGCCAGGTTAATTGATTTACTTTTGCTTCCCAATATTTTCATTTTTAATATATCTTATATGCCTCTAGAGTTGTTTCTTAAACAATATTGCTTGGAATATACTAATTTCTTGTTTTCTAGTTGTCAATTGGCTTTGATTTCGATTTCATCAGTCTAATGTTTTTTAAAGAGTTTTGGCAGCTACTCAAATTGGTTCATTTCATGCAATGCAATTTGGAGTTACTGTAATTTTTTCAACTAGTAAGGATTGTCCTAATCCTTCTCCGGTACAAAATGTTGCACCTTGGAGTATTTATGTTGTGGCTTCTTCTACCAATCGAAGTTACCGACCAAGTTATTTTTTTTAAATCGGTCGAAGCACTATTCTTGCCTCTATAACAAATGACATCGATTTCCGAAACTTCATAGTTAGATTTGGAGTCTTACTAGATTTTAATCTTTCTCTTTAGAATATATTACTTTTGTTTGTTCTATGTAAAAATTCAATATGTATTTGTCATTTGGAACTATGATGTCTAGCGGACAATAGTCTGTAACAATTTTGAATAATTAAATAAAGCATTATGTGATTATGTTATTTTATGATATTTTGTCAAAAAGTTATTATTATTTAAGTTTGTTCAATTATAAGAATAAGTATGTTCATTGAGTTAGTTATTCACTACATTTATAGTATGAAAAAAATGCTATCAAAGGTCTTTTACAGTTTTGAAAAATGCTATGAAAGATATACCATGACTTTAAAAAGTGCTATAAAAACAATTTCACAGCATTTAAAAATGCTGTAATAGGTAACCATAGCACTTAGAAAACGTTATGGTAGGGATACCATAACATTTAAAAATGTTATGGTAGCATTTTCATAGTGTTTAAAAACGCTACCGTAGGTTTCAACTTTTAATAACGTTGGCTAATATCGTGTTTTGAAAAATGTTAGGTTAGCGTTTTTTACCGCTATCATAGCGTTTTTCTCTTGTAGTGTGACTAGCTCCCACTTAATTGATTCATCAATGATTCCATCCCATCCCTTAGATTATTTGCGCAACCAATCCTTGTACGTCATATGTTCACTGAAGGTAACATCTCTACTTTTAATAATCTTTCCATTTTGGTCATCGTAGAAACGACAACTAAACTCGCTCTCACCGCCAATGAAAAAAACACTTCTTAGATTTAACATCAAATTTAGTTATATCAGCTGAATCAACATGAAAATATGAAACACAACCAGACATTTAAGAAAATGAATGTACTCACTCCCATTATTAGTTAGTAAGCATTTTACCTTACACTTTCTCTCGTTGTCAACCATGACTCTCCACTTTTGCAAGTCTAAAAAAATCATATTTACTTTCCTAAAGTTAACTCATACATTTCTACTCAAGTCATCAATGAATGGCATGACTTATCTCGATTCTTGAGCCTCTAAGGGATGAAATATGAACAGGCCCCACACATTAGTATGAACCAACTCTAACTTCTCTGCTTTTAGTTCTCTACCAGCTTTAGAGACATTACTCTTTTCTATTGTTAACAAATGTAGCTTTCACACAATTTATGCTCAACAGACTTCAACACTTGTGGCTTTCCCTTTGGCAAAAGCATTTTTATTCTCTTCTCACCCATATGTGAACAAGTCTATAATGTCATAGACTTAAATTACCACTAGAACAACAATCAAAACTCTTTTCTTGCAACTGAAAGTCATATAAATTGTTCTTATTTTATTTCCTCGAACACCAATCATGGCTGCCTTTGTGTCCTTCCATCGACCACCAGCAAACATCGCATTATGTCCTTCATCATCAAGTTGTACCATTGAAACTAGATTAAGCTTAAACTTCGGACATGTATCACTTTTTGAATTTTATACAGGCTCTTTTCACATCAATCATATTGACAATCTAAAAGGTTTCTCCATCAACCATAAAACCATAAAAACCTTTATGTAATACCAGCAACATAATTCTCTATAATTTCATGATGTGCAACGGTAAGAAAAGAAGCTACTGAATCTATAACCCAAGATTCAATAGGACTGTTAACAGAAAAACGTAATGTATCATGTACCTCTTCAGTCATTGCATTAGCAGGGTCAATTGTCTTATCATCTTTAAGTGCTCTACAGTTCTTCTTTATGTTGTCAGGCTTCCATATTTGGATTTACTTCTTTCATTCCTTGACTTTCCCCTACTATTGCAATGGTAAAGATTCCTCATCACCTCTACCCCTGGTCTTAAGTTTCAAGGCGTGATTTGATGTTGGCGCCTCACCAATCTATTCTACAAATTTCCTCAGCAAGAATTTGATCCCTTTGAAATCGTTCCATTTCAACTTCACTCTGCCAGTGAAAATCTTCTCCCCCACGGGCTCCCAACTATTCAGTAATGAGAAAGAAGAATTATGGCATGAATTTCATCAGTGAATTCAATCTCAACCGATGACAATTAATTGACAACCATATTAAATTGTTTAAAATACGCTGCCAAGAACCCCATCTCCCACATTTAGATTAAACAACGTTTTCATTAGATGTAGCTTATTATTTGTAGAAGGCCTTTCATACATATTAAACAATAACTGCATCAGCCTGATGTGGTTGTCTCCTTTGCACCGTCATGTGCCACGTTCTTCATCAATGTTAGTCATATGACTTCTAGGACCTGTTAATCAAGGAGCGCTCAATCAGTTTCTGACGTCAGATATGGTATCTTCCCCGAGAGGTTGGTGTATTTTCTTACGGTAGAGCTAATCTTCAATCTTCATTCTCGAAGTTGAAAAATTCACATTGTCAAATTTCTCAATTCCCTGTACACATCTCTTTTCTTTTCTAACCATCGTTATCACTTAAAACTTAGTTGCCTCTAGATCATTACTGTCCATTCATGCAAACCACCATGCATTAGAAAAAGTGTTGCCAAAAAACCACCACCGTCGAGAAAATTCCACTATTCACGTGAACAGTAACCTCACAGAAAATTGACAAAAATAAATTGTCAGAACCTTATTTTTATATTAGTTGTTGGAATAGAATGTCTTAATCTTTTACTGGCGATAATAATAAAATAAAAAATACAACAAGAACATACAAATTTACAGTGCTTCAGTCTTAATTTGGGAGCTATGTTCATTATAGCCATTGCAAGTTTCTCTGTGATCAAGACGAAGAACTTGGGGATTTTTAAGGATTTTGGGTGTTTTTGGGATTTTAGTTTAGAGGTTAAAAATAAAAATTATAATAAGGCTAAAACTGAAGATAAAAAAGACTAAAACTTAAAGAAACTTAATGAGGTCATAGTCATTGGTGTCGAAAATAAAAAAATGGTAAAAAAATTATACTAAAATTAATTTTTTAGTGAGATCACTTGACCTTACTATCACACATGTCGCTCTGCTATGTTTGGGCCGTAATTTATAAAAAGGATTGAAGTTAGGGGATAAATTATAATTTATTTAACTTGATTTGGATATTAGATAATTATTTTGACATCCATGTTCATTGAGCTCATCTATAGCTTCTCATTTTGATAACATGAAAAGCCTAAAGCTGTAAAGTTGAAAAATGGAAAGAAGTGGAAAACAGAATGTGTTACTTTTTCGGGAACATTTCAAAAGCCTAAAGCATAAACATATTTCATCTCGCACTCAGACTGACTTACTTAGTTCCTATTCTTTTTTTTTCAATCAACTTTCATTTAATTAAGTTTATGTTTCTGAGTTATTTTAAGAGTAATTAATGATATATTAGAATTGAGAGGAATAAGAAATAATGGAAATAACGAGAAGATGAAGTATATGTATTTGACAACTAAGAAAGAAAAAAGGCTCTTCGTTGATGATGAATAATGTTTACAAAAAAAGATTTGGAAAAAAATATGGAATAAGAATTTCTCCAGTATTCGAGACACCTCTTTTTAAAAACATTTTTTGTCGAACTTCATTTTTCCTATACTTAGACGGATCGAACGAAGTACTTCTTGACTGTATTAGAATAAACTGTATGCGATAAATCGTCTTCATCCATGTTTGTTAGCATGAGAGCTCCTCCAGAGAAGGCCTTTTTGACAATGGTCTTTCGTAATTTGGGGTTCACTTCCCCTGGTGATCCTTTTGATAGAGGAGTATCTTTTTCAACACTAAGTCTCCTTCTCGGAAACATGAGGGACGCAATTTTTTGTCATATGCGTGCATCATTTTTCTTTGATATAATTGCCCTCTACTTAATACAGTCAATTTTTTTCCTCAATGAAATTCAATTGCTCATATCGTGTTTGTACCCACTCCGCTTCTTCTAATTTCACCTCCATTAAGACTCTGAGGAACATAATTTCTACTTTCATTGGAAGGACCGCTTCCATGCCATATACCAAAGAGAATGGCGTTGCCTCAGTTGATGTTCAGACTGATTTGCGGTACTCATGTAGTGCAAACGGGAGAATCTCATACCAATCCTTATACACCTCTGTCATTTTCTCTATGATCCTTTTTATGTTCTTGTTGGCTGCTTTCACTGTTCCGTTCATTTTTGAAAGATAAGGAGATAAATTATGATGCTTAATTTTGAATTGCTCACATAATTCTTTCATCATCTTATTATTTAAATTTATCCCGTTATCTGTAATAATCCTTCCAGGTAGACCATATCGACAAATTATTTCCACTTTAAAGAACTTAACAATCGAACTTCTGGTTACACTCAAAATAAGAACTCGCCTCCACCCATTTGGTAAAATAATCTATAGAGACCGAAATGAAACGATGCCCGTTAGATTCTTTGGTGTGATGGGACCAATGATGTCCATGCCCCACATAGAGAACGGTCAAGGCGCGACCATGACATGTAAAGGGGATGCAGGTATGTGAATTTTATCCGTATAAATTTGACATTTATGACATTTATTGGTGTACTTGATACAGTCAGATTTTAGAGTTAACCAATAATATCCAGCTCTCAATATTTGTTTGGCAACATATGTCCATTAGCATGAACACTACAAATTCCTTCGTGAACTTCCTCTATGATTTGATTCGCTTCTCTTGCATCAACACATATTAAGAGTACCATATCATGGTTTCTTTTATAGAGTATTTCACCATTCAAGAATAAACCCATGGATAATCTTCTAATAGTGTGCTTATCATTCTCAGAAGCTTTGGATGAATATTCCCTATTCTTTATATACTGCTTGATGTCGTAATACCATGATCTTATGTCTTGCTCTTCTTAAATGCTCATACAGTGAGCAGGAAAATCTCGCTTCTCAATTTTTGTGAGTTGCACTTCTTCCTTAAAGTCTGCGACAAACATGCACACTAATTTTGCTAGTGCATCTGCAATTTGATTATTCTCTCTAGGTATATGGTCAAATGAGATCACTTCAAAAGTTCAGCTTAAATTAGTTACATGTTTGTTGTAAGGTACCAGCTTGGAGTCTCTAGCTTCCCATTTTCTGTTTAATTGTCGTATCAACAATAACGAATCTCCGTACACTCGAAGCTTCCTTATCTTCATATCAGAAGTTTCTTGAATTCTCATGGAACATGCCTCATATTCTACCACATTGTTTGTATAGTCAAAGCATAGTTTTTTCGTGAATGGGAAAAACTTTCACTCTGGAGATATGAGGGTTACCCAATATCACGTTCTACATCATTAGATACGCCATCAAATAACATTGTCCACAATTCTAGATCCATAGATTCTCCTTCATTTTTTAATATGACTGATATATTCTCATCAGGAAAATCAAACTTCATAGGCTTATAATCTTGCACTAATTCATCTGTCAGATAATCAGTAAGTACACTTCCTTTTATTGGCTTTCTCGTGACATAGACAATATCATATTCCGTGAGAAACATTTGCCATTGAGCAATACGCCCAAAAAGTGATGGATTTTCAAAGATATACTTGATTGGATCCATCTTTGAAATTAACCAAGTGGTGTGGTATAACATGTACTGTCTAAGCCGATGAGTAACCTAGGCTAATGCACAACACGTTTTCTCCAACATCAAATAATTAGCCTCATAGTTTGTGAACATTTTCTTAAATAGTATATTGCTTGTTCTTTCCTTCTAGAGGCGTCGTGTTGACCAAGTACGCAACCCATAGATTTTTCTGTTACTGTAAGACACAAAATGAGTGGACGCCCTAAAGTTGGAGGAACAAGTATAGGCGGATTTTACAAGTATTGCTTGAACTTTTAAAATAATTTGGCAATCATCATTGCATCCTTCTGTATCACTTTTCGGGAGAAGTTTAAAGATAGGTTCACAAGTTGCAGTTAGCTGTGAGATGAACCGGGCTATGTAATTTAATCTCCCCAAGAAACCTCTAACTTACTTTTGAGTTTGAGGTGGTGGTATATCAATGATAGCTCGAACTTGTCAGGGTCAATTTTTATTCCTTCCTTGCTCACGAGAAAACCAAGTAGTTTACCTGAATATGTTGCGAATGTACATTTTGTCGGGTTAAGCTTTAACTGGAACTTTCTCAACCCTTCAAATAGTTTTCGCAGAGTGACAATATGATCTTCCCCTTGACATGATTTGGCAATCATATCATCAACGTACACTTCGATTTTTTTATGCATCATATCATGAAACAGTGTCACCATTTCTCGTTGGTAAGTCGCCCCTGCATTCTTTAGACTAAATGGCATAACCTTATAATAAAATGTACCCCATAAAGTTATAAAAGTGGTCTTTTCACGGTTTTCAGTAGCCATTTTGATTTGGTTATATCCCAAAAAACCATCCATGAAAGAGAAGGTTGAATGTCTTGTAGTGTTATCTACTAAGACATTGATATGGGGTAATGAAAAATTATCCTTCGGGCTTGTCCGATTTAAGTCTCTATAATTGACGCACATTCTTACTTTCCCATTTTTCTTTGGCACTGGAACTATGTTAGCAACCCATTCAGGGTATTTTGTCACTTCTAGAAAACCCGCATCTACTTACTTTTTAACTTCTTCTTTGATCTGTACCAGGATGTCTGGTTTCATTTTCCGTAACTTTTATCGCACTGGTTTACTTTCAGACATAAGTGGCAAATGATGAACCATGACATCAGTGTCTAGACCTAGCATATCTTGGTAAGACCATGCAAAGACATCAATATACTCTTTGATTAAGTCAATTAATTGTCAACGACTTTGGCTTGTCATAGAAGTGCCAATTTGTACTTCTTTCATCTCTCCATCCAATCCCAAATTTATCATCTCTGTTAACTCTTAATATGGTTGTGTTCTTTTATCATCCTCTTCTACCATTCTTAAAATTTTCAGAGATGGTTCGAAATTATCCTCGTCACTTTCATCTGACTGTACGCTAAGAATGAGATTGTCAAAGTTATTACTTATGCTCTTGTTTTCAAAATCACCATTCTCGAACCTGAACCTGATTTTTGGATGAAAGGAAGGCGAGAAAAGAAAATAAACAATGCATGAGTATGAACAACAATTCAGAAATGGAAAAAGTAGACATAAAAGGAAGAGCAAAAATAACTTAATTGTATTTATTATTAGCAAAAGGAAACGAAACAAGTTTTTAGAATTTCATTCAAAAAGATTACATGAAACAGACGAGAACATAGGCCCATAACAACAAAATTCCTAAGGCATTGGGTAGAATCATTAGAATTTTGGCATGAACACATTACTCTTGAAAATTTTCAAGAAGCACTGGTAGCTCGGTGACATCCCAATTGTTAAGCTTATTATCTGAATCGTATCGAGAAACCAAGTCCTCTGTACTTGCACTTGATGATTTTCTCAAGATTGCGGTTTTTCGAATGAAATTCCCCCACTTGTGAAAGATTCAGAAATATGGGTATGATTTCCATTTCCATATCGAATTCCCTACTTTTTAGCCTATTAATCATCTTTTCTTTCTTTTGAGCTTCCACTCTCCCTCTATATCCAAGCCCAACCCTTTGCTCTTTCTTATCTCACTCGATTAACTTATTTATACATTGATGCTTACCCCGAGTCATTTGCCTGGCTTGTATCCCCCTTTTATCATCAACTTTTCCGCCATTTGAGATGCTTTTGATAGGCTTGATGTTGGAGTGAGTTTCCCACTAGAAAAAAATGTGGTGTTCGGACTCTCAAATGATCGAAATGAGCAGTCCAATACTTCTTCTCAACATATGGCATCTGACTTAGATACCAATAAATCTTCTTCCCCATATATACAAAAGTTTAAGATCCATTATAAATTTAGCTTATGATGTAAGGAAGATGGTACTGCCCCGACAGAGTGAATCCATGGTCGACCTAAAAGAAAATTGTATGCTGGATTTATGTCCATCACATGAAAAATAATATTGAATAAGCGTGGCCCGATTTGAATTTGTATCTCTATGTCTCCGACTACTTCTCTTCTGGTACCGTCGAATGCTCTTACTATCATCATGCTCGATCGCATATGTGTCACGTCCACAAGCAGCTTTGCTGTGGTGGCTCTTAGCATTACATTTAGAGACGAGCCGTTATCAACCCATACTTTTACAACAATATAATCCCTACATTTTACAGATATATGTAGAGCTCTGGTGTGTCCAGTACCATCAGCAAGGATTTCATCATCTGTGAAAATGATAAAATTTGGTGTGATAATATTTTCCACAATTCCATTCAACTTTTCCACCATAATGTCATGATAGACATATGCTTGATTGAAAACCTTCAATAATGCTTGGCGATGTCGTTCAGAATTCACAAAGTGTGACAGCAAAGATATGCGAGCAGGTAAGCGATTAAGTTGTTCTATCAACTTATACTCACTTTACTTGATGACCTTAAAAAATTCACATACTTCTTCTTCAGACACGGCTCTTTCTTTCTTTGTACCTCTTATTATATCTGGGTTTATCACTTGGACACCATGCATTTTCCCTTGGAACTCATGACCATTGTCGCCTTCTTTGGCTTTCCCTTTCCTTTGCCTTTCAAACTCATCGCTTTTATACGTTTTCAAAAATTTTGACGTGTAGCATCTGCCACTCCTCATCATCTCACCTACTCTCGAAATATTAGTTATAGAGAGATCGAGGTCTGATGGATTTAGCACTTGCATTTTGTCGTTACCGCTTGTAATAACCTCATATCCGTACGTCTATGGTACTGCTCTTAAATCCTTGTAAGCAAACGCACCCGGTATTTGGATGGTGATGGGCATCGGAGCACAAGACGTAGTGATGCGAGTTGACTTTTTCTCATAATGTATTGTGAAAGATTTTTGGATATAGGATGACACTTCAACATTAACTTTAGATGATTTTTTAGTTATCATAAGGACTAAAGAGTCATCTTCCTAGTATTCTAACATATTTTGGGATATAGGACGACATTTCTCCTTTATGGCTTATTGTAAGTATTTTTGCATCCAACAACTTTTGCACTTCCATTTTAAAATCAACACATTCCTCAATTGTATGCCCTGTCACAGTCTTATGAAACAATCAAAGTCATGCATATGCTTCCTAGAAATGCCTTCATCCTCGGAGCATGTTGGGTAGATGTACCTGCTTTAGAAAGAAGATAGAAAAGTATTTCCATTGACGTGCTCACATCTTCCACGTCCTTCTTTCCATATAAAAAATATTTATCAATTGCATTTACGGTAAGATTCTCATGATTTGGTAGATGGTTTGAATTGATATATGGGTTCCCATTAGTCTTTTTGAAATTCAACCATCCAGCCTTGTTCAATGCATGTACTCTACCTTTTAATTCCGTGCAATTCTCAGTCGAATGTCCCACTGCCTTGGCATGATAATCACAGCGAGCAGTCGTGTCATACCACCTTGGGTATGGTGGCTATAGAGGTTCATAAGGAATTGGCACCAATTGATCATTCTGTATCAATTGTGGTAAGAGTTCTGTATGTGACATGGGGATTGGATCATATTGGATAAAATGTTGATTATTTCTATTTCCCCTCAGAGGTTTATCAGCCTGACTAACATTTTGCTGGTGAGTCGGTGGTCTAAAACCAGGTCTTGGGTTTTGAAATTCTGATTGTTGAGATTGTTAATTGTACAAAATTTGTGAGGTATTTGCTACATATGATGTCACAGATTTTGGCCCTTCACTACACTTCAGAAATCCTGGCCTCGGGTTTATAGCTTGTGATGGGTACCCAAAATTGATCGTTTGTATATCTCCCTCTTTTCACTTCAACGGCGGCCTTTTTTTTACGGATGATGTATTTGATACGACTTCCAAAATTCTTCCATTCTTTACCCCATATTCAATCGTTTCACCAATCACTATAATGTCAGAGAAGTTGTTTGAAGCATTTTCAATCATCCTATTGTAGAATGGAGATCTCAAGGTGTAGATAAACACTGCAGCCATCTCCTTTACTAACAAGGGGGTGTACCTGAGCAGCTAATTCCCTCCACCTTTGTGCATATTCTTTAAAGCCTTCACTAGGATTTTTCTCCATCCTTTGTAGATCTAGATGATCAGGAGCCATGTCTATGTTGTACTTGTATTGTCTTAAGAAAGCATCAGCTAAATATTTCCACCTCCGAATATGTTGGTTATCCAATTGTATATACCGTCGAGATGCAGCCCCCGTCAAGCTATCATGAAAGAAATGAATCAGAAACTTATCATCATTTGCACAAACAACCACCTTTCTGCAGTACATAATAAGGTGACTTCTCGGGCATGTACTACCATCATATTTTTCAAACTCAGGTAGTTTGAATTTGTGTGGGATGTACATCTGGGACCAAACATAATTGGGTGGCATCAATGGTACCATATACATCTAAACCTTCAATGGCACGTATCTTTCCTCTAAAAAGTCCAACTTATCTTTCAACAGCGGGTCTTCGCTTGGTTTAGTAACATGTCTCTGCCCCTTTGGGTCATCAATATCATGTATGATTATTAGATCATTAACGAGTTCGCCTTGTAAAGTGAAAGCTTGGTCATGGCCAGGTGCCATTGTGGATGGGTTGTACCCAAATTTTCCTATCTGCATCATTTTCTGGACATTTGAAAATGGATAGTGCTAGATATTTACTGGTGGTGAAGCATGCTAAAGTGGTCGGTCTAATGACGTTGATAGGTTGGAGTGAACCTAGGAGGGTAAGGTGGAGTATCGTTTGGCAGTTGATTTTGTGATGATTGAGCCCTTTGCGGATTTTTAAGACATGCTTTTCCCTTACTCGCGGCGAGGAGTTCTAGGACACTGGCCATTTGCTCTTTCAGCTCCCTAATTTCTTCTTTCATTTCCTCTCGCGATTGCAGTCTTTCTTGCTCATCCATGATCCTAACTTGAGCTCACATTCAATAGGGATGTCGGAGTTGACGGGCTATCTTTCAAAAGTTTTCTTAAATAAATAAAAAAAAATGAGAAGAATAAATAGTAATAACTATAATAATAATGGAAGTAAATTTATGCATGAGAAATGATATTGCGCAAAGTGAAAGTCTAAAAGTAGAGCCATCCACTACATTTGAGTATGTAGAAGTCAACTACACTACGCTGCAATATGAGTTTATACAAAATGACCAAAATCTCTATTGATTTCTTCCAAAAACTTAGACGAATTCTCCTCATTAGGATGGATGGGCAAAACACTTTTTTTTCAAAAATGATACTTGTTCCGCCAAATTGATCGCTCTCACAGCCACGCCTTTAAATCATTCCATAGCTTGCCCTGATCGTTGTCGAATCAAGTCGTGCTCTTGTTGCAGTAATTGGTAATCATATCTCAGTGCGTTGGCATTAACATCATTATTTCTTATCAATTTCTCTACCACATTTTGATACGCTCTAACTTGGTGCTCAAGGCTTGCAATGACTTTCAATAGTTCTTCACTATCATTTGGTGACTTGGTTTCCTAACTTTTTGATTCTCTAAATCAACTTGTAAATTATCAACGATTCGTCGTACCGAGTCATATTATTTTTCTAACTCAACGATGTACGCATTCTTCTTATCGACAACCCCCTTAATCTCTTCTAAAACCTCTTGTGCAAGCTTATTTTTCCTTTCTAGCTTCATGATTCGATCCTCTTGTTCATAGATTACCCTTCGTAAATTCTCATTGTCCTCTGCCATCTTTCTAATTTTGTTATTCAGTTTGCGAGTGTCAGTTCTCAACTCTAAGTTTTTCCACTTCAGATATTCGTGACCCTTAACCCCGTTTCTCAAATCTCTGAGTTATTTTTCAGCATCAATCATGTGATTGCCATATTAATTTGTCTCGACTGTTAGGCTCTCAAATCTCTTAATAGGCTCTCAGGTTATCCTCACTATTATCCGAAACGGTATCCCAAAAATGTCAACCTGAGTGAGAACTTTCATGAGCTTGCACGGGAACCACAGTTCCATGAAGGCATTCCACTACTCATTCTCGCTAATCCTAAAGGGAAAGCCCGGTACAAGGCTAGTGTATATGTGTGAAATTAGAAATTATGTAAAAAAATATACTTCATAAAAAAAGAACTATATACAACTACAAGCATGAATTAGAAAAAAAAAACAATGAATCAAATACACAAACAAAGAACCACACAAAAGGATAGCATATAATGAAATTTTGGCTTCACTCTCTATCGATCTAAAAATAGTTAGACCAATTGTTTGACCCCAGTGGAGTTGTCAAGCTGTCGCAACATGCATGCGTCATGGAGCGACGATTGAAAAATCATTTTGACAAAAGGAAATTCAGAGTCACCATGAATCATTTTAGAGAGTGATTGGTCACCCAATTTTAAAATCAAATATTTTGGTCTGCGAAAATTTAAAGTTGGTTCGGGAGTCATTTGAGTGTGGAGAGGTATTGGCACCCCACAACACCAATTATGAAATATGGTTACCAAATTTAATCAAATGCTATCCAAATTACTTTCTAAAATAATGTTATAGAAATTTAATTTTGAATGTCCCATTTGGTAAATAAATGACCTTTAATAGGTGGTACAAAGACCATTGAAAAATTATTTCTACTTTTTTTATATTTTTCTTAAATCAAAGCATTATTGGAGTTTCTCTCAGTATCCTAAAAATAACTATTCACCTTGATAGTTCGAGAAATTTAATATCCTAAAAATTTCAATATCCATCATCGGATTTTTTTTAGTGAAAACTAAATAAATAAATTAGTAAATTTTAAATCAAATTGTTATGGTTTTGATTTATGAACGCCAATTCTAATGATAAAATAATGAAATAATAATCGCATACAATCGTGATGATATTACAATAATACATAAATAAATATGAAGAGGTAATAATTATAAATAAAAAAGAAAGAACAATAGAAAGATATGTTAGAGATGAATATGTATGATAAATTTAAAAAGAATATGTAGAGTGAAAATAAAGAAATTATATGTGAAATAAGTAAAAAAATATATAAAAATACATTAAAACAAACNAAATTAGGGGGAAATGTCCCCCCCTTTTTTTTTTTTCTTAATTTCATTTTTTTAAAAGATATATATATATATATATATTATATTTAATTAATAATAAAAAATTTCGTGAGTAAATAAATTAATCTATGAAAAATGCTTAATCTCATACCTAACTGGCATGAGCATGCTATTTTTAACTACATAGTCTATTAATTATCATTTTTCATTTCTTCCTTCAATGCTAATCAAATACTAAAAGAATGATCATAGATGGTAACTAATTTAAACAAGCTTCACTAAAAAAAAATTGTTTGGGATATAAATATGCCATTTTTTATTTTGGACTACTTAATTCATTAATTATCATTTTTCCTTTCTTCCTTCATTGGTAGGAATTATCATGGATGGTAAATAGTTTAAACAAGTGTTACTAAGAAAAATCAATAAAAATTTCAGAATAAAATAATTTTTGTTTGAGATATACATATACCTTTTTTCTTATTTTGGACTACTTAGTTCACTAATTACCATTTTTTCTTTTTTTCTTTCATTACTAGGAATGATCTTGGATGGTAACTAGTTCAAACAAGTGTCACAAAAATGATGATTAAAAATTAAAAAGAAAAAAAGTAAAGACTTGTAAGAACATAAAAAAATTCAAAACTTAAATATTTGTATAATCTTGTATAGAGGTTTTACTCTCTATTTTATGAACTTTTATGTATGAAAAATTATCATAAGAGATATTTTCATCAAATGTATACTTTCAACCCATTAAAGGGTGATTCACATTGAGTTAATTTTACACCCCTCAAAAGTTTTATCTTCATCTTCATTGATTGAGTTGATGACAAAAACATATCATTATCAAACTTGTAGAGAAATCAACAATACATGAAAATAAAACTTAAGATTAAAAGTAGGAGAAATGATAATGAAGGAGCAAACAACTTATGTATTGAAAAGGAAACAAAGAAATATCAACTACATGAGTATGAAGAAGAGAGATGATGAATAATAATGAACAATATATATTGTAAGCTAAAATGAAAGAAATTTGAACTACCTTAATAAAAAGAATAGGAGAAGATGAAAGATGAATAGAAATGAAAACTCTATATATCTCTCTGTTTTTTAAAATCTCCTATTTTCTCAACACCTCTTTTTCTCTCTCTAAAATCCCTGTTCTTTCTTACCCTCCAATCCCCCTTTTCAAGTGAAGACCTCCTATAGGCAAACTTAGGGCTTCACTTTATATTTTTAGTCCTTTTTTTCCTTTTTATTTTTTAATCCTTCGACAATTCTTCTTATTTTTAGGGATTGGGCTATTATTCAAATCATACACATAGTCTTAGACTAGTATATGAGCCAAAAAATAAAATTTATATTTTTAAAGTATTAGACCGGATAAAATACGGTATCTATAATTGTTGATTGGAAAACCATGAAAGAAATATGTTTTTATCAAATTTTTTAATAATTAGGTATTTGCATCATGCATCAAACCTCCCTAAATGATTAAGTATTTATTTACACTATTTTATTTATTCTTTTCAGTAATCATGTCATTATCCCTACTCTCAACAGTCTTGAATACAAGCAACCTCACTGGTGAAAATTACGTGGATTGGAAACATAATCTTGATATTGTGTTGACAGTAGAAAAGCACAAGTTCGTGCTCACCACCTCTTGTCTCCTTAAACCAATTGCTGAATCGACTCAAGAGGGAAAAAATGTCTATGTTTCTTGGCTGCATTCTAATGTGATCTTTAGGTGTTCATCTTATAATCAGTTAGCAATGTGTTATAACAACAGCATCAGAACATCGAGACCACCGCTGATATGATGTTGAACATTGCTGAAATGTTCAGAGATCAGGGTCGTCAAGCCAAACAGGCTGCAGTGCGAAACCTTAAGAACTGCCGGATAAAACCCGAAACTCTTGCTTGTAAGAGAACATATGATGCTGGTCATTAGTTATCTGAATGCGATGGAGATCATGAGTGCTGAGGTAAATGGCGAGACTTAAGTTGATATGATCATCGAGACCCTGTCAGACACCTTTGAGGACTTTATACTTAATTATTAGATTAATAAGTTGAGGTACACTCTTCTAGAACTTAAGAAGAAGTTGCAAACTGCTGAGACCCTATTTCTGAATAGTAAGAGAAAGAATGGAGAGACAAACTTTACAGAAGTAAGCATTCTACCTCTAGCGCTAAAAAGAAATGCAAGAGAGGCCCGATCAAAGTTAAGAAGCTGAACTCGAAAGCTATGAAAGGTAAGGGCCCTGCAAAAGTGGACAAGTCAAAAGATATGTGTCACCGTTGCGGAGTCACTAGTCATTGGAAACACAACTGTCCGGATTATCTCAAAGAGTTGAATTGCAAAGGTACATTACTTGTTATCGAAGCCTGTTATGTGGTTGACTCTATTTTTTCGTGGATTATAGACTCTGCAGCCACTGACCATATTTGTTGCTCCCTGCAGGGGTTTACGGAAAACATAAAGCTTAACGAGGGTGAGGTCAGCTTCCATTGGGGGAATGAAGCACTAGTATCGGCAGTATAAGTTGAAAGTATTAAATTGTTATTTGAGAATAGTTATTTGGTTTTACGTTATGTTTATTATATCCCAATTCTTTTAAGAAAAACCTCATTTCAGTAGCTAGTTTCATTGAGTAAGGATTTTCTTTGGATTCCATTGATAATGATATTGGTATTTTTAGAAATTGGCATGATGAAAACTTATTCTATGTAAAACCAAAAGTTCCAGTAATATGTGACATTGAAGTAAAATGTTGAAGTCTGACTCAATCAATCTAACATACTTGTGGACTTGCGTCTTGGTCACATTAGCCTAGAAAGGATTAAAATACTTGAAAATGATGGTCCATTGCAAACTTTAAGTGTGGAATCACTACTCACATATAAATATTGCATAGAAGGCAAAATGATTAAGAGACCATTTTCAGCGAAGGGTGAAAGGGTCACTCAATGCCTCGAACTCATACATAGTGATGTATATACTCCATTGAATATCTAAGCAAGAGGTGGTTACAAATATTTTGTGACCTTCACAGATAACTACTCATATTTTGGACATGTTTATCTAATGCGTCAAAAGTCTGAACCTTTGAAAAGTTTAAAGAGTTCAAGGCTACGGTTGAGAAGCAATTAGAGAAACAAATCAAAACACTACGATTCGATCATGCTGAAAAGTACTTACCAGCAGAGTTCGAAGACTTCCTTAAGGAAAAAGGTATTCTTTCTCAGCTTACATCACCTGGCACTCCAAAACAGAATGGTGTGTTAAAGAAAAAGAATCGAACTCTATTGGATATGTTAGATCCATGATGAGTTATTCATCCCTTCCAGATTCATTCTTGAGATATTCCTTAGAAATAAAGGCATATATCTTGAATTAAGTTTCATGAATAATGGTACCTAGTACACCATATGAAAGATGGAGTGGATGAAAGTCATCCGTAAGCCACCTTAGGATATGGGGATGCCCGGCACATATGTTGAGATAGAAGACATGCAAGTTAGCCAGTTGAGCAGAATTATGTATGTATGTAGGATATCCCAAGAGAATGAAGGGATACGTCTTTTATAGTCCAACCGAAAAGAAAACATTCGTTAGAACGAATGGACATTTTCTTGAAGAGGACTACATAAGAAGTGTGAAGCTGAGAAGTAAACTTGTGCTAGATGAATTATTGAGTGGGAGGACACCGACTCCCCAATCAAGACTTGTTGTCAATTCAATAATGGAAGAACCACAGTACGAGCTGGAACCAGAGCCTCGACATATTGGGAGGGTTGCGAGACAACCTAACAGGAATACGTCTTATAGAGATGCCTTGACGACAGTCTTGATAAGGATCATGATGAGCATGTTTCTTACTCGCATGCTATGACTGGTCCTTAAAGAAACATATGGTAAGATGTCATGAATGTCGAGATACAATTGATTTACCTGAATGGAGTCTGGAAGCTTGTAGATCCTCCTTAAAGGGTAAAATCCCCTAGGGTGTAAATAGATTTATAAGAAGAAGAAAGGTCCAGACGGGAATGTAAAGACATTCAAAGCTAGGCTTGTAGCCAAGAGTTACACCCAAAATGAAGGTATTGACTATGAGGATATATTCTCGACGGTGGCCATGCTTAAATCCATCTGAATCCACATGTCCATTGCTGCTACCGTCGATTATGAAATCTGATAGATGGATGTCAAGACTACTTTTATGAATGGAAATCTTAAAGAACGCATTTATATGGCTCAACTAGACAGGTTAGTGGAGAAAGGCCAAGAGGGAAAGGTTTTCGAACTGCTGAAATCAATTTAAAAACTTAAGCAAGCGTCACATTCGTGGAATATCATATTCGACGAAACTGTCAAAAACTTCAGTTTTGAGTAGTTAGTGGACGAGCCATGTGTGTATAAGCTGACACACAAAAGGAATATGGTTTTTCTGGTTTTGTGCGTGGACTATATTCTACACATTCAGAATGATGTAGGAAAATTATATGATGTCAAGATTTGGCTTGGAATAAAATTTGAAATGAAGGATCTTAGAGAAGCTGCATTTGTCTTAGGTACTCACATCTTTTAGGATCTGTAGAACATACAATTGGCATTGTCTCAAGCATTTGATATTGATAAGATGATGGATCACTTCAGTATCCAAGACTCTAAGAAGGAATATCTTCCCTTTAGGCATGGAGTTAGCATCTCTAAGGAGCATTCTTCCAAGACTCCTAAAGAAGAGGAAGACATGAGAAATATTCCTTATGCCTCAGCTCTAGGAAGCTTCATGTATGAAATGTTTTGAACTAGGTCAGAGATTTGCTACGCCGTAGGCGCGGTGAGTCATTTCCAATCTAATATTGAACTCGAGCATTTTAATGTTGTCAAGAATATTGTCAAGTATCATAGGAGAATGAGGAACTACATACTTGTGTATTCATGTACTGACCTGAATATGACGAGTTATACCATTCTGATTTCCAAGCGGACAAGTATTCTAGGATATCCATATCAGGATCGATGTTCATCTTGAATAGTGGAGCAGTGGTACCGAGAAGCATCATCTTGCATTGTTGATTCTACCATGGACGATGAGTATGTGACGGCTTGTGAAGCTTCTAGAGTCTAGCTTAAAAAGTTCCTAAAGACTCTGGAAGTCGTTCTAGATGCTGAAAAACCTATGACACTTTATTGTGATAACAATAAGGTTGTAGTAAACTCGTAGGAACTGAGAAGGCACAAAATCTCCAAACATATAGAGCAGAAATATAAGCTCATCGGAGAGATAGTTCATCGAGAAGATGTTCAAGTAACACACATATCGACAGTCAACAACCTGACAGTCCATTCACGAAGACTTTAAGTAGTATCTAGAGAGAATGTGGTTATGAGATTGTACACGCATACTTTAGTCTAAGTGGGAGATTGCTGGAATTATGTCCATAAAGTAAGATAAAATAACGTTTTATAAGTAAACCGTTATTTATTGACATTTATGTATTATTAAATTTTATGAATAAATGAAAGTCTCTTTTAGTTAAAGTGTGTTTGTAATTTACTTAAGTCCTGGAACTATTGTCAATGTAAGAAGAATAAAGACTGAGTGATCTTCTAGACAAACTCTTCTGAGATAGTTCAAAATGTTATTCACAGTTTGAGGATCGAAGGGTATTTTCATAACTACTTGCAAGGAAGTGTGTTCAAACTGCCGGATAATATATTCAGCTATGTTGGAGTTACGCGATTCACATATATGAAATTCGTGGTAAGATTGTTAAAACAAAAATATCATATTATGCTTTATTGATAAGTGTGTGAATAAATAAACCGGGCATGGTACTCGATGGCATGAGTCATTGAATAAGACATGTTGATCTCTATGAGACACTTCACTGATATGTCTTTCTTAGTTACAGTCAATAAACGAGTTAAGGAAATACTAACTAGAAGGCTAAAATGGTAATTTATATCCCACTCTTGTTATTGATATTCACGAAGCGTAATATCATAAAATATTCTATGGACCGTGAAATGAAAATGTTTGTTTGCAATAACAGAAAATGTAGAGTGCATGAATCGAGAATTCTATCAACATTAGACCTATAGTGGAGTCGTACGATGTCTGGACTAAATAGGTCAAGAATTTATAGAGATAAATTAGCCAGGTATTCGAATCTCATGGCTTTATTCATGTGTATTCATTCAGTCTCAGTAGTAGCTCATAAGGACATGAATGAAAAACAACGACAGTTTGGATCAAAAACGTTATTTAGAGCAAAATACACTTCCCGAGCCCCATAAGATGAGTATCATCCCTAAATCAGTGAAAAGTAAAATTAATGTCCAAATTAATTATTTTGTTATTTTCTAGTTATTAGATAATTAATAAATAAAATTAATTAATTAATTAACTAATAGGGATCAATTTAATTCATCAATTTGGACTGATGAATCTGGACAATAATTTTAACTTTGGTGGAGATGTAAAAATTGCAGGTAGTAATGCATAGGGAGATAATTTTTGGTAATTTAATGTATAGGGATGTAGATGAAAATTCTGTAATTATCAAATAAGGAATTGCATCATTATCCCTACCATTAACCCTATCCCTAAGTGTATTGATCTTAGAAGAAAAAGATCCGCTCTCCTCCCACACACATGAGGTTGCCGTCGATTTTGACAATAGTGGAAGAGAAAAATTTTGTTTTCTCTTTCAATCATTGTTTTGAGAACCCACACTTAATTCTTTTAAAAATCCTTGAGAGATTTACTTCTAACTCTAACGAGTGATTGTCGATGTAAGAATTAATTGATAGCTCTAGAAGAACGAAGAACGCAAGATAGAGAATTGGATCCTGCCAAATTAGAATCTCTCCATTAATTGAAAATGTCTAAATTGTTTCAATATTTTCTTAATACATTTATTATGCATGTTCATTGATTAGTTTTGTGTTTAACTGAATTAAATGTTTGTAAAAAAAATTACCCATAAAGTAGCCGTGGTTCATTAATTTTTTTATCTTCAAAATCTAAAACCCGATCCAACACTGTAAAGGGTCTATCTCCTCTATATAATATGAATTTAAAAATAAAGTAAAGACAAATGCACATTGGTTTTTCCTAAGTATGTTCTAGGCTTGATAGAGTAGGCTGATAGTTGTGTTGTTTATGCTTTTTCTGTTGTGGTGTAATTTTCTAGTTTGGTTTGTTCTGTACGATTCATAAGTGTGGTTCATGTGTTGTACCTTCATTCTGGAACTGCTTCTGTTGTTTATTTGCCACGCATGCTCTTTCTGTAGCATTATAGAGTATTTTTTCTGCATATCTAGTTCTGAGCTCAACACTATAATGTTTGGTATATACTTGAGGTATGCCTCTATTATAAGTGTAATACTCTTGATTAATATATTTTTATCAGTGACAAAAAAAATGTAATAAGGCAAACAAATGAATTCAAAGTAATGAGAGAGATTTGATGTTGAGTAAATATCTTGGATTGTTTCCTTTCCTTTATCATAAGACTATATTTGCAAGCCTTCTTAATGGTCATTTTATTAAGATAAGATTCAAATCTAAACTATTTTATCTTGTTTGTTGATGAAATTGTGGTGGCTACAATTGTTGTAAATAGAATAATAAAATCTCAGAATTTGAAGAGGTAATGAATATGGTGTGGAAATGAAATTTGTTAGACGATGGAAGCTTTCTCTAAGATAGAGATCTTCCCACTATGATACATATGTGATACAAGAAATTCTATCTCTAGGAAACATTGTCTAACAAAGAACAATTAAGGCTGCATTCCTTAATAGTTCACTCAATCAAGGAACTACTCAATTCGTTGTAGGAAAAACTTATGAAGTTAGCCATCCATATAGCCATTAACAAGTTATATAGCAATGAAATTGACGTTTTAAAGGATTGTAACCCTTCACCTATGGAAGTTACTAACTTATTTAAAAACAACATTTAAAAGAGATGAATTTGATAGCTTCCAATAACTTCTTTTAACCACTAATTTGTAATATTTAATTATTATAATTATTATTAGTAAATATAATATATATACATATATAACAACAATAGACACTATGACCGAATTCAGTTCTTAATTGGTTACTTGATTGTCATGTCATCTTTATACTTGTTCTTATTTTCAGGTGTCGTATTTTCATCTGTCATCTGCTTCTTGTTTTTTGACAACTTAATGATCATGTACAACAATAAGTATCAGTTTCTCAAGAATTTTAGTTTCCTAAAATGTTTGATTTCATTAAAGTATTTTAGTATGATTCCTAATTTCAGTTTTACTATAAGTAATTTTGAGATAACATATTAATAGAATGTTGTATCTATTTTTTCGTGCAAATGTTTCTCATAAGAGCTTCCGCCATAGAAGATTCAGTTTCTAAGAAAACTTTTAAATGAAAAAACTACAGCGCTTTAGCAAAAAAAAAAACTTCAGCTGAAAATGTTGAAATGTTGATTAAACATTCATAAGAATCATAAGTTGAAAAATTTGATTCAAGCTTAGAAAATCTTGAAAAAATTCAAAGTTAAAGTTTCGGAATTGATTCTCTTTCGCTCACAGAATATCTACTCGAATTTTTTTAATAAGTTATCACGACGTCTTCCTATTATGTTGACTAGGAGAGATCATATCTGTCTTCAGCTCATTTCCAACAATGGATTCTAACAATTTAATTCAGGTCTTAATAAAAATTAAAATTTTCATAAGAAACTCTCAAATTTGAATGAAATTGATATGGGGGTCGTCAAAACAAAACTGTGACCAATCACATTAATAGAACACTTCTCTCTTCTTTTTTGAAAGAGACATTAATTCAACTATCCAAATATTGGATATAAAGACTTACATTTAATTAGACACTATTCACCTTGGCCATCAACCATCCGTAAATGGTAATAATTTGACATTGTACTGCTTCGGAATGACATGGAGTTGGGTAAAATTATTTAAAACTGTCGGCAACAACGTGACAAAACTTCACAACACAACACTATATCTAGTGTTTTTACTTTTATTTATTTATTTACTCTTTTGAAGAGAGATTTATTTATTTACCCTTTAGAATAGTTGGAATGTCTAGATCTCTACCTAATATTAGACAAAAAAGCTACTAAGTTAACTAATGATAGTGTTGTAGAAGAGAATATTTTAGTTGGCAATTAAGTAGCTACAATTACAGAAAGATATATTAGTTATCAGTCTATTTAGTTTGATTGGATCAAGTTGCTTCAAGCAGTTTGAATGTTTTAAATGGAGGATTGACCTTAGCCAATAAACCACATTTTATTAGGAAATAGATCTTAATTGAGCATGAGAAGATCTGCTTGTCAGATCTGATCTGTCTACTTAAATTTAGACGATTTAAATCTGATTTTTTTAATCGATAACGTTATATCTACTTTTATTCCATTTCACGTTTTATCGTTTAAAAATATTACATCGAAACGCTTCTTTTATTAAAACAATTGACTTAGATGAAATAAATTTTTTCATACTAGGGAATAGGATGTTATTTCATCCATTTTATTGGGGATATAACTTTAGCAAGATTCGTACTTTAATCTCTCAACAGCTAGAGTCTGAAAAATCATTCTGAATACTTCTATTCATCTTATAGTTTAAATGAGCTTTATTTTTTTGTAATTATATTATAATATTAATGCGTAATTATTTAATCTCTTTGGTAAACAAAAGCTTACAAAAGTCAACATGTGGTTAGATTGGAAAAAGGGTATTTCTCATCTTTATGATACGTGTTATATAACACAACAATGCAGCAATTTTGATTTACGCATATCTTGAATATAGCGGGTTGTAAAATATTTCACATAATATGTATCTTTCTAGGTTTTTAATATGACTAAAGTACACTTTTTGACTCATAAATTAAGCTCAGTAAACAAAAAAAAGTTTCTCGATAGTTGATAATCTATTCGCACTGTATAATGTGTTTTTGGATGGACCAAATCTGATCACATGTAAAAGAATTGATTATATTTAATCAAGAAAAAGAAATATTTTTTAATAGAACATATTAAAACCGTCCAAGTTTAACATGGACACCAAGACTTCAACTTCGCCTTTACCTTTTTGTTAGAATCCTAATCTATTAAACAAATATCTTTCAAAATGTATCATCCATACGTAGTTCGTATTTCAAGTTTTGTATGTGATGTTTTATTATATATCATATAGTGTATATTTATCTACTATATAATTAAGTCACCATAATTTACTGATATTTTTTTTATTTTTCTCATATATCATATGATCAATATTCTATAATTATTTTTTATGATGGAACACGAGAACACTTGTAAAAAGAAATTGTGTTGACTATAAGCTAAAGCATTACTATCGTCTGCATTTTCTATTTGTATTTGACTCACTCCTAGTATTTAGTAACATTTAATTTTGGTAGCATATGTTTTTACTCAAATTTTATTAGTAGGAGCAAGGACCTCAAAACATTATTTTAGTCTAAACACTTATTTTGGGGACCAATAATCAAATTTTCTTCTAATTTCACATTATTAATATTTCGAACTAATTTTTAATTGAATATTGAAACAAAAAAATTAATTTTTAGTTGAATCGATATTTTATTTTTTTTAAAGATAATCCGATACAAAAACATTCATGAAATAAATTCCAAGTGTGACATTTTAAGAGTTAGACATTTAGACATCCACTTAGGTTGTCTGAGCATCCAGTCATCCTCATATTTAAAGAGGTTAAGTTATAATTATTTTCTTTATCTTATGGTCTATGGTTGAATAGTTACCAAGCCAAAGAAATTGTCCTAACTACAATAATCATCTACAATTATAGGGTGACACTGACATCCTCCCTGTCCAATATTATTGCATTTACTTTATTCAACTAAAGCATTCCCTCCAGACTCCAAAAACTAACATATGATAAAGGAGAAAGAACAAAATGATTAGGAATTTCTAGAGCCAAACAGCAAGGTAAAGATATGAATATGATCAGATATAGAGGGGTCCGCAATTGTTAAAGCCAGAAGTCTTAATCAAAGGTTGGGGCCATATGTAAAGTAGCTATCATTTAGGAGGTAGATCATAGGACACTTTTATTTCTTTGAAATTTCAAAACAGGGACTATTCTTCACCTACTTAACAATTGAATATGTGAGTTTAAAAAAACAATTGAATATGTGTCGTTGTCGCATTTATTAGGAGATAATTGAGTTACAGAATTCCATTATTTTTATATTTATATGGCGGTGAAGTGTTTCAGATTTTTGTTTTTCTTTCACTCTTGATAATGTTTGTAATTTATATTGTTTTAGGTTATACTGAGTTTTTTTAATTGGTTAAGGTTATATTATATTTTAATAATATGTTTGGTGACAATCTATTTAAGATATTCAATATGTATCTACTAATTTTTATAGCTAATAATATTATCTAAAAACAATTACTTTTAAGATTGTTTTTTAAAAAGAAAAATAAATAAATAATAACATGAGTAGGTGATTTATTCAATCTGCACCATTGGCTTCTTCTCAACTATTCAATAATTCATAGAATTTATAACTAATTGTAAAATAAAAAGCATTCTATCCGCATTTTGTAATAATTAATTTTATTTTGGCCAGATGACAGCCAAGAAAAAACAGTGTAGTAGTTACAATTTCTTTAAAACTAGAGTTGTTAATAACTTCAAAAGTTTAAACAAAGATCACACTGATTTTCTTGTTTATTTTTCAGGATATTAAGAATATACCTACTCTTTAGTTTATACAAATATACATTGTGATATTTGCACAGTTTAGCACATTGATTTGCCAACAGTGCAATATATAAACACATTTTAGCCTTCAAACTTCATATGGAAAATTAAATAAGAAAACAAATTTAAGGACGTATGTGTCAGGTATCAGTGTTTCAACATATGCCATGGTCATGTCATGTTAGTGAAAGCCTTGAGAACTAATTTATATTTAAAAATTAGTTTATGAATTAAAAGATTATCATAATCTTACATGTTTAGTCTAAAACATATTTTCAGCTGATATGAAATTATTTTCTCAACTTCCTCTATCACTTAAAGGCTAATCTTTTAATTTGATCTTTATCATATGAAAATGTGGTATGAGTCAATTCGTACTTGAATTAGCTCTGATAATATGTTGAATTCTTGAGATCTAATTCATACTCAAAAGAAGTTCATGAGTTGAAAGTTCTCCTAAGTTTATATCTTCAGTCCAAAACATATTTTCTCATTCAATGTGAGATTATTTTCTGAACAATATTGAGTATCACAATGATGGTATACAATGTCATGTATTTATAAACACATTCTAATTGAGAATACGATAATTAATGATGACCTATCTTTCTGTGTTTTTTTACCAAAAAGGGTAAGTGAGGTATTTTGTGAAGAATAACTTTGGACTTACATGTAACGATTCAAAAGATTACATGAGAGATTAGTGTAATTAAGGTGGTGTCTATCTAATAAAGGTAAAGTAAATAAGAGATTCGGTATAATTTAGCCATTGTGAAGGAGAATCGAATGTCATTGGTTAAGTTATTAGTGTAATGCGCGTATGTAAATACCTTGTTTTTGTCATATTGAATGATTCTCATATATTATTTTTGCATATAAATATAAATTTTTAACAAAATATATTTATTTATAGAGACAATTAGATAATCATAATTATAATTATTATAATTTTCATTAGTTTTACTCAACAAATTTTTCCAATTAAGTTAATTACGTTAGAAGAATATTTATGCATACTACGATATTACAAATGAAAGAAACGCATGTTTTATCTTCTTTAATTAGTCAAATTGAACATGTTTCTTACTGAAAATAAAATTACTTAAAATACTCTCATATCTAAAAATAAAATTTAAATTAGTAACAACAAAACAGAAAAGAAAAAAGCTTCGTCATCCTATACACACCATTATCTGAAATTAGAAAAATAATTAATCAATAATAATACACTTTTAATAGACTCAAAATCTAATTTAAAAATTATAAATTAAGGGGTGGATAAAATCCTTCAAAATGATTTTCCTTCTCTTTTTAATATAGGGAAAAATATTTGTACACCCCACGAAGTTTGTCTAAAAGACACGGACACCCACTGTAATTTAGAAAAATATAAATAAGTATAGTCTGTTATAAATTATTTTTTAGAACGAAATGACTAAAATAGCCTTAGATCCATGCATATTTATGTATATTACCCCGTACCTGAGAAAACCTAGACCTATTTGTATTCTTGGTATTTTGAGAAACTTTAACGTAGTTGGTAGGGAAAATAACGTTTTGAGTTTTTCAGTCTCAAATATAAAATATCAATGAGATCTGTATCTTTTTTGAAACTACAGTGAGTGCCCGTGATTTTTAGGTAGAACACAGAGAGATTGTCCAAGTACGTTTGTCATTAATATACTTAAATTAAAATTAAAACAATTAAATAAATTAAGGATCAAAGATAATTTATAACCCACCGACAGAGGTTCCTCTTGCTTCTAGCAGTGTAGTCATTATTTATAACCCAATTGTTCAAGATATATGCAATAGTCGTAAATTCATAATGCTAAAAAAAAGATATAAAAAAGGAAATATGTCTCTAGACCCACAATAATTATAAAGACAAAGGAAACACAAAGGACACTTTCTTTTGCACTTAAAAGGAGGGAAAGATAGCCAAGAAAAAAAGTTGAAATAAAACAAAAGTAAAAGACAAAAAGAAGTTGCAAGTAGAAGACATCCTGAATCTCACTAACTCCAATTCACATGTATTCGAAACGAAAAAGTTTGCTCCTCATCTTCCATTTCTAATTGTATATCCCAAATCAAATCTTTAATATCTCTATGAATAACAGAGAAGAAGCCAAATAATACATCACCTCAATTCTCCCCACCTCAACAAATTTGATGAAAACCGTTTCGAAGAATGATTTTTTATCAGTATTGTTATTTCAATTGCTGACTGTTGTGGGCTCAATTGTGGGCTAAGCCCTTACTCTATTCATATGCCATCATTCTCTAATATAATTCTTACTAATTGTCCAATAAAAAATAAAATGATATATTCTAAACAATTGATAAGTATATATTTTATACCAAATAAATGACTAAAAATAGGCAGGTATAGTTTGTAAGCAAAAAGATAATAACTGAAGTGTTCTTTAAAAAATTTCAAAAAAAAAACTTTAGATTTCATTATCTAACACTAAAATACCCACTAATACTTTCATTCATATGATAAAAAAAATATTAATTATGTAATTCTTTAATTATATCTAATTTCTTTATTTATTGGTTTATTTTATTTTTATAAGTACTTATATAATGAATGAAAATAATTATTTCTAAATATTTTCTCATATGATTATTTATATAATTTTTCAGTAAATGCATATTTTTTAAAGATGGATCAATGCCTTATTTTTTAGTTGTGATTTGTAGGAATTTATATTTACTAATAAAATAAATAAATATAAATTAGGAGTAATTATGTCTTTTAACATAGACATATTTTTTTGTTTTATAAATCTATAGTTTTTCATTAAATACATATTTTGAAAATGGAACAATTTCTTAATTTTTTAGGAGAACTACTAGTGTTTTCAGGGGAAAAAACTTTACTGTAAAATAAATAAATAAAATGTAGAGTAAATATATTTCGGATTTTATTCATAATATTGTTACGGTCTTTTGTTTTGATAAGGCAATCTACAAATTTATAATTATTTACGCATATATAATAATTATTTTAATAAATTGATCAAACAATTTATCATTAATCTTATAATAATTATACACACAAACTACTTTTGAAATTATAAAAAGATTATTAACAAAAATATTTAATAACATAGGTCGATGCTTATTGTATGTATTACAAGAATAATAAAAGTATACATTACTATTAAAGATATGTGTAGCCTTGCTTATATATGTATGCGCGCATGTCTGTCGGTGCATACACACACATGTATTGTCGTAACGTGCATGCGAGGCAAAGCGTTGATTGAAAAAAAAATATTTTTGAAGAAAAGAAATTCAGAGTCGCCACCAATCATTTTAGGGTGTGATTGGACAATCAATTTTAAAATAAAAAATTTGGTCTATGAAAATTAAAAATTAGATCGGGAGTCATTTGTGTGTGAGGAAGGTATTAATACCCGACAACACCCATTGTTAAAATGGTTACCAAATTTAATCAAATGCTATCCAAATTATATTTTTACACAAGATTAAAGAAAATCATTTTTGAATGTTCCATTTGGTACATTTTGTATCTTAAAAATGAAGAAAATAAATGACCTTTAATAGGTGGTACAAAGACCATTGAAAATTTATTTTTTTATTTTATATATATTTTTTAAAATCAAAACATTATTGGAGTTCTTCTCAATATTTCAAAATTAACTCATCAACTCAGTAGTTCGAGAAATTTGGTATCCCAAAAAACTCAAAGTCAGTCATAGGGATTTTGGTAAGGGAAAAGAATTGATAATGATAAAATATGATTAAAATTTACATGTTATTTTGTGACCCAAACATATACATGTTATTTTACAAGTGAATTAAACATAAGTCACATATATACACATGTTGATATAATTGAATGAGACATGAATCACATTTTAAACATAATAATGTAAGAGTAAATAAATAAATACGTAAAGAAAAGTTAAATTAACAACTACATGAAAAAACAAAAGAAATAAATGATGTAAAGTTAGAATCACATATATTGTAGTATGACAAAGTGTGAAATATATGTAAAGTATAAAAGAATATGTATAACATGTAAAAGAAGAGGCATGAAAAGATATAAAATGAATCAAATATAAAATAAATATATATTAAATGAAAGAAAACAAAAAAGATAAATCAAAGAAGAGGCATCACCCTCTGTTTGACCGAGTGTCAACCTTGGTCAATTTTTTTTATAATTATATTATTATAAAATATAAATATTAAATAATTTATGTTTAAATAAATTAATCTATGAAATTTTTTAATGTTATTAATATATATAAATGAATAATTGACATAAATATATAATTCTTGACTATATAGTCTATTAATTATCATTTTTTCTTTCTTCCCTCATTGCTGATCAAATAGCAAATGAATGATCATAGATGGTAATTAGTTCAAATAAGTGTCACTAAAATGACAACAAGATCTAAAAATTAAAAGACTTGTGAGAGCATTAAAAACATTAAGCTTAAATATTTGCATAATCGTTATATAGATGTTTAGCTCTCTATTTTATGTATTTTTATTGCATCAAATGTATACTTTCAACCCATTAAAAGGTTTCATCCTCATAACCATTGATTGAGTTGATGACAAAGATATCTCATTATCAAAATTGTAAGAAAATTAACAATGCATAAAAACAAACTCAAGAATAAGAGTAAAAGATGAAGAAGAAGGAACAAACACTTATATATGAAAAAGAAAACAAAGAAATATAAACTACATGAATGTGAAGGAGAAATGATGAAGACCAATGAACAATATATATTGTTAGATAAGGTGCAAGAAATTTAAACTACATTAAGAAAAAGAATGAAAGAAAATGAATAGATGAATAAAAATATAAACTCTATTTCACTCTCTAAAAAAATCTCTCTTTTCTCACACACTCTCTCTAAAAAGATCATCCCTTTCTTTCAAAAGCCTCTCCTCTTTCTCACTCCAAAAGTCCATCTTCAAGTGAATACCCTCTCCCTATTTATAGGTAAAATTAAGGTTTCATTTTTTTTCTTTTAGTCCTTATGCTCCTTTTTAATATTTTTTTAGTCCTTGAACTTTTTCTTATATTTTTGAGTCCCTAGTCTATTTATCTATTTTAGACATTGGGTTTTTTTGTTTTTTTTCAAAAATCACACATTGTCTTAGACTAGTAAACAAAATGTGTATATTTATAAAATATTGGACCGGATAAAATACGATATCTATAGCTGCCCCCCATTTGTTCACGCTTCTAATCTTAGAAGGTGTACAAATGTTAGATACGTATTTTGATCGGTATGAGAAAACACTATATAGAATAGGAGAATAGAAACCTCGACTGATTCAGACTCTATGGAATGATGGAATTATGAAATAGTCCTTGATAGAAACATGTTTCGAGCTCGACTCAATTTGGGTTTGATTTAACCAAATTTATTGAAATGGACCAGGCGCTTACCCCGGGCTTCGACCGTGACAAACTCGGGTTCGGTTTGACCAAAGATATTTGAAAAGGAAATGGACCTCGATAGATCCAGGCTTCGACCTCAACTCGATGCGGGTTTAATTTAACTAGAGTAACTGAAACGGATGAAGCGCTGACACCGGGCTTCGACCGCAACAAAGTTGGGTTCGATTTAACCAAATATGTTTGATAGGAAAAATAAACCAGGCGCTGAAACATATTCAGTTAAATCGAACCCATTTAACCAGAGTAACTGAAACGGATCAAGCGCTGACACCGGGCTTCGACCGCAACAAAGTTGGGTTCGATTTAACCAAATATGTTTGATAGGAAAAATAAACCAGGCGCTGAAACATATTTGGTTAAATCGAACCCGGGTTCGATTTAACCAAAGATATTTGAAAGGGAAATGGACTTGGAACAGGCTTTGACCTCGATGAAGTCGAGGTTCGATTAAACCAAAGATATTTAAAAGGGAAACAGACCTAGGTAGACGCAGGCTTTGACCTCGACTCGATGCGAGTTCGATTTAACCAGAGTGATTGAAACGGATCAGACGCTGACATCGGGCTTCAAACGCAACATAGTTGGGTTCGATTTAACTGAAGACGTTTGATAGGAAAATAGACCTGAAATAGGTTTCAACCTCGACTCAATTGAGGTTTAATTTACCTACATTAATTGAAATGGACTAGACGCTGGCATCGAGCTTCGACCGTGACAAAGTCGGATTCGAGTTAACTAAAGATATTTAAAAGGGAAACGGACCTGGGTAGACGGAGGCTTCAACCTCAACTCGATGCAGGTTCCATTTAACCAGAGTAATTGAAACGGACCAGGCGCTAACACCAGGCTTCGACCACAACAAAGTCGGGTTCGACTAAACCAAAGATATTTAAAAAGAAAATGGACCTGGAACAAAGATTTCAACCTCGACTCAATTCGGGTTTGATTTAACCAAAAAAATAAAAAACGGACCTGGCGCTGACACCAGGCTTCGACGATGACTAAGTTGGATTCGATTTAACAATATTGATTGAAACGGACCAGGTGATGACACCAGACTTCGACCGTGATAAAATCATGATCGATTTAACAAAGAAAATGAAGTGACGTTTGATCTGATTTATACAAGCTTCATATGGTAGCCAAAACTGGCCTAATGCTGACTCTAAATTTTGGAAAGTCATGTGTAGATTTTGAAATAATATCGTGAGATGACTCATGCACTTGAATTGTATCAAAATAAAGTAATGTGATACATGTCTATGCGTTGTTATTCTTGAATTTAAATGCTAAGTAATGATTTTGAATGCATGCTATGCATGATTGTGAACATTTGTAAGAATATTATTTGATGATTTTTTGAAAGTTGACCAATGTGGTCGTAGATTTTAAATGGATGTTCTCGATGATTTAAAATAAATAAAATAACTAGTATGAGATGCACATTTATGCAATGAAATTCTTGACTTAATGCAAGTGAGATGATCATGACAACGTGAACACCATGCATGATTGCGAATATTTTAAGCAAATCTTATGATAATTTTTTTATTAGTTTTTTTTTAAAAAAAAAAGGGTCATTGTGGTCATCTCGATCATCTTGCAAAACACTCACTTGAAGGATCATAGATTGACAACGAGATATCAAGTATATGATAGAGAAAATGGTATGCTCCTTTATACTGGATCATGTCCCAGTATTCATCTCTGTCGATGGTGGAGACAAACAAATGATTTTTCTTATTTTGCATCTTTTCTTCACTCTCAATTTTGTAAAACATCCAATAGTGTCCTTCTGAGCTTTCGTTATGAATATACTACTTTGTAATTTTGCTTTGTAATTTCAGTGCTACCCTCTTGCTTATGGCGTTATTTTAGATAACTTCAAACCCTCTTATATACATACATGGTGACATCTCTCCCTCCTTTTTCTTTCGTCAATGGTGCCCTTTCAGGTTTTCACCATTACCTCAAAATTTTTTTTTCTCATGATGCCCTTTCAAGTTTTCACCATGACCTCAAACTCTTATTTGTCTTTCTCTTTTTTTTAGCCATAATTCATACTTTTAAGTAATTTCAATAGTAATTTGCAATGTCATTCACATGCTCTAGATGTTGGAAGAAAGAAATGGAGAAAGTAAGAATGGTAGAATGGGTATTGTCATTAAAAGGCTTCTTATAGATAAAAAAAATGTTGATAAATAAAGATTTGAAGAGGTTATGAGAAAATAAATTATGGAATAATATCTTTCCCAGTTTTGGAAAGATTCTTTTGAGAACTAAAGCATTTAGCATACCACTTTCCACCCTCATAGTCATAATTGTTTTTCTTCTTTTTTTCCTTTATCTTTTTTTTCTTTTTTTCGTATTCTTTTTCTTTTTCTTTTTTGAAAGGTGATGTCTTACTCATGACAGATATATATATTGAGGCAATAACTTATTTAAAGCCATGCTCTTATTATAGATAGATCTTCTTTATTCAAAGAGGACTTTCATTTGGACTGTAATGTAAGCTAGAGTTTATAGGCTGCCAAAAGAAAGTGTATCAAAGTCTTAAAACTCATCAAAAAAGGATATGTCTAAACCAATGATCTGTTGAGAATATTTCCAAACAAAGACTGCCCCAGTATGAGTTTTGATATTTTGTCTTGAGGAACTGAAAATGGATGGTTGTGTATGAAATTTTTGCAACAACTACCATCGGTCTCGGAAAATGCATTTAGAATTCCCGTTGAACAAATTTCCTCTAATGTAAGAGGACACTCTAAAAAATATCATAAGGCTCACTTGGCTTTGATTTTTTTTGTGTAATATTTTTTTTCGCCTTGGTCTTATTCTTTTACCCCAGTTTGAGAATTTTTTCACCTTTTGAGACATGTACTTTGACAAAAAGAATAGTTGTCTCTGTGTAGGGAGTGATCATTTGGTTGGTGTCAAGAAATGAAGATTTTTTTTGCTCAATTAGGCTTTTAATAAATAAAAGTGTTTGAGATTGCAGAAAGAATGCCTCTCCATTATTTCCAATCAGAAGTAAATTCAACAATAACATGACCTCATATAAGGATAATACATTTTTTGTAATGTCTTTATTCACTGAAAATAAGATAGTCAAAGCTATATTTGATACTGTTTATGCGTTTATTCTCAAAATCATCATTCCTAATCTAGGTTAGTTTGTTTGGTGAAAGGAAAGAAATGAGAGAGATGCAAGAGTATGGCGTCAATGAATGAAGAACTGGAAATGTATTTATTAGCTTTGAGATGAGCAGAAATGTAAATAGGACAAAAAACTAGAATTGAATGTAGGAGACGACTAAAAATAGATGAAACACGATAATAAGATGTATGACAAAAGTTTTTCAGATATTGGGTAAAGCTTTGTGGAATTTGACATTAACTCATCACTCTTGAAGGTCCCTAAGAAGCAATGGCAATTCGGTGATACCTCAATTATTGAACTTATAGTCATGACAACAATGATATCTGAAAACATTGATATATTACAACCACTAAAACATTCACCGCGTCAATTTGTTCCATTATCACATGAAGAGATACGTTTCCCGAAATTTTCCATGGTATTCGTATGCTCTGGTGGAGAGTTGGGGATAGTTGTTAGTTGTCATCAGCTTTCTTGAAGTTTAGCCAACCGACTTTGATTAACATCTGAACTCTAGCCATCAACATTGTGCAATTCTTGGTTGAATGTCCCATTGCCCCTGCATGATAATCACATCGAGTAGTTGGATTGTACCATCTAAGATATGGTGGCTGGAAAGGCTCGTGAAGGACCGGCACCAACTTGTTATTCTATATTAATTATGGTGATAATTCTGTATAGGACTTCAAAATTGGTCATATTGGACGAACCGTTGGTTATTCCTATTTCCCCTTTGAGACTGGTCAACTCGACCAACATTTTTTTGGTGAGTTGGTGGTCTCAGATAAGATCTTGGGTGATTTCAATATGTTGCACTTAGGGGGTATTCGCCACACATGATGTCGTGGATTTGAGTCATTCAATGTACTTTGAGAGGCACAATCCGGGATTCACGACTTGTGATGGGTACCCAAAATTGATCGTCTGTACGTCTCATTCTTTTCATTTTGACGGTAACCCATTTACTATAGAGGATGCTTCTGACAGAGCTCCTGGAATTCTATCGCTTTTTATCCCACATTCTATTCTTTCACTAATGACCATGTGGAGCATTTTCAATCATTATATCATGAAGACCAAAAGGTATTGATGAAAATTCGAGCTATTCTTTGACATGGCGGGTTATACTTGTGCAGCTAATTCCCTCCACCTTTGCGCATATTCTTTAAAGCTTTGAGTATGATTTTTTTTCAACCTTTGTAGATCAAAATAATTAGAAGCCATGTCCATATTGACCTTGCATTGTCTCAAAAAAGTGTCACCTTATTCTTTACATCTCTGAATATGTTGATCATCCAACTTGATGTGCCAGCGAGATGCAGCCCCCAATCAAACTATCTTGAGAAAAGAAGTGGATAAAAAACTTATCATCATGCTTGCATGTAGTCATTTTTCTACAATACACAATAAGGTGACTCCTCGGGCATGTACTGTCATCATATCTTTCAAACTCATGAAGTTTGAATTTGTGAGGGATGGTTATATCTAGGATCAGACATAATTGGGTGGCATCAATGGTACCTTATGCATATGTTCCTTCAATAGCACGCAACCACTCTTCTAAAAAATCCAACTTATCACTCATTAGTGGAATTTCACTTAGTTTAGTAACGAGCTTCTATGCTTTTTGGTCATTGAGATCAAGTATGATGATTCACTCATTGTCATGTTATTTTTGTGAGGTGAAAATTTGATTGTGGTCAAGTGCCTCTGTTGGGGTGTCGTACCCAAAATTTCTTGAGTGCATCGATTCTTTGGGACTTGGAAACATGAAGTACTGCACATTTATTGGTATTGATGGAGCATGGAATTGGTCTATCTGATGACATCGGTAGAATGGAGTGAATTTAGGAGGGTAAAGTGGAGTATCGTCATTGATCTCGTGGTGATGGAGCCCTTTTACAGATTTTCAAGACATGCTTTTCCTTTGTTGGTGGCGAGAAGTTCCAGGATTCCGGCCATTTGTTCTTTTAGCTTCCAAATTTCTTGTTTCATTATCTCTTGTGATTGCTTTTTCTTGTTCATCGATGATTTTAGTTTGAGATTATGCTCTTTAAGGATAATGGAGGTGCACCCAATATGTTTTCTTTTTCTCTTTCATTTTTATTCATTTGTTTTTAAAACGAAAAAAGAAAACTACATTAGCATATGCATGAGGGAAAGAAAAACACTATAATGCATGAAGGAATGAAAGAAATTTCAATGCATGAAAGAGTAAATAAATCTTATAAAATAATGAAGCAAATGATGAACCTATGATGCATGTACTAAAGTTAAACTTATAATTCACAAAATAAATAATGAAAATTTTAATGTATGAAATGAAGAATTATATACAAATTAAAGCTTAGACAAAATGTTGATGCATGGAGTTAATGATAATTCTAAAAGGTGGAGGGAAATAAGATTCGCCCCTAAAAATTATTGTACTTGTATGTCAAAGTAATAACAATAGTAATCAACGATGAATTGATACATTTATGTGGTGATAAAGATGATGATGATGGGGATGATAATGAGGATGATGATGAGGATGATGACAACAATGATGATGATGACCATGATGTTGACCATGATGTTGACCATGATGATGATGATGATAACTCGATCAAAAAATTGAAAACAAATCATGGCAAATATCAAGTACCACATAAATGTTTAACATGATCCACCTAACAAAATTGGGAGACCCTAGGATTTGATTTTGATTGCTCATTATGGGAGGCTTTAATATTGTCTAGATATGTGTAGTTAGGGTCTAAAACTCTTAAAAGGATCTCAGGCTATCCACATTGTTATCCAAATAGAGTAACAGAGGCCCTAAACGATATCGCGAAATGGTCGACCTGAGTGAAAACTTTCATGAGCCTGCAAAGGAACCTCAATTCCACGAAGGCATTCCACTACTTATTCTCTCTAATTATAAAGGGAAAGCTCTGGTATGGGGCTAGTGTATGTGTGTGAATTAGAAATTATATAAAGAAATATACATCGTAAAAAAATAAATTATACACAACTACAAGCATGAATAAGAAAAATGATGAATCAAATAAACAAACAAAGAACCACACAAAAAAGATAACATATGTTAAAATTTTGGCTTGACTCTCTATCGATCTAAAAATGGTTAGACCAATTGCGTCCCCAATGGAGTCGCCAAGTTGTCACAACGTGCATGCGACGTAGAGCGGCGATTGAAAAAAATTTTTTTGAAGAAAAGAAATTCAGATCGCCACCAATTATTTTAGGGTGTGATTGATCACCTAAATTTAAAATAAAATTTTTGGTCTACGAAAACTCAAAGTTGGTTATCAAATTTAATCAAATGCTATCCAAATTATATTTTAAAAGAAGATTAAAGAAATTCATTTTTGAATGTCCCATCTGGTACATTTTGCATGATATAAATGAACAAAATAAATGACCTTTAATGAGTGGTACAAAGACCATTGAAAAAGTATTTTTTTATTTTTTATATATTTTTTTAAATCAAAGCATTATTGAAATTATTCTCGGTATCTCAAAATTAACCCATCACCTCAGTAGTTCGAGAAGTTTGGTATCTGAAAAAACTCAAAGTCTGTCATAGGAATTTTGGTAATAGAAAAAGAATTGATAAAGATAATATGATTTAAATTTACGTGTTATTTTGTGACCCAAACATATACATGTTATTTACAAATGACTTAAACATAAATCACATATATACACATGCTAATATGAATGAATGAGACATGGATCACATTTTAAATATAATAATATAAGAGACTTAAATAAATAAATATGTAAAGAAAAGTTAATTTAAAAACTACAGGAAAAAGTAAAAGAAATAAAGAGATGTAAAGTTGGAACCACATGTATTATAGGATGACAAAGTGGGAAAACTGTGTAAAGTATAAAAAGAATATGTACAACATGTAAAAGAAGAGGCATGAAAAGATTTCAAATGAATCAAATATAAAATAAATATATTAAAAAGAAGGAAAACAAAAAAGAAATAAAATTAGAGTAAAATGAAAAAAAAGGAGGGGAACAAATGGTGACAGCCTCTGTTTGCAACAGAGGGCATTCTCCCACAACAGACGGTGATCACCCTCTGTTTAAACAAAGGCTATTTATCCTCTATTTGACCGAGGGTCAACCTCAGTCAATTTTTTTTTATAATTATTATAAAATATAAATATTAAATAATTTATGTATAAATAAATTAAGTTATGTAAATGTTTAATTTTACTAAGACACTATATATATATATATATAATTGACATAAATATTTTTTGACTACATAGCCTACTAATTATTATTTTTTCTTTCTTTCTTCCTTCATTGCTAATGAAATAGCAAAGGAATGATCATGGATGGTAATTAGTTTAAATAAGTGTCACAAAATAGCAACACGATCTAAAAAATAAAAAACTTGTGAGAACATTAAAAAATTAAAGTTTAAATATTTGTATAATCTTTATATAGATGTTTAACTCTCTATTTTATGAATTTTTATGTATGAAAAATTATCATAGAAGATTTTGGCATTAAATGTACACTTTAACCCCATTAAATGGTTGAATCACATTGAGTTAAATTTTACATCCCTCAAAAAGCTTCATCCTCATACCATTGATTAAGTTGATGACAAAGATATCTCATTATCAAATTTGTAAGAAAATTCACAATGCATAAAAGTAAACTCAAGCTTAAGAGTAAAAGATGAAGAAGAAAGAACAAAACGTGAAAAATGAAACAAAGAAATATAAACTACATGAATATGAAGGAGAAATGATGTAGAACAATGAACAATATATATTGTTAGATAAAGTGCAAGAAATTTAAACTACATTAAGAAAAAAATGAGAGAAAATGAATAGATGAATAAAAATGTAAACTCTCTTTCACTCTCTCTAAGAAACTCTCTCTTTTCTCACACTCTCTCTTTGAAAAGATCACTCTCATTCTCTCAAAAGCCTCTCCTCTTCCTCACTCCAAAAGTCCCTCTTCAAGTAAAGACTCATAGGTAAAATTAGGGTTTCACTTTTTTCTTTTAGTTCGTATGCTCCTATTTTTATTTTTTAGTCCTTGAACTTTTTCTTATATTTTTTAGTCCCTCGTCTATTTATCTATTTTAGACATTGCGCTTTTTTTTTCTTTCAAAAATCACACATTGTCTTATACTAGTAAATAGGCTAATAAAAAAATATGTATATTTAAATTATTAGACCGGATAAAATATGGTATCTACATATACACACATAAACGTACACATACACACCTAGCGCACATATATATAAGCAAGGCTATATATATATATATCTATATATATATAAACAAATTTTACAAATAATAGTAAAAGTTATGATTTATAATTAAATAGTTATAAAAATGAAAAACAATTAAAATATTTATTATTTGGATAAAGGCTATTTACCCTCTATTTGACTGAGGGTCAACCTGGGTCAAATTTTTTTTATAATTATATTATTATAAAATATAAATATTAAATAATTCATATTTAAATAAATTAGGTCATGTAAATGTTTAATTTTACTAAGATACTATATATATATATATATATATATGTATGTATATATCTGTGTGTGTGTGTAAATGCATAATTTACATAAATATATAATTTTTGACTACATAGCCTACTAATTATCATTTTTCTTTCTTCCTTCATTGCTAATCAAATAGTAAAGGAATGATCATGGATGATAATTAGTTCAAATAAGTGTCACAAAATAGCAACAAGATCTAAAAAATAAAAGACTTGTGAGAACATTAAAAAATTAAAGCTTAAATATTTGCATAATCTTTATATAGATATTTAACTCTCTATTTTTATGCATTTTTATGTATGAAAAATTATCATATGAGATTTTGGCATTAAATGTATACTTTCAACCCATTAAATGGTTGAATCACATTAAGTTAAATTTTACATCCCTTAAAAGGCTTCATCCTCATACCATTGATTGAGTTGATGACAATGATATCTCATTATCAAATTTGTAAGAAAATTAACAATGTATAAAAATAAACTCAAGATTAAGAGTAAAAGATGAAGAAGAAGAAACAAAACGTAAAAATGAAACAAAGAAATATAAATTACATGAATATGAAGGAGAAATGATGTAGAACAATGAACAATATATATTATTAGATAAAGTGCAAGAAATTTAAACTACATTAAGAAAAAAATGAGAGAAAATGAATAGATGAATAAAATTGTAAACTCTCATTCACTCTCTCTAAGAAACTCTCTCTTTTCTCACACCCTCTCTTTAGAAAGATCACTCTCATTCTCTCAAAAGCCTCTCCTCTTCCTCACTCCAAAAGTCCCTCTTCAAGTAAGGACCCATAGGCAAAATTAGGGTTTCACTTTTTTCTTTTAGTTTGTATGCTCCTTTTTTTATTTTTTAGTCTTTGAACTTTTTCTTATATTTTTTAGTCCCTAGTCTATTTATCTATTTTAGACATTGGGATTTTTTATTTTTTCAAAAATCACACATTGTCTTATACTAGTAAATAGGCTAATAAACAAAATGTGTATATTTAAATTATCAGACCGGATAAAATACGGTATCCACATATACACACATAAACATACACATACACACTTAACGCACATATATATAAGCAAGGCTATATATATATAAACAAAATTTACAAATACTAGTAAAAGTTATGATTTATAATTAAATAGTTATAAAAATGAAAAACAATTAAAATATTTATTATTTGGAATATAATATAATAATTCAATCCTTAAAGTTTTTAAATAATCTAAAACTAGTAAATGTGATCATGTCTTGAGATCTGACTCTTGATCATCCTTTCTCCAATGACTGCTTATGCTTAAAAGTGATAGAAGTTATTAGACTTATAGCCCTAAGCTTGTCTTTTCTACTTTTGTCTATTGCTTTTTGTTGGTAAAATCTTGGATTCTCACTTGCTTTCTAGGAAGATCTCTTTCATGGTAAAAGATAGACTTCTGTTTTTGAACAAAGACAGAATGCTTAATTTTGAAGAACATCTTCTAAATAGATGGATGTAAATTGTAAATTGGATTTACAAGAGGAACAAGCAAGCACTAAAATACATGTAGGAAGTTACTTTTATTCAAAGATACTTCATTGATTCTACAAAAGAGAAAAGTTGAGAGTAAGAAAGAATGTAACTAACCGAGTCAAAGAAGCAATTAAGTCTGTGTTGTTGAAGCTCAATCCAACATTACATTCGGTAATTAGTCTATCTAATTACCGAATGAGAAACCCAAAAATAGGTCAAATTGAGCTCAGAATTTTACTACTAAGGACCTAGCAAGGTAATATAACACAATATCTTTATTTTATAAGTAAACATATAATAATACTAGGCGTGAAATGCATAGATGAATCAGAGTAAAATATGTATAACTAGGTAAAGATCAATTAGTATGGAAAAATTAAGATAAATCAGCAAGCTAATGTTAATTCAAACCTAAGAAGAGCTCCCATCAACAAAGATAAACAAGCCATGGCATCACCCAAAATTCAAAAAATGAAATACTAGAAAAATATATGATGTTCGAAGGAGCTCCTATCACATCACTTGCATAAGAGATAGAAAGGAAAAAGAACACCAGAATCATGGCATCTTTAATTTATCGTATTGAAACATTCACAAGCATAAAGAATTGGAACAACAAACGAAGCATCTCAGTCTATAACCAATTCCATCTGGACGGAGCTAAGCATACATATATAAGACCAAAAATTAGGACATCAAACACCTGAAAGCTTCAAAGAACCATACACTAACTTGACAGAAAGGGACATAAAAAGTTAGGACATCAAACACATCAGCGGTTTTTATTTCAAAACTTACTGAATGTCCAGAAATCGGGAACACAATCAGACGAAAATCAAATATCAGACAAGAATTTGAGAGAATGAAACCCTTACAAGAGAGCTTCACGCGAGAGAGCTGAGAGATAGAGGGAGCTGAGAGATAGAGGGAGCTGAGAGATAGAGGGAGCTGAGAGATAGAGGGAGCTGAGAGAGAGGTTCTCGAGACTGCGAGAGACATGGGCTTAAAGAGAGGGCTATTGTGAGAGAGAGGTACTAGAGACTTCGAGTGAGCTCATGCGATAAAGCTTCGTTGGTGATCGAGGAAGACCTGATCGAAGAGAGAGCTACTACGACTGCGAAGCACATGCGAGAGAGCTTCATTAGTGAGGAAGACCTGATCGAAGAGAAAGCTGCTACGACTATGAGCTAAGAGAGAGAGGTTCTGCGAGAGCTCGTGAGAGAGACACGGGTTAGCTAAGGGGGGAAGTTTTCATTTTGATAAAGTGAGACACGGGCTCCCCAAAAAATTTCATTTTAATGCATAGTTTTTATTGCATTTTTTGTCTTAAACGTCATCATTTTGTGCTACATAACAACTTTAATTGTTGAGGTCATTTTTTTCAAGGTCTTGTACAGGACTTTTTAAAGACCTCTATAACTTAGTCCTATAAAATACACTTTCTGTTATAGTGCACAATAGAAACAAAACTTCAGTAATCTTTAGGCTTTTAGCATAGCATCCTTCATACCAGCCCTGTTAAATCTTTTAGATGTTAACAGTTTTATTATTACACTTAGTCTACACACTTCTACATTATTATAACTGGCCTCTGAAGGTATGAGTACCTTTTCCTCTTCTTTCTACGTCAATGACGGTTTTCCGCAAGCCGCTCAAGTTCTACATCCTCATTCACCCAGATGCTTTCATCTGGTACATTATCATTCCCATCCATCATGTTCTTCACTAAACGCAAAGAAAGCACCGCAATACTGCAATAAAGGTAGAAGAGAAAGAAAATAATATAAGAAAATCAGAAGAAGTAGAGAGAGGAAGGAGATTGAAAGCAAAGGAACAACTCTCCTAGAGAGATAGCAAAAGCACACGAGAGAGTCCCCTCAAGAGAGGACAACATGGAATGTTGTGGAAAAAGAGACAAGTTGGTTCGACCGTCCAAATATGTTAAATGGCTATCAAATGTGGTCTAAGTGAGAAAATAGAATCGCCATCAAATGTGGTTTAAGTGAGAAAATAGAATGGCAATCAAATGTGGTCTAAGTATCTGTATTTACTTTAGGTATTTAAATACATGTAAAAAATATGGTCGAAGAAAGTGAGAAAGACTGACTTTGGTAGTCCTGAGTCTCCTGACTTAATGGTAATTTTAAATAATCATTATTAAAACTCATGTGGTGTCGAGGTGTAACTACGAGTTTGAACCTCTTCAAAACATCAGAATAAAATCATATTCAAATATAATGTCATAATCAATTTTAATAGGGTAAATTAACTTAAATCTTGATCGTGTTTTATAGTAAAGACTGCAAAAGTTTTTTTTCCAATAATTATATCTTATATCCTTCTCTCTCTCCATGGACGGTTTTTCTTTGCATGGACACACTAGAAAGATTCATTCACTACAAGAAAACCCCTCAATTGCGATGGTTGTACGACGGTGGTTTGTACAACCGTGACTAATTGTTGAAAACGGGAATAAATTGTGACGCTTTACTGAACCGTCGTAATTAGTCATCTTTTACCGACGATTTTAAATTAACCGTCACAACATGTCACATATGACGAGGATTTTGACCAACCGTCGCAATTAATTATATTTTCTATTTTTTATATTGCGATGGTTTAGGAGAACCGTCACAATTAATTAAAACAAGACGATGGTTTGTGTAAACTGTCGCAATTAATTGTGAAATGTGCGACGGTTTCTGAAAACCATCACAAATGTCTTTGAGGACTTTGCTTTTTTTTAATCCCTATTGCGACGGTTCCTTTTAACCGTCCCAAAAGGATTTGAGGGATTATTTAATAAAATGGTGTAATTTTGTTTTGTTAATCACTATGGCGACGTTTTTTAAATAACCGTCACAACATGACACTGTAAACATCTATTGCGACAGTAAATAACCGTCGCAAAAAGAAACCTTAAAATTACCCTTCACCGCGCGTCTTCTTCCCCACTTCCCCTATTTTTCGTCCAGAGCAGCTAAACAAGCATTTCTCCCCCAGCGTAGCTCGATCAACAGGCGATTCTCCCTAGTAGAGTGATTCTCCTCTTTTTGAAAAATTTATGGACTTCTCTATGTACATAGAAAAGTTATATATGAGTTTATCCTTGTCATTCTCTCTGTTGACCAATGGTTTTGAATATCAGCTCCTTGTCATTCTTTCTGTTGCGAAAGTACTCTATCTTACAGGTCTTCTATTTTCTGATTACATGGATTCAGTCCTTTCTACATTTTACATGTGTTGGGTCGTCATATTTGCTCTAATCACCCTATATATACTGACTTTATAATGAATGGAACAATAGTCATTAATCAATAGCTAGCATCTACATTTTAATGATGTCTTTGTCTCACCTTTCCGCTAAAAGAACCACGTAGTTATATATTTGTTATTTATGAGTGATTTAGGAATTGAAAACTCTATTTGAAACCAGATCATTCCATGTCCACCCAGCGATACGGTCACGGTTGCAGAACCGTCGGGATCGTCGCCGTCGGGATTAAATTACAATTTTGACAACCGTCAGAGGAACGTCGCGACAGGGACTCTAAAATGATGGTTATTTTGATAATTCACAACGGTTTACAACCGTCGCTAAATATAATATACCGCGACGGTTTTTAGAATCGTCACAAATTGTATATATAACGACGGTTCTACAACCGTCGCTAAATGTGCAGTCACTATGGTTATAGAATCGTTGCTAATCTGTCCTAGTCCAATTTTTTGCGATAGTTTACGAACCGTCGCAACAAATAATAATTTCACATTATCCTTTCGATTTCTGCTAATTTCCAAAAATTTCTGCATATTAACATAATTTTAATAGAGTAAATATTTTCACAATAGTCAGAGCAATATCCTTCTATATATTTACAGAGCGCATAATTAGAAAGTATTAAATCATTAATTAAATATCCAAAAAAACCTATAATAGATTATCAATACAAATTATTTAATGAGTTCAAAGTATGAAAATTTGAAATAATAAAATATTTCAGAAGTACTATTAAATAACGTTACACAACAAAAGGTTACCCTAGTCTTTACGAGAGTCTTGCATAAACTTCATAATTAAGCTTAGCTGGGAACGTATCCCTGAATATTCAGCCTGCAACTGGTCATATTTCTCACGCATCTTTGAACATTCAGCCTCTAACTGAGGCACCCGTGCACATTGAGCCTCCAACTCAATTACCCGTGGATGATTCCCCAAGATATTGCAAGAACACTTGAGATGGATTTACCCCGAGTCCTAATGAACGCACTCGTCCAGGATGCTCTGGACCCAATACTTATGAGTGCACGTCGTTTGATGAAATTGGATCATAATCATCATCCGGAGGTTGACTCATGCGCTCTTTAAGTTTTTCTTATAATATAAAATTAAGACTTAGTATGAGTAAACATGTAATAATTATTTAAAAACTTGGTATAATATTACAACTTATACTTGCTGCAACGTTTGCAGTCTCTTCATTTACATAAGTTCCATCTTTCCATTCATGTGAGGCTAAAAATAGCTCCGTTCTGGAGGGATCTCTTTGAAACTCTTCTGTCTATATAATGAGAACATATGATTAAATATACTTAAAATAAAAATGATTAAAACAATTATAAAGTTTAGAATTTACCATTTCTGCTCTTTTTGTTGGTATACTGGTTCGTCCCAACGTGTGAGGGTGTTTTGGTTTGCTCCATGATCTTCTACTGGTTTCAGCTTGCTTCTATATTTATGAAAGATAAAAAAATTAATTTATTTCACATACAATTAATCATAGATGTATAGTAAAAAATCATACATTTCCTTCTTCTGAGTATCATCTACGAATTATCGCAACAAAACTATCTTTTGGAATAACATCATTCTAATGTTCTAATGCCTCTTCCTTAGTTTCATATGTCATCGTATAGTCATTTTTTATTCTGCTCTTCTCATCCTTCCATCTTGCATTTAACATTGTCAAAACATATGCTTTATGACATTCTTCTACGGCATATTATGACTACAAAAGATTAATACGCAATTAATTAAATATATATGTAAATGAACATACAAGCAACCATACCTTCACTATTTCTCACTCTTGATCTTTATGATACCGTGACACATGCCTCCAATCATATTGTATGGCTAAAATATTATGTCATCTAGCAACGGTACCATAAAAACTTGCAAACTTTCCTTTATTAGCACCAATGACCTAACCTTGGGCATTGAAAGTCACATGCATTCTATCATCGCCTGATCTTGCCCATATAGATGTCACTTGTGTTCGTCCTCGAGTACGCCTCACAGATTGTTCTATTTAACAGAATATTGAATAACATTTTGATAATAAAATGAAACACTATTTTATTATCTCCATTAACTTGAATAAGAGCGAACAAACCTTATGTTTCTATATTCATATCATGATGTGGATTTGATCCTCCAAATTCAGTAAGAGAGTCAATATCCAATCGAGTATCTGAACGCGATGATTGATGCCTCGACAAGGCCATGGTGTAATCCTGCACATGTTAATCATTATAAAAATTTCACAAACAATATTTTATACTAGTATCAGTGTCCATTAGAGCATGTGTACCCACGTGAATAATATATATATAATTTACTTGCTTACTTACTTAATTATTTCTATATATCTGCTTTTTCTCCACCCAGGTGACTGATTATTGTTATGTTTAAAATTCTCTATTGCTTTGATTTTCTAGTATGTGATTCTGATGTATTAGTTCCTATATATTTTTCTTGAGGTACCTAGTAAGATCCTTTCTGAAGCATTATAACCCGTGGTTAGGATAGCTATTGGAGGGCAATGGTAAAGAGCTTAAATTTTATAGGAAATTATAGAAGTCATAGCGGAACCGTAAATCAGAGTAAATAATGAGGCTTTTAGACATGAGAATGATTTAGTTAACTTGAAGGATGAGTAAGTTATTTTGAAGTAATTCTTCTTGTAGCAATAGATCTACAATAAATACATACCTAAAGTACCTAGCAAAGAAATTTATAAATCAACATGGTTGGTAACTTCTTTTAAGTCACAACATCATGTTAAAACAATTGAAAAAAAAACATGCTATATGAAAAGAGAATAAAACTTGTCAATTACTCTCTCCAAATGCCATTAAACATCACATTGAAGAATGATACAATTTTCTTCACTTTCTTTTAGTCTAAATTGGAATAAACCACTTATAAGAAAATTCCTAAATACCTCTATCTTCTTAGCCTTGCGTGATGCAAGATTTACTAATTCATTTTTACTGTTTTCCTCATTTGTCTGTTAGTTTGTTTGATCCTCATATTCTAAAAAGCCTTAACCTTTAATATAAAGACTAGTGGTTATGAAGCTCATGAAGGAGTCCAGCCTCTAGCTTTGAGTTTTAGAATTCATTACAAAGTTGCCAAAACTAATATGAATTTCTAAGATATTAATTTTAGTCCAAAAAAGCAAACTCTTTTGATCAATCCAATCAAAGAAATGCCAATATTAGAATTCTCAAAAACTATTACGTGGATAGAGATTACCCTACATACAAAGTGGCTTTTACCTAATGAAATCCAACCCACTCCAATTCAACGTCCTTTTGAAGAAATTGATTACATTCAACACTATATTTATGGATGGTACTGTTAAAACAATATTTCAGATCTTATCCCCAAATTACGGAGCTTAGCCAGACCAGTACTCCTAAAAATTCTTTTTCTAGATTGACTACCAATAATGATCAAGATCTTAAGATCCAACAATTATAATTAGAACTAAAAAATATAAATATGAAAACTTTAAGACTTAAAAGTATAGCTACTAATTTCTATATCAGTCAACCAATATTTGATAATAGACTGAACAGTCTGTTAGTTCTTAATCTCCTACTGCCTCTAATTTTGAATGAGTCTTACCTCCTATTAATTCTCAACTCTTAGTCCTAACTACATGTACTTTAAAACATGAATACAAGCCTGATTGGAAAATATTAACACAACAAATAAATGATCCAGCCAACCTTAATAGACGCAATAAGTATAGGAAGCTCTATGATATGGATCAAAGAAAAATTATCATCGCTGAATGGAAAGAATTTATGCAAGAATTTAGGACAAATATACTTTTCCTTGATTTTAGTGAGGATATTTATCAGAAAAATATTTAAGTCATCTCTAAGACTAAATGGGTAAAAGAAGATGCTAGCTAAGTAACTTCTAGTCATTCCCCACCTAAAAAAAATATTAATAATAAAATACTTTAGTTACTTCCTCTCCTTTTTAGAAAGGTTGTTGAACAACTTAGTTACATTAATCAAAGTTTAATAACAATAGAAAAATAATTAGACAAAATTGAGAATAAAGTTAATGATCTCCATGTGTCTAAGATTGACAATTTCTTAACCTTAGGAGAAACTCAAACTCCTTTAATAAATCTTTCCAATTAAACTACTTTAAAAATCATGCCCTTCAATAAAAAGATTGAATACTTAAAGAGTTAAAAAACAAGTCTGTTGAGTCATAGGTCCGATTCTGCTTACGAATCTTCCATTATTAACAATTTAGCAAAAACATTCAAAAATCTAGAAATCAATAAAGTCGAAACAAAATGACATAAAATGCCTATTCCTCTAGATATTCAAATTTTCGAGTCTTCTTTAGTCAAATCAATTTTCTCTCTCTTTTGGAAAAATTGTCTGAATAAAATATTGATGACGTTTCAGAATAGGAAGTCCTCAATAAGTTACAACACATGGCAATGGTAGCTACTAACTACATCACCAGCCATAATTTGTCATCTACTGAGATCATAAAACATCTCACCCAAGAATCACAAAATGCCATTTTAATAGCAATAAAAAATTTATGTTGAAGGATTCACAATTCTTGGAGATGATCAGGAACAAATGTTTGATGCTCTTAATACACTCTTTTACGTAATAATTGAACACTTCATTGATACGCAAAGTAATATTACTTCACGTATTCATGATCAATTGACCAATATTAGGTGCCCAACCCTAAGTGATCTTGACTGATACAAGAGCATATTCTTATCCATAGTGATGACAAAAGATGATAGTAATCAACCATTTTAGAAAGAAAAATTTATAAATTGCTTATCCAATTTGTATGCCTATAAAATTAGGACAGTCCTTAGTGATGACCTATAAAATATAAACTACAATAGTCTCAGCTATGGTACCATTATCACGACAATATAAAAAAAAGGTTTGAAAATGTGTATCGATTTGAAAATCCATAAACAAATTTAAAAAGAAAAGAAAACTACTAAATATGAATTAGAAACTTTCTATGAATAATATGGCCTTGCTTGTTATCACACCATATAAAAAACATTGGAAAGCTGCTCAACTAAACTTTACTCCTAGAAAATTTTACTCTTAAGGATAAAAATCAGTCTTAGAAGAAAACACAATAAATGATATTTTGATAAAAGTAAATCAAATCTTTTAAGTGTGGCCAATATGGTCATTTTTCCAATACATGTCAAATCAAAAATAAAATAAAGCAATTAAATTTTTTGACGAAGAAAAATAGGATTTGTTTAGAATTATAGAATTCATAGATTACTATGAAACTAGTAACGAAGATTTAGAAGAATTTGATTCTACTCATTCTAACGATCTGAAATACTCAAGTTCTGATAGTAAATCTCCTGACATCTCTATTGGATGCAAGGATAACTGTTGTCAGAAATCTGTAAATATTTTGACAAAATATGAAGAACAAAAAAATCTTCTACTAGATTTAATTAGTAGAATTGATAATACTAACTTAAAACAAAAATTGAAAGAATCAGAAAGGTTATCCAAAAGAAAGAAAATATGAATCACACACACACATATATAGAATTGCATATAAATTAAGAATTTAAAGACAGGGTATAGAAACAAGTAAAATTATTTATTGAAGTAAGATTAAAACTTACAAGCATTGAAGAAAATTAATTGACAATGATTAATTAGTGCTCCCGCTCACTAAATAATATTGAGAAAAAAGAAGAAAATATTACAAAAGAAGAGGAAGAAAAATGCTTTGTTTTCAAAATAAGTTTTCTCTCAAAATTGTTAAGAGTATTTTCCACTCTTGATGGTATGTCTAACGGTGAGTTTACCATACCATTAAAAATAATGAAGCACCGTTTCTCTCTCATTCACCGCCGTGTACCACCAAAATCCAAATTTAAGACATATATGTTTAAGACAAAAAACTTTCACCTTTATTCATAGAGCATGTGACTTGAAGTGTTCAAGTAATTTTTTATAACTACTTGAATACTTCAAGTGGTTGATTTTATTATGATAACAGTAAAATAGTAGTAAAGTAGAGACTATTTGGCTATTTGAAGAGTTAAGAACAAATCTCTAACTACTTAAACCCTTCAAGTAGTATTTTCTTGCATCAACAACCCAAACATCAGTGGTTACTTGAATGATTCAAGTAGTTGTTCCATCCATATAGTTGGTTTTATTCTATTATTACTCGAACCATTACTTGAAGCATTTTATGTGTAAAGAAATAAGAGAAGAATGGGTACCAGTCTACTCTCGTTGAAGAAGAAGAAGGAGAAGAATGGTCTGGTCTCACTGAAAAAGGATGGGCCATAGGATCTCGAAGAAGTAGAAGAAGAATAAAAGAAGAAGAAGAAGAAGAAGAAGATAAATAAGAAGCAACATAAGAAGAATAAAAGAAGAAGAAGAAGAAGAAGAAGAAGAAGAAGAAGAAGAAGAAGAAGATAAAGAAGAAGCAGCAGCAGAAGAAGAAGAAGTTCATTTTTTTAAGAAGAGAGAAGAACCTTGAAAGGAGAGCTAAGAGTGGGAGAGTGAGTATTTGTCAACCATGATTGATTTGATCTTTACATAAGGAAGGGAAATGAAATGATGAGGAAATAGAGAGTTGTCATTGCTCAATGTTGATAATGGTGGGCCAGGAGTATAAAATTCCGAGTTTTAGAAAAGATCTATAAAAATCCTAACAAAAAATAGAAATGGTATATTTATCAAAATAACCCTTAAAAATAGCTCAAGATGAAAAAATAGTAATCCTCAAGTTAAAAGACAATTCGGTGCCACAAAATAAGCTTCTCACCACCTAACGAAATTAAGTGTAATATTTAAAAAGTTCATATAATATATACTATATAGACAAAATATATCTATAGTATACTCTATATATACGTTCGGACGACTGCATTGTCATCTGCGATACAGAGCAATTAACAGAAATAAGAATCCGTTTGCACCCGAACCGTCCAGATGAATTCACCTCGTACAGACATGTTTTTTGTCATCATCCCTTGCCCGGACGAAACCAAAATCATCCTGGCAAAAGTCAAAATATTTGCCTATAAAATTGAGAACCTTGTTCATCAAAAGGGGAGATCAATTAATCAGTGAATTGCTGTCCATTCAGATTCAACAAAGTTCTGAGATTTTTGGAAAAAATTTTGAGAGAAAGTAGTGACAGAAAGAAGAAGAAGAAGAGAGAGTGTGAGCTATGACAGCATCCAAGAAAAGGAAAGAAGAAAACGAGCGACAGAATCCTGCTCGATAAAGACAAAGAAATCATCTAAGAACAGTCATTACTCTGACCAAGTAATAGCTACAAAGATCAAACCTACAAAAGTATTAAAATAATCAAGGAACACTTAAGAACGCTCAAGAAGGCGAAGAACATCTCAAGAACATTGAGAATTCAAATAACAAACTAAGATTCAAGAACAAAAGGCCTAACACACTCATCAGTTAGGCCAGCAAGGAAATAATCCCAAGACTACCATTACACTACTGGATTTTGTCAAAGGGCAGGTATTCGACCTAAATACAAGTTAATCATCAAGCATGATTAATTAATTGGAGATAGTCTAGGATTAAGGTTAACCTAGACATTTTACACCGAAACACATTGATTCATGGCGACTCTCCGTTAGATCATTTTACAAAATATTTCAAAAAATTTCATAAGAATCCGAAGGTGAATCGTGATCAATCAAACTAGATTCCCAAATCAAGTGATTAGAAAAAGTTTTCCCAAAGAGACAGACTTCCTGAAACTCTTGAGCAAAGAAAAACTTTTTGGGGTCGGGCGTTGACAACCTTGTCGACTCTGCTAGGATCAATGGTTTAGGCTGAGACTTTAGCAATTAACCATTTTTAGGACATCTTTAAATTTCAATAAGATTTCCTTATTATCTTAACAGTTGTGACTGTAGTAATTATTGTATTTAATACACGATATTAAAAACTTTCCCTGATTGTTGCATAGAATTTTAAAAAAACTCATCTTTTCCTCATTTTTAAAATTGCACCACCATATCACTTCATCCTAAAGGAAAGGGATGACTCCTTATCTTAGGAGGGTGCTGATGTGATGGCGACTCGTTTTATAATTTATCATGCTTACACATACACAAACATGTGATGGTTTTAGGATGTTTTAGAAGCCTGTTAGAGTCATAGGCAACCATGACAGAAAACATATGGTAGTCTAGGAAGACGACCATGTAGTTAAAAGGGGTTCGTGATTAAAGGTTGTCATAAGTATTCAAGAAAAAGAGGAGGAGAGTTAATGTTTTTACATGCATTATTCAAGACATGCAAGGAAAAACGATGGACAGCCAGTACTGCTCTGATTCTTCAGTAATGAAGATACAAGAAATGGGAAAAAAGTATCTCTACGCTAGAGTCGACATTACAAGAATAATAGATAGACTCTCAACACTTATGATGATATTGAGAAGGGGGTACGTATCGACAAGATAAATCCTTCAAGGGAAAGGAGACAGAGGTGCCAGCCATTGCTCCAATTTAGATACCTACATAGACGCAGAAAGAAGTATAGGGGAGAGCTTAAAAATGCTAATGCAATTGATATTAAGGATCCACTATAATTCATCAAAGAGGCTCAAAAAATGAAGTTTTGAAAATTACAAGGGATTCACGTGCCTTCAAATTGCATTTTGCCATGTTTGAAGGAGCGACATCTGAGTAGACCAATAATGATGAGTTTCTCTCCAACAGGTTTCATGAAAGTTTAGAAGGGCACGCCCTTTGTGGTACTTACATTGAACCAATTGAATATCCATACTTGGAATGATCTGGTTAGAGCCTTCTTAACTTGATACGGTTCTAGGATAGAAATCGAGACAGAATATGAAGTTAATGGTGAAGAAACCCATAATTTTTGACACTTTGCAATGTGAATTAAATTACTCCATTGCTGATTAAAAATGACACGTGTTTCTCACGTGTAATGACTTCCGTCAAATTTTTAACGGAAGTCACGACAGGGGGTGTGTGAAACGAAATAGAATTTGATTGGACATTACTATAAACTTTTAAAGGTGAGGGTGCAACATTGTATAACCGTAGAAGGTCAGGAGGTCCAGGGTAATTAGTCATATAATATATATTATATAAACTGTAGAAATCTGGAGTAGTTGCACGCGGGGTGCCAAAAAAGTTTGGGCGCGTGAATTTGCTTTTTTTTTTCAAAAAACATATAAGTGGTGTTTTTAATATTTTTATACTTGAAGTCATTTTTTTTATTATTTTTTAAAAAATAACCTATTTATGAACATAACTTTAATGTGTCGTTTGATATAAGATTGAGAGTAAATGATTGCTGAAATAAGATTGCTGAAATATGATTATAAGAATGTATATGTCCGGTAGATTAAGATTACTTTATTTGTTAACACTTGAAAACATTATGATTTAATGGTGAAAATGTTAAATTACTTTATTTTTGTTGATGGAATGTGAAAATGAATGTTATAAGTATAATTGTCAATTTCTAGTTTTATCCTTGAACTAAATTATATTTATGTATGATTTATTAATTAATTTTTTTCCTTCATGATTTATTTAATTTATAAAAAGGTACAATACAATTGTTAATTTATTTATTTCTTAAAGTAAAATATTTTCATTATTTCTAAGGAGAGTAATTTAGGAAATATGAAAGAAAAATAATTATTGAAAATGTATAGAATGATGATACCCTCAATTAAGAAGGGTATCAAAATACCCTCAATGGAGGGCATATACATCTTTTCACAATGTTAATACCTTTAATAAATTTTAAACCAAACATGATATTCTCATATTCTTTCTCACTTTTTAGACATCCTTGCAAATTTAACCTTATACCAAATACACCCTTAGATTTCTCAAACAGTATTTTTAAGCCTTCACATTCCTTTTCTTTCAAAGCTCAATAAGCTCTACCCACGGCACAAGCCCATAAAGCCCTTTACCAAACCCAGACGGAAACTGTGGTAGTCTCGTCATCTTCACAGGTCGTGATTTTGATTGGTGACAAGATCGGGAGAAGTCACTATGATCCAAAGAAGCGAAGAAATCTCCATATCAAATCTAGAAAACGTTAAAGTGATTTGAATAATCAATCAAAAAGGAAAGACATTCTTGTCAGAAACTTACCCATCCATGAATAAAAAAGATCTCAAATACTTGCCAAGTTCATTAGTAAGAGACCGCACTCAGTATTTCTACCTATAAGAGACGTAGACATCCGAGAGAATTTGGCTAGATTTTTGAAAAATCTTGATGACATACATACAAAAGTTGATCGAGGTTTAAAGAGTTCGTGACAAAAACATTTGAAGTTGGATTGGGTTTTTTTGTAGTTGCAATGCAACTGTAGAGTGGAAGTTTGATCCTAATCCTTTAAAGAGATCTAAATGGTTGTGAAGAAAAGTTAGAAGGTAAAGAAATTTTTTTTTTTACTTTTTCCCTAATAAATCACGTGATCTGGACCGCCCAGATCTGATCAGATGTTCCATAACCGTGAAACTGCATTTTCTGTTGTTGATGACCAACGGCGACAAACTCACTCCCTTTAAGTCAATCAAGACATTCTTACCTTCAAAATCTTGGCATTAACGTAAAAGTTTTGTCACTGGCTTATAAGCACACTTGGCAAAATGTCGAGTCATAAACCTTCTCTTATCATATGAAAGTTTATGCATAAAGGCATAGTCAATCATTCAATCATGATAGGTGTCGGGACCTCATTCTTACATACTCTTCTGGAAAATCACTGTAAACCTTATTGTTAGATTTAAAATTCTTATCAGTATAAACCATATCTCAAAATCCCAAGAACTCATCTTGAACACATAAAAGAATAAATAACTAATTAAGCAGAAGATACCTGAATATAATTATGTTATGCAAAAATAATCGAAAGCGTTCAACTTTGTTGTCATTACTGTAATGTATCTATAAAAAATTTGGTCCATCAATCATACTGACATAGGATCAAAGCGGTATTCTTTACATCAATCGTAACTAAACCCATCAATGGTCACGTATATCAATGCAACTAAATGACATGTATTATGACGTGGATGTGTAGCATGAAAATTTCATGTAAATGCGTATTTCCAACTGGTCCTCCTTAAACTCTAGTGAGATCAAACCACACCTGAATCAGAATGTGAATAAACCAAAATATTTATTACTGTAGAAAATAACCTTAAAATATCTATAAACAAAAATAACTGAAAAATATGTCTATATCAAAAGTGCATCTAAACAAAAGTACAAACTCCTACTAGAACTGAATATCCTCAACTGATATGACACTCATGTAAGCAGTGTGCTTATGAAACACCTTGGGTGACAATCCCTTAGTAAGAGGATCCGCAATCATAGAGTTTGTTCCAATGTGCTCTATAGATAACTGTCTACTATGAACCCTTTCCTTAACAACCAGGAACTTAATGTCTATGTACTTTGACTTTGCTGAGCTCATGTTGTTATTAGAATAAAGTCCTGCTGATTTATTTTCATAAAATGATAGTGGTCTCTCAATATTGCCCACTATGCGTAGCCCTGTGACAAAATTTTATATCCATATTCTGGGATTGGACACCTCATAACATGTCATGAACTCTACTGCCATGGTAAAAGAGGTTATAAGAGACGATTTAGCACTTTTCCAGGAGACAGCACCTCCAGTAAGCAGAAAATATAGCCCGACGTAGATTTCATACTATCTTGGCATCCAGCAGAATCAAAGTCAGTATATCCAACGATCCTAATCTGATCCAACCTCTGATACGTCAGCATGTTGGCTTTTGTTCTCTATAAGTACTGCAAGACCCGTTTAGCTGCTTTCCAATGGTCTATGCCTGGATTGCTTAAGTATCTGCCCAACATCCCAGCCACGTACGTAATATCTGAACGTGTACAAACCTGAGCATACATTAGACTCCCTACTATCGAGGCATATGGAATCTTTTGCATTTCCTTTTCCTCAAAATCATTCTTAGGGCACTGAGACCAAACGTGTCTCCCTTAGATACAGGGGTATCACATGGTCTACAAGCTTGCATGTAATATCTTTTAAGGACCTTTTCGATATAGCACTTTTTTGATAATCCAAGAATATCCTGAGAGCGATCTCGGAGTATTTGGTAGGTGTCACCAAGATCTTTCATCTCAAAATTCTTAGATAGAAATCTTTTAGCGTCGTGCAATAAACATATATCGTTGCTGGCAGGCAAGATGCCATCCACATATAGAACAAGAAAAATATGCTTGCTCCCACATAACTTATAGTATATACAATCATTGACCAAATTCATCTCAAAACTGAAGAGATAATCACCTGATGAAACTTGAAATACCATTGTCGAGATGCCTGCTTAAGTCCATAAATGGATTTCTTAAGTTTGTAAACCATATTCTTTCGGTCTCCAACACAAAGTTTTATGGTTGCACCATATAAATCGTCTCTTCAATGTCCCCATTGAGAAACGTCATCTTTACATCCATCTGAAGCAACTCAAGATTGAAATGCGCCACTAATGTCATTATAATCTTGAAAGAGTCTTTCGTAGAAATTGGAGAGAAAGTCTCTTTATAGTCAATGCCTTCTTTCTGTGTCAAGCCCTTAATGACAAGACGAGTCTTGTATCTTTCCACATTACATTTTGAATCCCTCTTGGTTTTAGAAATTCATTTGCAACCAATGAGTTTTTCACCTTCGGGTAATGGAACAAGATCCTACATGTCATTGTCATTCATAGACTTAATCTCCTCATTCATGGCATCGATCGACTTTTGAGAGTTAAAACTTTCCATGACTTGACAAAAGTTGATCGGATCATCTTCCATCTCTCCAATGTCTACCTTACGCTCTTTGAGAAATACAAGGTAATCATCTAGCACTGCACTTCTCCTATCTCTAGTGGATCTCCTTAATGGCATAGGTTCTTGAGGTGCTAGAGTTTGCTCTTCAGGAACAATCTCTTGAATGGAGAGTTCTCCGATATTGTCTTGATGTTTAGTGTCATTAGAAATGTCAGGGATGAAGTCTTGATCAATACTAATAACACATGTAGGAATATCTACATATTCCTCCTGAAAGATGAAATTCCTAACCGTATCTCCCCCCTCAAACTTGGCATCCTCAAAGAACCGGGCATTTCCAGTCTAAAAAATCAACATAGTCATGGGATCATAAAACTTGTACCCCTTGGATCTTTCAGAGTATCCAACAAAATAACTATTCACTGTCTTTAAGTCCAGTTTCTTTTCATTAGGCCTACAAGGCCTTGCCTCAGTTGGAGATCCCCAAATATGCAAATGCTTTAAACTAGGTTGTCGGTCCAAAGCTCATATGGGGTTTTGGCTGTCTTTTTAGTTGGAAATTTGTTACGGTTACATGATGCATCATTAAGTGCTTTACCCTAGAATAATTTTGGTAAGGCAGAATGACTAATCATACTCCTCACCATGTCCTTAAGCATTTTGTTTCGTCTTTCGGCAACGCTATTCATGGTAGGCGAACTTGGCATAGTGTATTGTGGAATGATACCGCATTCCTCTAGGAACTTATTAAATAGTACTGGAAGTTGTTCACGTGAACAGTCATCTCTGCCATAGTACTCACCATCACAGTCGGATCTGACGCTTTTGATCCTTTTGTTGAGTTGGTTCTCAACTTCAGCCTTAGTTTTTTTAAACAAATCCAATGACTGTGCCTTTTCACGGATGAGATATATGTAGCCATATCTAGAAAAATTAATTATGAACGTTATAAAGTATTGTTGACCATTCAAAAAAACTGAAAGGAACGTCCCATAAATATTCGTATGTATGACTAAGACGTCCTGAGTGCTGATGGCTTCAAATATCCTTTTATTGGTTTGTTTACCCTTTATACAATTAACATAAACATCAAAATTTATGAAATTTAAAGGACCGAGAATTTTATCTGTCACAAGTCTCTCTATTCTCCGTCTAGAGATATGACATAATCTCTTGTGCCAAAACGCAGCCGAATTCTCAATGCTTAATTTTCTTTTAGTACCTCGTGTACTTACTTGCAAGTTCCTTAATCGAAGCAATTGTATCAAAGTAAATAAAGATTATCTTAAACCTGATAAATACTGGAACCAATCAAATTTGACACAAAACAAACCAAAGTTTACATCTCCAAGTGAATAAACATAACCAGCTTTAATCAAAACAGAGATAGAAATAAAATTCCATCTAAAAGATGGTACAATAAATATTTCATTACGATTCAAATAAAACTCAACCTTTAACAAATTATTTATAAATGTGTCACTGCAGTGTGCCGTGCAAAGCTGTAGTGTCTCACGACACTACTAATTCACGATACCACTGTAGTGTCCTGAGGCACTACAGTGAGCTACGTGTCACTATAGTCTCGTGTGATCCTATAGTAATTCATGTCAATCTGTGATTCAAAAATCGATGATTGACATGGGAGTCCAACACGTCACGTGGTAATTTTCTTAAATTTATTATTTATTTTAATAAGATAAGTATCTAGATATTAGTTAATTCAAAATTAACTTATCTTATCATCCCTATCAACTAACTTATTTGTTAGTTCACAAATAACATATTTAGTTGATTCAAATTTGAATTATTATCTCATAATAATTTAACATTATTTAATTTCATAAATCAAATATGTTGTCTCATATATCGATTAAAACAAAAATTAATTGATATAATTATTTAATTATAATTGTCAAAAATTACAATAAATAATTTAATTAATTAATTATATATAATTATCTCATAATTATATACTTGCCCCAGAAATTTAATTCCTATCGCAAGTTGGTCATTTTCTCATGTCCTGAAATATTTAGACTTTAGACTGTATAGTAGAGAGGTTACTCGAGGACCGTGGACCCATTATTCTAATCTCTAATAAATTAGATTATTAATTAAACTCTTTAATTAAATAATCTTATTCACTATAAATATAAAATTTCACTCTGAGTAATTATGAAATATATTTACTGAGTATTCTCATGTAGTCCATGTATATATTTACTTCATGTAGTTTTGTCCTCCAATTATTGGTTTTTAAATTAGAGCTAGTAAAAATTACCATTTTACCATTCTAATTACCATTGATCCTTAAGTATCATTAATTCACTTGTAAATGGTCAATTTATAATAGTATTATATATTTAAGTTCAATAACCGTTCAGTTACAAGAATAACACTTCAGAAAACCATATGTGATCCGTTAGAAAAGCTTGGATTCCAAATCTTATAAGAGCATGTTCCTAGCCATCCATATCACTTAATCTCCAAAATAAAAGTTACTAATCTATTTTACAACAAACCTTAATGAGTGAATCAAAAGATCTAATAGACATGCATAGGAGTTCATGACTACTTAAGATTCAGACTGATCTACATATGATTATCAGGTTTGATGTGTATTAAATTTTTATGATAAATGCTAAGTTTTTAAAGATATTAATTCACATTGGTCCAGTCCTATAAAATCTGATCATATAAAGTATATTTATTAAGATTTCTATCTACATAAATGATCTGGATAAAAAAATGCTTAGTGAACTGTACTAGCAACCATTCATTAAAGATTTCATACTTTAATATGTTGCAGACTATTTTATTCATTATCTTTTATCTTAATCATCTCGTACTAATACAAGATCATAGTCTCATTAAAGAATATAGAATTTTTAGATATTTATATATAAATTTTTCAAAAATAATGTGAAAAAACAAATATAAGAGAATATAATTTCATTAATTTCATATTAAAATTATCTATACACATGCTTTGAGGGCACTATGCCCAACAATCTCTCACTTGTCTAAAGTAAATATGGCATCTCTCTCAACCTCATATTTCGCATATGACCCTCAAATGACTTCGCAAAAAGTGTCTTGGTAATACCAAGGATCATCCAGGCTCTGATCTGTCACTATCTTCATAAAAGTCACATCCTCTCGATGCACAATCTTTCTTACAAGATGATGTTTCATCTCAGTGCGCTTGCCCCTCTTGTGACTACTCAGTTCTTTGGAATTAGCTATCGCCCCACTGTTGTCATAGTATAGGATCAATGACTTGTCCACATCTAGAACTACTTCTAGATTAGTATAGAATATTTGAGCCATACCTCTTCTTTCGCAGCTTCATAAGCCGCTATATATTAGGCGTCCATAGTAGAATCTGCAATACTGGATTTTTTAATACTTCTCTAAACTACAGCTCCTCCACCTAAGGTGAATATTGATCCAGATGTCGACTTTCAACTATCCCTATTTGATTGAAAATCAAAATCAATTTATCAGGTGGGGTTCAGGTCTCCACCTAAATAAACAAGCATATAATTTCTCCTTCTTCGAAGATACTTGAAAATGTGCTTTACTATAATCCAATGTTCTAAACGAGGATTTGATTGATAACAACTGAAATTCCTACTGCATAACATATGTTTGGTCACGTAAACAACATTCCATGCATGAGACTACCAACAGCTGAAGCATAATGAAGCTTTCTCATATCCTATTCCTCTGGAGGTGTCTTGGGACACTGGTTCTTGGAAAGGAGAATTCCATGTCTAGTCGGTAGTTGACCTTTCTTAGATTTTTTCATAAAGAATCTCTCCAGCACTTTATCAATATAAGATGCATGAGAAAGTGCCAAAGTTTGTTCTTTCTATCCCTTAGGATTTGGCTGCCTAGAACATAGCTCGCATCTCCAAAATCTTTCATCTAGATACTTATCTTATTAAAATAAATACGCCACGGTTTCCAAAAAAACTTTTAAACAAAAACACATTTTTTATCCGATCTAATATATATATATATATATTAAATCAAAGACATACAAATATAAGAGTTATACCTCTTGTAGTCTTATCAAGCGTCCTTACAAACAACAGATTGCAGGATACACACCAAAATCATCCAAGCCAATCCTCAAATACACTAGAACGTGTGTTGGCATGTAGAATAAATCAAAATTATTTTTCTATCTCTAGATGTACTTAACATATGCGATCTAGAGATTTTGGAAAGGGACTATTGTGAGACAAAACTCTGAAAAAAAAATTTAGTATTCACAGATTCTTTGATTAACTTTTAATCACAGTGAATGCTTTAATCACTTAGTCACACACTTAATTAGGCCAATAGAATAATATCTATGTATATATTCTAGGTCAAGGTTTATTAGGTTTTAGGGTGCACATAAAATAATAAATTATTTACAAATGTGCCATTGTAGTGGGACCCACTGCAATTGGTGCAACGCTGCAGTGTACATAAAACCAATTTTTCCGGCGGCACCAGTGGCGACAATCATATTGCTGTGCCGGCACTGGAAAACCTTAACGAAATTCCTATTTCTCTTTTCCTCTCCTTGTTCGTGTCGTGTGTTCTTCGTCTTCTTGCGTACGTAATTTTGACAACTTAATATTCAAATTAACAATTACAAAAAATCCTATCCGTAAAACGCTTACACAAGATCTAAGGAAAATAAAGAATAAAATCTAAATCCAAAAGTCACCATACAATTAACGATTCATCATTAAACTATTCATTCAAAAAATATAACCATCCATTCATTCATGCATATCAACATATATAATGAATAATGCAAAAAACTCACACAACATTTAATGTATACATATATAATGAGCGTTCTAATACTAATTGTTGGAATTGATGGCGTTGCGCGGTGGAGGCGTGCTGGATTTTAAGAAAATGAATCTTTATTATAAATGATTAGTTACTAAAGATATTAATTCATATCGATCCAGTCCTATATAATCTGATTATATTAAGTATCTTCATTAAGATGTCTATCCACATAATTGATCCGGATCTAGATCACATGCATTCAAAAAATGCTTAGTGAACCGTACTAACAACTATTCATTAAAGATTTCATACTTCAGTATATTGTGGCCTATTTTATTCATTATTTATGATCTGAATGCTCTCGTACTTATACAAGATCATAGTCTCATTAATGAATATGAAATTTTAGATATTTATATATAAATTATTCAACAATAATTTAAAAGAACAATGATAAGAAAAATATAATTTCATTAATTTTATATTAAAATTGTCTAAACACATGATTTGAGGGCACTATGCCCAACATGGCCTTCATTATGATTAGTGTACACATGCGATTTTATTTCTCTCATCTTTCTATATCTCTCTTTTCATCAAATTTACTCTTGTCAGTAAGAGATGAAGGAGAATCAGTCCTTAATGTATGATCAAGATCCATAACTCTAAGAACTATCAAGAAATTATCTTTCTAGGACTAGAAGTTTGAGCCATTTAACGCTTTATTTACTTGATGTTGGCATTAACTTGTGTAGTAAATTAATAGACAACAATTAACCAACCTACAAGCTCAGATAAATATCAAATAACAATAATAAATTCAAACAAAAGTAAACCGCATCTCAGTACACCAGACACTCCATTAATATTTTGACTTTGGCCAAAATTAATAATTTGTAAGTGATACCTTGGTGTGGTAATCAAACACTGATAATAAAGAACACATCGAACAAGAAACCTTCCTATAGATCGATATCTTGTTCACATGTAAAACTGAATAATCATCACATATTTATTATCACATAAGCACATGTAATTTTGTCAAATATTTACATTCCTTGGGTTGGTAAATATTCACATAAGTTACACACACAAGAGATGTCACATTCACGACATGTTGCTTCAATTAATTCATCTCAAAATATAACATACCAATGTTCGAATTTAAAATTGTACCGTAATTAAACCTTAAATTAATTGATAAATAATTTATTTTTATGAGCTTTAAAATTTTTGATTTGAGATTATTTTGATAAAAATATCTTTAAAATAAAATTAATTTATCAAATAATCCTTAAAATTAATTTAATAAAATAATAAATATTTATTTAATTTGAAAAAAATGAGGGCTGGGACGAAGCCCACAGCCTTCCTTAATGCTGTGGGTGTAGCTCACAGCCTTTCCTTTATTGCTATGGGCGAAGCTCACGACCTTTCTAATTTTTTTTTAATTCTTACTGTTGCGGGCCTGAATTGGCCTGTGTAGCAGAAACGAAACCCTAATAATTCTAGCATATAATTATCAAATTCAAGAACTCTGAAATATATTCGTTTAAAGATGTATAATCGTGGATCTAAAAACTCAATTCCGATTCTCAGTGACTCAACATGATATGTTCTGATATCATTGTTTGATTCAAAATTCTTATCGGTATACACGATATCTCAAAACCCTAAGAACTCATGTTGAACACACCCAGAATCAAATAACTAATTGAGCGGAAGTATACATGAATCCATGATGATAAATCTTTGTTTAGAGTCGAGCGGTTGGCCTTCCAGATGTATACGATTCTCTATCAGGAAGTTCCTTTTGATTAAGTCTCTCTGTTCTCTCTCAAACGAAGTGATATTTGTGAGAATAGATTGTTCTCTCTATATCTTGTGAAATGAAGACCATAACCGCTCATATAGAGATAACATATCTATTATCTTTTGGTATTTATATTTCAACTCATTATAAAAATAAAAATTACCTTAAAATCTCTACTCATCAAAAGGTCAACATCCTATCAGATACATTAAAATCAGAAATACCAAAACATTAGTTTATCAATTTTAATTGGGTTTAACTTCATTTGACAGTGTGCAACACATAATTATTTACATATAAGTCCAACGTTGTATTAATGATCCAACATTTACATCCCGCAATGGTGGGATAATCTCATAAGCATTCTTGGCACATACCAAGATCAAATTTTTGAAGGAGGACGCAAAGCATACATATGCATTCTTCAAGCAGCAGCAAAGTGCCAAAATTTGCCAACAGGTCATAATTAAAAGTAACTAAGAAGATCAACAAAGAGAAATCTCAACAGAAAACTAGTGAAGATATTACTCAACATAAGTGTTCAAAGTTGGTCACCAAGATGCATTCAGAGTAGCCTATAGTAGCTATTCAGTAGTCATAAACATCTGTCAATGTCTAAGAGGTTATTATCAGAGCAAAGAGTTTAGAGTAGTTGTCAACAATGAACAAGTCGTTTTAGGAATCAAAACAGATTTAGACATGCATGGAAATCACGCTCATCATCCCTGATCAGATGAACTAACCGAAAGGTTGTAGTCCAATTCAAAACGAAACAACCAAGGGAGCATGTAGAATCTGTCACAGACTAAGCATTCTGCCGCAGTCAAGTCAGTCAAAGTCAAGAGCAAAGCACACTCAGGAAAGTCTAGAGTTTGCCCTGCCAATCCAAGTCAGAAATCCAGAGATTGGCAAGACCTATTTCAGAGAGCCAATGTCGGCGATATCTAGAGGTCAAAGTTGACTGCATTTATTCCAGTGGTAAAAGTTAAATGCATCTGCTCTAGAGGTTATCACACCAGTTAAGAGGTTAGGCTTTGTTGATTTAGTTCAAAGGTCGGAGTTGGCCGCATCAGTTCAGAGATCAGAGTTGCCTGCATCAATTTAGCGATCATATATGATAACATTCTTTTTAAAGGCTACAATTAGTAACATCTAGTCAAGATTAGAAATATACATTTCAAATTCCAATGAGGAGAATCAATAACAAGGTTAGTAAAGGCTAGAAATAAGAAGCTAGAGTTTGAGCCTCGAAAGAGTAAGAATGAGAGAGCATTCAGAAATCATTAAGAGCCAGCCAGAGTTCATAATACATTGATGAATACTAATGTTGTGCAAAGGTTATTTTGTTGTGGAGAGGAATCTTGAAGATATTGGGAAGATGATCTTTTTATTTTTTATTTGTTAGTGGTTGGATCTAGAGATGTCAATGGGTGGATTTGGATTGGATATGTGTATACCCACTAAATACCTATAGCAGATTCTCACTACCCATACCCAACTTATATCCATGCTATATTAAATGGGTAGGTGTGGGTAATACCCACTAAAACATGGGTACCCAACCGATACCTAATAGGTACTCGTAATTTTTTTTTTCATTTTAGAACTAGAGGACAATTCTTTATTTTTTTTCTTTTTCTATTCAACAAACAACTCTATTTTCATAATTCACTTCTCTCTTTTTACTAAGCTATTATGATAGAGATTAACGGTTTGGTTACAATTACGCTATCTCAAAACTGAAAGGTTGGACAACATTTTCCATCATAAATGATCTAAACTGAAAATTGAGTCAACAAAATTGTGTTTTTTTTATAAACCTAATAAAATTGATGAATTTTAGTTTGGTCATTTGATTATAAAATTGATGATTCAATTAGTTCGGTTGTATGATAATTCGATTATAAAATTGACGATCTAATTTGCTTCAATTGTAAAATTAATGAACTATAGTTTGAATATTTAATTTGGCAATTTAATTTGGTTTGATTGTAAAATTGATGAATTTTGGGTCCATTTGATTATAATGTTGATGAATTCCAGTGTCATTCAAATGTTAGATTAATGAACTTTAGTTCGATTTTACTATAATTGATGAACTTTAGTTTTGGTTATTTAACCGATTATTCGGTTTGGTTTGATTAAAAAATAATGAGTTCTAATTTGATTCGATTATAAAATTGATGATATAGGTTATTCAATTATAAAATTAACGATTCAGTTTTTTACTCGTAAAATTGATGAATTTTAGTTTGATTATTAGATTATAAAATGACGATTCAATTTAGTTCAGTTATAGAAAATTAATATCCAATTTCAATTTTTCATAAAATTGATGAACATTTGTGTTATTTGATTGTAAATTTGATGAATTATAGTTCGATTCGATTATAAAATTAATAAATCTTAATTTGACTATTCAATTTACTTCGATTATAAAGATAAAATTAATGGAACTCAATTGATAATTAAGAATGAAAAATAGAATTACATCACAGTTTTTATTATACATTGTTGTCCTTAGGAAAAAATAAAAAAACTAATGAATTTTGTGGGTACTCAATGGGTATTGGATATTACCCATATCATACCCATATATAATGGATAAAAAATTATCCACACAATTAAAACTCATACACATATATAATATTTGAAACTCATACAATAAATCAAATACTCTTCCGTATTTATATCCATTGATATTTTTGTCATCCCTAGTTTGAGTTTAATTATTAGATGATCAACTTAATGGCTCTTAGGTTTATCAAACACAGTCGTAGGATACTTACACATTTCCCGCTTTGGGATTGTTAATTTCTATTTATGGAAAATCTTTTTTTTTTTTACTAATATGGAAAATCTATTTAATAGAACTGTTTTAGTCCATTTTTGTCATGAGTAGATGACCGGTATTACACCAGCAGTCAGCCAATTTTGTTAGCAAGACCAAATGAGGAAACTTCTTGAAGTTCAACATACGAACTATCGATCTGTCCGTCCGCTCATTGTTGTATGATGATTCTAAGGGAATTATTTTTCACAGTTCTTAAGGACCACTATAGACATAATATTTTTGGCACGAATTTCATATACAGTTTGAGATCCATTCCTGGCCTTTGAACAATAAAATTCTTCAAAGCTTATTTGTGTTTGAGAGAGAATATTGTATATCCACTCTTGTGAGAGTATTTGCTCGTACACTCTTCTTGAGAATTTAATTGTGGTTGTAACAAGGCTCGATTTGTGTTGTGAAACTCAACTGGTTTACAATGATTAATCTTAACCTGTGAAGAAGATCGTGTTCTAGTGATATCTTCGAGGAGACGTCTTGAAGCGTGGATATAGGTAATGTGCCGAACCACATAAATGACGTCATGTTCAATTCTTTTTCCCTAATCTCTTTACTATTTGATTCGTAGTCTATTGATTGATCTATAATTACTTATTGCTTACAATTACTTTTTTTGAATTGAGTTCTTTGTCATGAATTAACGCAATCACCCAACTTACTTTCCTCTTGGATCATTACATGATCCTATAATTAATATCATAGCTCGGTATGTTATTCTTCAGGTAAACTCTGTATAATTTGGCATCATCTAATGATAATTTTATTGAATGTCAATCCATCACTAAATCTTCGTCTTTAATGGTAATGACTGTAACATTTGGAAGGCTAGTATAATGGTATATACTCAATCTTTAGATTATTAACTACGAGATATTCTCTTGAATGAACTGTAAGTACCAATTAAAACTGTCGACCGTAAAGATATTCATAAATTGAGTAGTAAATGGAACGAAATAGATAAAATACACATCGCTCAAATGTTAAGGCTATAAACACTATTTATTGTGATTTAGATAATAATATATTCACTAGAATCTCTAAGTCCTAGAGTTAAGCAAATAAGGAATACTCTTGAGATTACTCATGAGGGTACCCATCAAAGGCAAAGAATATAAAATTAGTATGCTTTTGAGCTATTTAAAATGAATAGTAATCAATCAATTGATAAAATATTCACTTTCTTTACCAACATCATAAGTAGTTTGAAAGCTCATGTGGGACCCATGCCAATGTAAACTTGTAAGAAAGATCGAGGTGTCTACAAAGGCATTGTAGGCAAAGATGACTACCATACAAGAAGCCAAGCATCTCACCACCTTACCTCTTAGAGAACCTATTGGCTTTCTCCTCACTCATGAAATGAGAATCAAGGAGAATGAGATGGAAGAACTAAAAAGAAAGACGATCACTCTAAAATCAACCTCCTATAGCATATGATGAAACAGAGGATGATCAAGAATGACACATATATATTGCCTTTTCTCAATAGAAATTTCAAATGGTTTCTCCCAAGAAAGATAGACAATCCTTGAAGGGAAGAAAAGAAAACATATTTTGATATTATCACTTATTCCGAATTCAAAAGCAAGGTCATATAAGAGCAGATTTCCAAACTCTAAAAAATCTTACTAAGTCCACAAAATGAAAGCATTCAAAGTAGCTTGGGATGAAAGATATAGTGATGAGGAAGAAGGAGAAAAATGGAAAATATGTGTTTTCATAGCCCATGAAGATGAGGTATGCAACTCGTTAGAGGTTATTGATAAAAATATTTACGATGATCTAGTAGATACTTTCAAAGAATTTTATTTTGAGTTTAAAGAAATGCATGTTTTCTTTTTGAAAAAACTGAAATGTAATTACTCCAAAAGACATATATCGGCAACAATGAGGGGTGTCGACTTCCACCAATAATAAGTATCATCAGAAGAGAGCGTAAAACACGCTATGCGATGAGCTACTCCATTACAAGCCTAGGGGACATGTTTAAAAGATAATACATTTAGAGAAGAAAAGGCACTTTTACATTCTGTAATACTAGGACCAATTTCTGAAAATATATAGATGAACAAGATGAGAAGGCATTGATAAGGCCCAGGAAAAACTTCACGTACTTGAAGTTCCTTTGTTTTGTGCTAGAGAGAGCCCTTCATAGAAGGCCCAAGCTTCCACAAGCAACATATCTAACTTCCCCTCATACTTCTTGTAGAAAGCACCAAGCACCTTGTCGTGGCCGTCCCTGATAATGCCTCCCCCTGCATAATGGAATATGCCAACAGCTCCATCCACATTCAATTTGATCAAGCCTTGATTCGGTCAAACAAAAACCGAAGGGGAAGCCTGTCTGAGAGGAGAGGGGTAGATAATTCTGTTGGCTTTCCTGTATTCCATTGAAATTTTTTCAATCCATTCTACCGCATTGGACTCAGGGGAGAAACAATTATCATGTAAATATTTATTCCTAAAGCACCAATTCCCCAACTGAGGAGAATGCTATTAGAGAGCAAAGCAGTATCTAGATGATTAAAATAAGCCATAATGAAATCCAACATAGGCCAATACTAGCTGCTTTTACTCAAATTGAGTAATAAACTAGCCTTCATCCATGTTTCCCTTATCGAAGAACAGAAAAATAAAGCATGGAATATAGAGTCTCTTTTACCACATAATTTACATCTGTCTGTATCCCCAATTCTCCTTCGAAAGAGGTTGGCACCTGTCGGAATCATATCTAAAGAAGCCTGCCACATAAGGATTTTAACTTTATTCGGGATATTAAATTTCCATAGCCGCTTCCACCACCAAAAATTCGTGTCTTCTGAGGATGTGAATTTTCCGTTTGGTGAGCCATGCCTACATTTTATCCTTTTCTGACAATATAGACTCCATTCTTGATAGAATGCCAGCATAATTCATCCTCCCCTGCATTAGAAACTAACGGAATAGACAGAATTAAATTTGCATCTTCTGGATTGAAAAGGGTCGAAATAATATGTCTCCACCAAGTATTATTTTCTATTAAATCTGCCACTTTAAAGCTTTGGATGTTGCTGTTTGAACGAATGGGCTTAAAGGTCGATGGTGTGGGCAACCGTGGGTCATGAAAAGCATCGATGGAATTTACATTGCTAACTCTCTAACAGACACCTTTTTAATCAAATCTATGCCCCACATTATACTCCTCCATATATATGAGCAATTTTGCTTTACCTTACAAGAGAGCAGATCTAAATTATGAAAATATTTAGCTCGTAAAAATCTGGCCATCAAACTATTCAGTTCTTTAATGATCCTCCAGCGCTGTTTTGCCAAGAGGGCTTCATTGAATGTTTCTAGAGATCGAAATCCGATAGCCCCAAGAGATTTCGGCCTACATAAGTTGTTCCACGTTACTCAATGCAATTTCTTTTTATGGGGGAAGATCCCTACCAAAATTTGGCCATTTCCATACTAAAATCTGAACAAAAAGATTTAGGTAGCTTGAAAACACTCGTAGAATAAATAGGTAAGAGCTTGAATCATTGCTTTAATTAAAATTTCCTTTCCTACGATGGAAAACCGCTTCTCCCTCCATTGGCTCATAATAGAACAGGCTTTCTCTATGATCGAATTGAAAAGATGTTTCTTGTTAGCTCCCGACCATGACGGCAAGCCTAGGTATTTACCATGGATGTTGGTGGACCGAATTCCCAAGCATGAGGACATATTACCCTTCAAGTCTTGAGTAACGTTTGGAGAGAAGGCCATTGCCGATTTCTCAAAATTAATACATTGCCCTGAACCCCGAGAATAAATGTCCAGCATTCTTTTGATGGTTTGGTAGCTACCTTTATCTACTTTACAGAATAATAGGCTGTCAACCGCAAAGAAAATGTGGGATATAATTTGGCTATTCTGGCAAATCTTGGGGCATTTAAGCTGAATGTTGCGTTGGCTATCTTGAATGAGGGTTGAGAGACCTTCTGCGCATAAAAGGAATAAGCATGGAGACAAGGGATCTCCCTGACGAAGCCTCTATTGAGGAGCTAAATTGCCATAAATCGAACCATTCACTATGAAGGAAAAAGATATTGATGATATGCATCAAAAATCAGATCCACCCAAGCCTCATTAAACCCCATTTTCCTCATAATCACAGTGAGAAAGCTCCATTCCACTCATCGTAAGATTTGCTCATATTTAGTTTTATGATTGCCATTCCCTACTTATCTTTCTTTTTACGGTTCAAAGAATGAATAATCTCAAAAGCAATTACAATATTATATGAAATAAGCACACCTTTAATAAAAGCACTCTGTGAATTAAAAATCACATCACGCAGAATATTTTTTAATCTATTTGCTATTGATTTGGATATAATCTTATAAATCACGATACATAAACTAATAGGCCAAAAATTAGAAACATACTGGGGGTGATGCTTCTTAGGAATCAAAACCAGCAGCGTTTTATTCAGCATGCCAATGTCATATTTATGATTAAAAAAAGATAAGCAAATATTAGTTATGTTATTACCCATTTTGTGCCAAAATTTCTAAAAAAACAGAGCTGGAAATCGCATCTATTCCTCATGGATCTCCTTCTCTATGAACGACTTCTTGAGTTGATCATTAATGTCTCCTGAAATCTTCTAGGTAATGTAGTTTGTCACTGCTTCAATTGCTTGAGGATCCAGATTGGAGGAAGATAAAATTTCTTAAATATATTCTTGAACCGCGTATATAATACCCTCATTTGATTCCTTCCATGACTTACTAGAATTGAAAATTCCAGTAATCGTGTTCTTTTGACGTCTCTCCGACTCCCTCGAATGAAAATATGTTGCATTTTAATCTTCCAGCTTCAACCAGTCAGCCCTAGCACGTTGATTCCAGTAGATTTCTTCTTGTGTTTCTAGATTTGCAATTTCTGCCTCAATTTGTTGAATCCTTCCCCAGTCTAAATTCGGTTGAACTTTCTCTAGGAGATCGTCTAAGCATCGCCGAGTAGCAGCAAGGTTTTTCCCAATTCCCCCAAATTTTTGGTTGCTCCATTCTCATTGAAAAGAGGCAGTCGCGAAACTTCCTCATTCATGTTCGGAAGGTCCCCAGTTTTGCCTGGATTAGCCCAGATCCGATTAATAATTCTGGTGCATTCTTCATCTAAAGCCCAAAATGCTTCAAAGTGTCTCCTTCAACCATGGCTCTCTAAGCCCGCATCTTTTAAGCCCAGATCTTGTTTCTCCATGTGAACAGCATACAGCAGTCAGATGTATATATGCCTAAAGTCTCAGACCAAGCCCATTTGAAGAAATTTCTCCAAGAACTATAGCCACGGCACGATCCAGTCTCTCCTTGATAAGGCCCTCCTCTTCTCTTTTGTTGTACCACGTAAAGAATTGGCCTTACAAGGAAGACCCTCAAGTGAGGGGTACTCCAAAGTTTGTCTAAACTCTTCCAATCTAGCTTCACATTTTAGAGTCTCATTAAAGCCTCGCACCACCATCCATGGATAATTTGAATTAACGCAAAGCCGTTTTAATGACTCCCACGATTGGTGTCTCAATGGCAAATTCAGGTTATTGTAAAAACCTGTGAATCTCCATGTAAAACCATTATTTTCCATAATCACCGCCTCTATATGGCCCATAGAATAAGACCTGATCATAATCGAAGCAGTCCCATACCAAAATAATGTCAGACCTCCCTTAAGACCATATGTAGCTACAATCAAACCATTATTAAAGCCCAATTTCCTTTTAAGTTTTTCTGCATCAGAATGATTCAATTTAGTTTCCATTAAAAACACTAAATTTAGGTATTTGCTTTGCACAACTCCATGCAAAGCAGTGAATGCCCGGGGTTTACCTAGCACTAGACATTCCAGCTAAGGTTTTTCATAGCGCACAGTGAGCCCTGTCCTCAGCACTCGCTACATGTTTAAAATTAATAGAGTCGTCTTCCTCAATCTGGCTAATAATTCGGGCAAGCTTGCTGTTTGGATGCTCCACTTTAGCTATGAATGCTTCTGTTTTCATCTAACTTCCTTTTAAAAAATGCTTTAGAAATATTTGGTAAAGGGGTGGAGATGTCATTTGGGCCATGGGATCCATTTTTACTTCTAACCTTGTTTTCCCCACGTGAGTCAGAGGGAGTGTCTTGAATGTTGGAGGATATTTTGAGTGGGGACATCAAATCACCTATCTTTTCTTTCCCGTTTTGACTATTACCCCTTACCCGCAGGTTATGAAGAGTTGACCCTCTCCCCTAGGCCATGTGTCCCACCGCTCTCCCACATCTTCATTCTTGCTTCCAGTACATCGACAGTCTCTTCACCGTGACGTTCTGCCATCCATCCAGAACCACCGTTGTTTTCTCCTCCCTCTTGTGTTATCTTCTCTATTTTCCTCCGCTGATCTGTATTTTGTGAAAGGTTGATCATTGTATTTTGCTCCTCAGACCTCCTTTTTGTTTCCACTAGCACGTTTTCTCCAGAGTAACCCTTACTTGATTACTCTGAAGGAGATGAAGAAACACCGAATTATTGACAGGTTGTTTTAAACCAGATCCCACTCCATCAAGAGCTCGCAACCAGGCTACATATTGGAAATGATTCCTCTCTGTAGCTGTTGTGATTTCCAATATCGAATCGTAATCGTTTTCGGTATGGCAGAGCTATCCACATTGGTAGCAAAAATATGGTAATCTTTCATATTTAAATGTTATCCAGACTGGTGAAGCTTCCTGATTAATCCTAATTTTCATTCCTCTTCTTAGAGGATTTCTAATGTCAATCCAAATCCGTATCCGTATGTATTTTCCCCAGCACCCACCTTCAGGATGCTCATCGACTTCTTTACATACTCTAATAGAATTCCCTATCTTCTCCCCCATCTTCACAGTCACAAACAAAAAGAGTAATAAGTTGAAGACTCGGATCAAGAAATGCACCCAATATAATTTAATTTCAGACGACTGTTTACGTCCATCAAGTTCACCCAACAGAACCGGTGCCTTACAGAAGTGCCATGGTTCGTTGAGTAAGACTCGTTTCCTATTAAGAGAGAGTGGAGGAATTGAATAATGAATAAATCCTTTCCGACCTCTTTAGTCAATGCACTTTAGTTAGGTTCCATAATTTATAAGCATGGTTCTTAGTGCGATAATGTTTACTCATTTCTTTGACATCACTTTCATAACAAAGGCATAAGTTCTCATCTAGAGCATTCTTTAAAATTGAGTTGTCAATTTCTACAGTATCTTCTGCTTCATCCTTTGTTAAACAAAGCCCCTTGCACAAATCTTCCACTTCATCCATTTGTGGGAAAAGAGCAAAATAAGAAATCTTCAAGCAGAAACACGAAAACCTCCATTAGAGGAAGGTTGAAACTCTTACTCTAAAGAGACTCACTAACTTCACCGAAGAGGACACTTCGATCTTTCTAATTCACCACTTTCACAAGAATTGTGGGTTAAGAAGAAAGAACTAAAGAAAAATTGTGCCGCTTTGTAAGCTGAAAATGATCTTTTTAAACAATAGAGCTTAAAACTAAAAGCAACATTAAATGCTTTGAAATACATTTTGATGGTGGTCAAAAGATAATTAGAGAGTTGAACAAAGGATTTTTTTCGGTTAAAGAAGACCCTGACGCTAATTTTTGCTTATCCTAACCCCTGACCAACTTTCAATTCAAAATCAGTTAGTGAAGTTACCAAAAAATCCTTCCACGAATTCCAAACTACTACTTTAAAAAAAGGTGATGATTACACGAAATCCCACCCCTTCGTGTACCTCATTTGCATTGCCGTCATTTCTCTCTTACTGCCACTCACTCTCTCTCTCCCTCTCTCGAAGTCGCAACATCTCTCTCTCTGCAAATCCTTAAGTCATCATCTCCTACAGCGAGGAAAAATAACAAGGTAAGTTTTCGGGATCCTGAGTTTTTGTTTTGGATTTTGAGGTGTTTTTTCTGGGTTCCCATATGTTTTTCTGGGATTCTGAAGGATTTTTCTAGATTTCTGCATTTCTAATTTTTGTGGATGTCTGAATCATAACAAGGTTATTTTTTTTTTCAGGATTCTAATATTTTTTTCTGGGTTTCTGAGTGTTTTTTTTCTCCTGGGTTTCTAGGGTTCTAGTTTTGGTGGGTGTCTATTTTCTAGGTTACACAAGGGTCGTGTAAGCCTCGTGTAGGCTACATGAGGACTACACTGGTCATGTAAGCCTCGTATAGGCTACAAGAGGACAACACTAGGGTTGTGTAAGCCTCGAGTAGGCTACACGAGGGTCGCATAAGTCTCGTGTAGGGAACATGAGTAATACACTAGGGCCATGTACCCCTCCTGTAGGCTACACGAGGGCCGTGTACCCCTACATGAGGGCCGTGTACCCCTCGTGTAGGCTACGCGAGGATTACATGAGGGTCGTGTAAAGCTCGTCTAGTCTACGCTAGGGCTACATGAGGGTCGTGTACACCTCATGCATTCTATATGAGGATCGTGTACCCCTCGTGTAGTCTACACGATGACTACACGAGCATCATGTATATTTTCGGATCTTATGTTTTCCTTGAATATTGTACATGTTATGGCTTCACCAAAGATGTAACTAAGATACGTCCATGACGTTAACATAATTCCAAAAGCAAGCTGACAGCTCCTCAACTATCCCTATTTAAGGAGGCATGCTTTGGCCATCTCCTTGATCTCCCAGCCCTGAAGTTTTCAGTAACTGTCTGCCACTAGGTGCTGGTCAGGGAGGCCGAATATGTCAACGACACTTTATCTGATGAGGAAATATGGTTTCTTGTCAATGAGAAATCAATGTGCTTCACCAAGAATGAGTTTTCGTTGATGACTAGACTAAAGTTCGGCGAAGCTCAGGATGAGAAGAAGACCCGTGGCCGCAGTAGACTCTATGATTTGTACTTTTGCAAAGCCTAATCAATAACCATGACTGAGTTGGAGGAAGAGTTTAAAAACTTCGAATATAAGTCAAATTCTGATGGGGTCAAGATAGCTTTGGTTTATTTGCTAGAGCATTTTCTATTGGATAAGGACAACCATACCCTAATTGAGAAGAGATGGTTTATTTTGGTTGACGACCTTGAGAGCTCTCGTTCTCCAAAATAATGAAATCATTATTAGCTTGAACAATACAAATGTTGTTTTTGGTGATCTTAAAGACACAGAAATCTCCTGCTGCTGTTCATGAGTATTCACTCAATGGATGTCCATTTACCTTCCAGGTACAATTTATTTAATTCTATGTGATGATTTATTGAATTATTTATGTGATGAATACTGAATTACTCTCTTTTATTTAAATAGGCATGTGTATTTGAAACTATCCCCTTGGTGGGTAGTTTGTATGGTAACCAACTCTTGACCAAGGTGCCAATGATTCTCAAGTGGTGTCGGACCACGATAGTACTGGTTGAGAATCTTAAAAAATAAATTTTTTCAAAGGAGAATGTATGTTGGAGAATTATGTTCACAACTTAATTTATATTACTTTCACATATACTGATTTATATTTCTTGCACTTTTAGTTGACAATTCTTTCCTTGGTCCCTACTGAGGAGGAAGAAGAAAAAAGCTTCTAGAGATCAATAGTTGGAGATCAAAATCATTTTCTACCCTTCTTCTTCTTGTACACGGGCCTTGTGTAGTCATTGTGTAGGCTACACGATAGTTACATGGATCTCGTGTAGTCTACATGATGGTTATACTGATCACATGTAACCATCATGTAGTCTACACGATGACTACACGAAGTCCGTGTAACAATCATGTAGTCTATAGAATGACTACACGAAGTTTTTGTAATTATCATGTAGTCTACACGATGACTACACGAGATCAGTGTAACCATCGAGTAGTCTACACGATGACTACACGAGTTCGTGTAACCGATCTGTAGTCATTTTTTTGTGTGCTTAATATTACATGTTTTTAGTCGATTCATCCTCCATCAGCCTTTCCAGTAGAAGATGAGGCTAATGAGGAGCAGGAGGCCATTGAAAAGGAAGAGGAGAATAAGAAGAGGAAGAGGTCCGAAGAGGCCATTGAAAAAATAAAGTACAAGAAAGTTGTGTCCAAGAAGTTTTGTGAAAATGAAAATTGGGTGAGGAAATGTCTGATTGGAATGGACCAAAAGATCACTTAAATGGACAATAAGATTTTTTTTCATGCAATCAGACATTTCCTTTGTAATTTCCCATATTAAATTTTGATGGATCATCTAGTAACATCGAGGCCAGATGATTACTCATTATGTCCTCGATCTGCCATGATGATGGCTAGTGACGAGGAGGAGACGAAGATTGGGAAGGAAGTGAAAAGAAATGAAGAAGGAGAGAAGGATGAAAAAGAAGAAGATATGATAGAGAATGACTTAGAAAAGGAGATGGCAGAGAAGGAACAGAAGGAAGAAGAAGAAAAAGAAAACAAAGAAAAAGGAAGAATAGAAGGTCGAAGAAAAGGAAGAAGAGAAGGAAGGTAATAAAGAGGAGGAATGTAGAAAGAAGGAAGATGAAGAAAAAACAGATGGGAAAAATTAAATAGAAAAAGAAATGGAAGAGAAAACAAGAAAAGAAGAACAAAAAGAAGAAAAAACAGAAGAAGAAGAAAAAGAAGAAGAAGAAGAAGAAGAAGAAGAAGAAAAAACAAAATCAGAAAAAGAAGAAGAAGAAGAAGAAGAAGAAGAAGAAGAAGAAGAAGAAACAAAAAAGAAGAACAAAAGATTGCACCAATAATATCTGCATTGATAGATTCAGTTCGATCAACGGAGCAGTCCAACATTGGAGAAGAAGAAGAGCTCATCCGCATTAGTGAACTTGGTAATAGGAAGATAAAAAGATCTCAGGTCCTAGAGTCACCTAATTGGAAAATAGAAAAGGTTGAAAAGAAGAAGCATCGAAGGAAAAAAACTGATGAGAATATCGTTATCAAAACAGACTTCAAACCTTTCCAAGCATATGGTGATGTATCTTCTGAGGATGAAGCCTGTTTTAAAGCCTGGTTGACCTCCCTAAGGGCAAAGTAAGTTTTGTTTGTACATTTCTTCTTCTCACGATGGTTACACTGACATCGTGTAGGCATCGTGTATACTACACGGTGGTTACACTGACCTCGTGTAGCCATCGTGTAGTATACACGATAATTAAACTGACCTCGTGTAACCATCGTTTAGGTTACACGATGGTTTCACTGATCTCGTGTAATCTTCGTGTAGTATTCATGATGGTTACACTAACATCGTGTAACCATTGTGTATACTACACGATGGTTAAACGGACCTCATGTAGCCACCGTATAGTATACATGATGGTTACACTAACATAATGTAACCACCGTGTAGTAAACCAATCGTGTACCTAATTTTGATCTATAATTACATTGTACAGGAATGAGAAAGTAGATGTTGGATTTTTCACCGTTGACCTTACCTGTTCAAAAAACTAGTATTTTCACCTTATCAATGGCTTGAGTCAGATGTAAGAAGTTATTTATAATCTTTTTTTAATGTGATATTTAAAATAATTATAAATATCTTAACTAATCTTTATTACATTGCAACTTACTGATGCATACCTAGAGCTCATGAGGAGGGATTTACAATAATACAACCCTCATATCAGAATAAGTGTTGGTGATTTGATTCTCCAAGTAAGTAAGATTTCTTTTTGAACTTAATGAACTGCACACTGTATTCTAAACGAGTCCTTCACGGGCATTGTGTAGACTTCCTATAGTGTACACGAGGCCCTCACATGCCTCATTAGACTTTGTGTATTATACACGAGGCCTTCACGAGCTTCTGTACACTTCGTGTAGTCTTCATGACCATTTCTTATTGATGTTGAGGATTTAATTTTTTTCCCATGACATTACAGGGGAACCTGTCTGGCCGAATGGCAGAGTTTGAGCAAGATCCTGCATGCTGAGATATTGACATTGATGATCAGCTTTGGTATCTGGTTGTAGATACCGTATTTTATCCGGCCTAATACATGAAATATACATGTTTTATATTTTGGCTCTTTTAATAATCCAAGATTATGTGTATAATTTGAAAGCTAATCCAATACTAAAATAAGAAAAGTGGTCCAAAGACTAAAAAGTAAAAATTGAAAAAAAGAGGACTAAAAAATAAAACTTAAAAAAAAGACTAAAAGTAAAAAAGGCAAACCCTAATTTTGCCTATAAATAGGAATGAAGTCTTCACTTAAGAAGATGTCTTTTGGTGGAGTAAAAAAAAGGGGGGGAAGTCATTTTTTTGAGTGAGAAAGAGAGGGGTTGGAAAGAGAGGTGATTTTAGAGAGAGGAAGAAATTCTATACTTCTATTATCTTCATCTTCTTTCCATTTCTTCTTCTCAAGGTAGCTTATTTGTTTGGTACATTTGTTCATAATATATCTTGTTCATCTCTCTTCTTCATATGAATGTAGTTGATATCTTTTATTATTTTTTTATATACATAAGTGGATTGTTCATTCCCTATCATTTCTCCTCATTTAAACCTTAACATTTTAATTTTATGCTTTGATGATTT
>QANY01001116.1:566775-676092 GCA_003255025.1 Datisca glomerata | reverse complement strand
CGGGGGGGGGAGATGTAAGAAAAATTACCAACTTGACCCTTAGCCCAAGTGTTATATTTGGTTATTTACTAAAATCCCCCTTTGGAGGAGAAGGATGGATTGTTAGTGTGGACGATTTGGAAGATATAATTGGAGGGCATGTATGGTTAGGTTCCATTTGTATACTTGGTGGAATCTGGCATATCTTAACGAAACCCTTTGCATGGGCTCGCCGAGCACTTGTATGGTCTGGAGAAGCTTACTTGTCTTATAGTTTTTATCTGTTTTTGGTTTTATTGCTTGTTGCTTTGTCTGGTTCAATAATACCGCTTATCCTAGTGAGTTTTACGGGCCCATGATCCTGAACCGATCTTACCTGGGTCGCAATTCCCAAGTTTGTCTATGAAGAGCAGATCTAATTATATTAGTGTCTATAATGGATTTCTTCTGCGTAATACTAATCGATAGGGCCTCATTGGTAAGTGCTACAAGATCTCGTACATTGGAACCCATGGTTATGGACCCGAATCCATTAGTATGGAACATTTTCTTTTCCAAGTGAAATCCCCTAGTATATGAAAGAGTGAAAAAGTGCTTTCGTTGTTGTGAAATAAGAAGCCTTCGTATTTTAATGCATGTATTTAATTTATTCGGAGCTATTAAAGCATATATATATAGCAAGCAATAGGGGAGCTTTCCTCTGTTGCATGGTGCAACAGAGGAAAGTTCCTCTGTTGCACCATCTTTTGGTCCTTTTTTTTGTTTTTTTTTGTTTTTTGTTTTTTTTGTTTTGTTTCATTTTTTTTATATAATTTAGTTTTCTTTACTTTATTCTTGCATTTTTAATCTCAACATTGTATGTTTTCTATAATTTGACATCCTATGACTTATCTCTATTCTTTTACTTCCATTTTGTTGTAATTATTAACATTAATTTTCTTTACATGTTTATTTATTTAGCATTTTGCATCGTCATGTTTATAATACGATTCTTGCATTATTCCTTTATTATCATGATTAATGTTTATGTATGCGTGGATTATAATTTTAATAATTAAATTTAGATTTTGTTACTTCTATTATTTAATTTTCACTAAAAAGGCCGACGATGGACTTTGAGATTTTTGGGATACCAAACTTCTCGAACTAATGAGGTGAGGAGTTATTATTGGGTTACCGAAAATAACTCTAATAATGTTTTGATTTTAAAAGATATGAGAATACGAAAAAGGTATTTTTTTTAAATGGTCTTTGAACCACCCATTAAAAGTAATTTATTTTGTTCATTTCTATGATACAAAAAAATTCCTCGAATGAGACATTCAAAAAAAATAAATCTCTTTAACCTTTGCCTTAAAATAAAAAAAAATGGATAGCATTTGATTAAATTTGGTAACCATTTTATAATGGGTGTTTTGGGGTGCTAACACTTTCTCTACACACAAACGACTCCTGAACCAACTTTGAGTTTTCGTAGACAAAAAAAAAATTTCATCTTATAATTGGGTGACCAATCACACCCTAAAATGATTGGTGGCGACTCCAAATTTCTTTTTCCTTAAAAAAAATGAATTTTGTTAATTGTCATTCCGCGCCGCACGCACGTTGCGACAGCTTGGCGACTCCACTGGGGATTAACAATTGGTCTAGACATCTTTAGATCAAGAGAGAGTCAAGCCAAAATTTCATCCTATGTTATCCTTTTGTATTTTCGTTTATATGATTTATTAATTTTTTTTTTGTAACTGTAGTCGTACATAAATTTTTTTTTTTACGATATATATATATATATTTTTACATAATTTTTATCTTCACACATACACACTAGCCCTATACCAGGGGTTTCCCTTTAGGATTAGCGAGAATGAGTAGTGGAATGCCTTCGTGGAATTGAGGTTCCCGTGCAGGCTCATGAAAGTTCTCACTCAGGTCGACCCTTTCGGGATACCGCTTGGGGGCCCCTGTTACTCTATTCAGATAACAGTGTGGACAACCTGGGAGCCTATTAAGAGATTTTTAGATCCCAACCATACATGTATTATGTTTTTAGAGCCCACATCATGACCAACGTTAGATTTCTGCTAAAATCATGATCAATTTTGTGCATGTATATATGTCTTGTGTCACTTAAACATGTCTTCTCTTCATCGTTTCACTTCTAACTTCATCTTTGTGTTTTGCATACATGCATCATGCTGCGTGATGGGATTGTAAAGAAGTAATCAATTCATTCATATTTTAGAGACCATGACTCCCACTTCGAGTGTGATAGAAGATCAAGTTACGGTAGCCCAATGGTCAGAGGAGTCGCAGAAACATAAAGGAGATTGTCTGAAAAAGGAAGACGTTGTTCTTCTACCATCAATCACTAAGACAGAGTTCCCACGCATTGACTTGGAGAGGTTGAAGAAGATATGGGAGGATTTTTCATCAGAGCAGAAAAGCTTGTTTGTCGGGAAATATGGTCACATAGCTTATCTATTGTACATTGTAGTCAACGTCCCCGTCCTGGAAGCTTTAATACATTTCTGGGACCCTCATTATAGATGTTTCACCTTCGGAATAATTGATCTTACTCCCACAATTGAAGAATATCAAGCATTACTGAATGTCCCGTTGCAAAATGCCGACAAAGTTTATAACTATGACAAAAAGCTCACGTTGAAGAGAGCTTTGTCTAAGCTCTTGGGTACTGTCCATGCTTCTGAGATTGAGAAAAGTTTGAAAATTAAAGGGGGAAATGAGTGTGTGCCATTGGATTACCTCCTAGATCTCACCCAGAATTTCTTGAAGGAGGATAAAGGCATGACTCTTTACGCTCTGTGTATTTATGGCGCCGTGTTATTTCCAAAGATCCAAGGTTATATGGATGATAAAGTGATAAAAATGTTCCTTCAAGTCGAACATGGGGTTAACCCTGTTATCTCAATTCTCGCTGAGACTATCCGTTCTTTGAATCACATCCGAGTGTCTGGAAAAGGAAAGTTCATCGGCTCCTCAACTCTTTTGTGTATTTGGATTCTCAGCCATCTAAGATGTCTGCTAGATTTCAAGTGTCCTCAAGTTAAGTTCTCAAGTCCATGGGTGAAGACGAGGATGCCTATTGCAGAATTTGGAATGGCCAAATGGAATCCACAGTTTCCCAAAAAAGGGGCTTGGCTCTCATACCTATCCAAGTTGAAAGATGAGAATGTTATTTGGAAAGCCCATTGGATGCCGTTAACACCAATGATCTACAGATGTGGTGATTTTCAATGGGTTCCGCTCCCGGGACCATGGGGTTGTACTAGTTATGCTCCGCTAATGGCACTCCGTCAATTATACATGAGACAGTTTTTCCCCACCACGCATGCATTGAAGGATATTGAGGTTAGTTATAATTCTCAAGAAATTGAACTAAATCTACAGCAGCTGATTGGAGCTTGAAAAATAACAAGAAGGATGCGAAATGAAAAGAATCGCATGAACTGCACAAAGGAGTATGAAGCATGGCTTGAGAGTAGAAACAAAATAATCAATTGGTGTCAATTCCTTACGAACCTCTACAACCACCATACCCAAGGTGGTATGATCCGACTGCTCGTTGTGAGTATCATGCTGGGGCAGTGGGACATTCGACTGAGAATTGCACGACATTAAAAGGTAGAGTACAGGCACTGATCAAGGCTGGATGGTTGAATTTCAAAAAGGCAAATGGGAATCCAGATATCAATTCCAACCCTCTACCAAATCATGGGAATCCTGCCGTGAATGCAATTGAGGAATATTTTTCATATGGAAAGAGGGACGTGGAATATGTGAGCACGTCAATGGAAACAGTTTTTCATCTTCTTTCTAGAGCAGGGTACACCTACCCAACACACTCAGAGGATGAGTGCGTTTTTAGGAAGCCTATGCATGATTTCGATTGTTTGTTTCATCAGAAGGTGACATGGCATACAATTGAGGAGTGTGCTGATTTTAAAAAGGAAGTGCAAAAGTTGTTGGACGCAAAGATACTTACGATAAGTAATAAAGGAGAAAGGGAATACCAAGAAGATGACTCTTTAGTCCTCATGATAACTAAAGAATCATCTGAAGTTAATGTTGAAATGTCATCCTATATCCCAAAACCTCTCACAATACATTACGAGGAAAAGTCAACTTGCACCACTACGTCTTATACTCCGATGCCTATCACCATTCAAATACCGGGTGCGTTCGCTTACAAAGATTCAAGAGCAGTACCCTGGATCTACGAATATGAGGTTATTACAAGCAGTAACGACAAACCCCAAGAGCTAAATCTGTCGGACCTTGATCTCCCCATAACTAATATTTCAGGAGTAGGTGGGATGACGAGGAGTGGCAGATGCTACACGCCGGAAGTTTTGAGAACGGATAAAAGTGATGTGTTTGAAAGGCAAAGGAAAGGGAAGGCCAAAGAAGACGACAATGGTCATGAATTCCAAGGAGAAGTGCATGGCGGCCAAGTGATAGACCCAGATATAATAAGAGGTACGGAGAAAGAAAGAGCAGTGTCTGAAGAAGAAGTATGTGAATTTTTGAAGCTCATCAAGCAAAGTGAGTATAAGGTGATTGAACAACTTAATCGCTTACCTGCTCGCATATCCTTACTGTCACTCTTTCTGAATTCTGAACCACATCGCCAAGCATTATTGAAGGTTTTGAATCAAGCATATGTCTGTCATGACATTACGGTGGAAAAGTTGAGTGGAATTGTGGGAAATATTACCGCACCGAATTTTATCACTTTCACAGATGATGAAATCCCGGCCGATGGTACTGGGCACACCAGAGCTTTACATATATCCGTAAAATGTAGGGATTATATTGTTGCAAAAGTATTGATCGATAACGGCTCATCTCTAAATGTAATGCCAAGATCCACACTGGCAAAGCTCCCAGTGGACGCGACACATATGCGGCCGAGCATGATGATAGTAAGAGCATTCGACGGTACCCGAAGAGAAGTAATCGGAGACATAGAGATACCTATCCGAATTGGACCATGCATATTCAATATTGTTTTCCAAGTGATGGACATAAATCCAGCGTACAGTTTCCTTTTGGGTCGACCATGGATTCACTCTGCTGGGGCAGTACCTTCTTCGTTACATCAAAAGCTGAAATTCATAATGGATCATAAACTCATTTGTATATATGGGGAAGAAGATTTTTTGGTATCTAAGCCAGCCACCATGCCATATGTCGAGGCGGCAGAGGAAGCATTGGAGTGCTCATTTCGATCATTTGAGATTGCGAACACCACGTTTGTTGCTAGTGGGAAATCATCTCCAACGCCAAACCTATCAAAAGCATCTCAGATGGTTGCAAGGTTGATGATCAAAGGGGGATAATAGCCAGGTAAGGGGCTCGGGAGTGAGCATCAAGGCATAAAAAAGTTAATTGACTGGGACAAGAATGAGCAAAGGTTTGGACTTGGATATAGACCGACCAAGGCTGATAGAGGGAGAGTGGAAGCTCAAAAGAAAGAAAAAAGGATTGCTAGGCTTGAAAATAGGGAACTCGATGTGAAAATGGCAATCATACCCCATATTTCTAAATCCTTTAGAAGTGGAGGAATTTCATTCGAAGAACCGGTTATGGTAGAGCAGTACAACCTTGAAGATGATATCGCCGAGCTTTTAATATCCGCAATCCTGGGAAAATCATCAAGTTCAAGTACAGAGGACTTGGTTTTTCGATACGATTCAGATCATGAACTTAACAATTGGGACGTCACCGAACTACCAATGCTTATCGAGAATTTTCAAGAGTAATGTGTTCATGCCAAAATTCTAATGATTATACCCAATGCCTTAGGAATTTCATTGTTATGGGCCTATGTTCTCGTCTATTTCATGTCATCTTTTTGAATGAAAATCTAAAAAACTTGTTTCGTCTCCTTTTGCTGATGATAAATATAATTCCAGTTTATTTTTGTTTCTTCCTTCTATGTCTTCTTTTTCCCTTTCTGAAATGCTGTCCATACTCATGCTTTGTTTATTTATTTTATTTTATTTTTCTTTCGCCTTCTTTTCATCCAATAAACCGATTCAGGTTCGAGAATGATGATTTTGAAAACAAGAGCATAAGCAACAACTTTGACAATCCCATTCTTAGCGTAGAGTCAGGTGAAAGCGATGAGGATAATTTCGAACCATCTCCGGAAATGTTAAAAATGGTAGAGTCAGATGAAAAAATAACTCAACCATATCAAGAGTTAACGGAGGTGATAAATTTGGGATTGGAGGGAGAGACGAAAGAAGTCCAAATCGGCACTTCTATGACAAGCCAAGGCCGCCGAGAATTAATTGACTTACTCAAAGAGTATATTGATGTCTTTGCATGGTCTTACCAAGATATGCCAGGACTTGACACTGATATCGTGGTTCATCATTTGCCACTTATGCCCGAAAGTAAACCAGTGCGACAAAAGTTAAGGAAAATGAAACCAGACATGCTGGTACAGATCAAAGAAGAAGTTAAAAAGCAAGTAGATGCGGGTTTTCTAGAAGTAGCAAAATATCCTGAATGGGTTGCTAACATAGTCCCAGTGCTGAAGAAAAATGGGAAAGTAAGGGTGTGCGTCGATTATAGAGATTTAAATCGGGCAAGCCCCAAGGATAATTTTCCATTACCCCATATCGATGTCTTAGTAGATAACACTGCGGGACATTCAACCTTCTCTTTCATGGATGGTTTTTCGGGGTATAACCAAATCAAAATGGCTCCTGAAGACCGTGAAAAGATGACTTTTATAACTTTGTGGGGTACATTTTGTTATAAGGTTATGCCATTTGGTCTGAAGAATGCAGGGGCAACTTACCAGCGGGCAATGGTAACATTGTTTCATGATATGATGCATAAAGAAATCGAAGTGTACGTTGATGATATGATTGCCAAATCACGTCAAGGAGAAGATCATACGGTCACTCTACGAAAACTATTTAGACGATTGAGAAAATTCCAGTTAAAGCTTAACCCGACGAAATGTACATTCGCAACGTCTTCGGGGAAACTACTTGGTTTTGTCGTGAGCAAGGAAGGAATAAAAGTTGACCCTGATAAGGTTCGAGCCATCATTGATATGCCACCACCTCAAACTCAAAAGGAAGTTAGAGGTTTCTTGGGGAGATTAAATTACATAGCCCGTTTCATCTCACAGCTAACTGCAACTTGTGAACCTATCTTTAAACTTCTCCGTAAAAGTGATACAGAAGGATGGAATGATGATTGTCAAATTGCTTTTGAGAAGATCAAGCAATACTTGCAAAATCCACCCATACTTGTTCCTCCAACTCCAGGGCGTCCACTCATTTTGTATCTTACAGTGACAGAAAAATCCATGGGTTGCGTACTTGGTCAGCATGACGCTTCTGGAAGGAAAGAACAAGCAATATACTATTTAAGCAAAAGGTTCACAAATTATGAGGCTAATTATTCGATGTTGGAGAAAACGTGTTGTGCATTGGCCTGGGTTGCTCATCGACTTAGACAATACATGTTATACCACACCACTTGGTTAATTTCAAAGATGGACCCTATCAAGTATATCTTTGAAAAACCATCACTTTCTGGACGGATTGCTAAATGGCAAATGTTACTCACGGAATATGATATTGTCTATGTCACGAGGAAGTCAATAAAAGGAAGCGTACTTGCTGATTATCTGGCAGATCAACCAATGCAAGATTATGAGCCTATGAAGTTTGATTTCCCTGATGAGAGCGTTTCAGTCATATTCAAAAATGAAGAAGAATCTGCAGACCCAGAATTGTGGACAATGCTATTTGATGGTGCATCTAATGATGTAGGACATGGAATTGGGGCAATCCTCATATCACCTAAAGGAAATTTTTTTCCATTCACGGCAAAACTATGCTTTGACTGTACAAATAATGTGGCAGAATATGAGGCATGTTCCATGGGAATTCAAGCAGCTTGTGATATGAAGATAAAGAAGCTTCAAGTGTACGGAGATTCGCTATTGGTGATACGACAACTGAACGGAGAATGGGAAGCTAGAGACTCTAAGCTAATACCTTATAAAGAACATGTCATTAAGTTAAGTCGAACTTTTGAAGTGATCTCATTTGACCATACACCCAGAGAGAATAATCAAATCGCAGATGCGCTGGCAACTCTAGCGTCCATGTTTGCTGTAGGCTTTAAGGGAGAAGTTCAACCCATAAAAGTTGAGAGGCGAGATTTTCCTGCTCACTGTATGAGCATTGAAGAAGAGCCAGACACAAGACCTTGGTATTACGACATCAAACAGTATATAAAGAATGGAGAATATCCATCCAAGGCTTCTGAGAATGATAAACGCACTATTAGAAGATTGTCCATGGGTTTCTTCTTGAATGGTGAAATACTCTACAAAAGAAACCATGATATGGTGCTCTTAAGATGTGTTGATGCAAGGGAAGCGAATCAAATCATAGAGGAGGTTCATGAAGGAATTTGTGGAGTTCATGCTAATGGATATATGATGGCCAAACAAATCTTGAGAGCAGGATATTATTGGTTAACTCTAGAATCTGACTGCATCAAATACGCTAGGAGATGTCATAAATGTCAAATTTATGCGGATAAAATTCACGTACCCGCATCTCCTTTACATGTAATGGCCGCGCCTTGGCCGTTCTCTATGTGGGGCATAGATGTCATTGGTCCCATCACACCCAAAGCCTCTAACGGGCATCGCTTCATTTTGGTATCTATAGATTATTTTACCAAATGGGTGGAGGCAAGTTCTTATTCAAGTGTAACCAGAAGTGCGGTTGTTAAGTTTATTAAAAAGGAGATAATTTGTCGATATGGTCTACCTGGAAGGATCATCACAGATAATGGTACAAATTTAAATAACAAGATGATGAAAGAATTATGTGAGCAATTCAAAATTAAGCATCATAATTCGTCTCCTTATCGTCCGAAAATGAACGGAGCAGTGGAAGCAGCCAATAAGAACATAAAAAGGATCATAGAGAAGATGACGGAGGTTTATAAAGATTGGCATGAGATGCTCCCATTTGCACTGCATGGGTACCGCACATCAGTCAGAACATCAACTGGGGCAACGCCATTCTCTTTGGTATATGGCATGGAAGCAGTCCTTCCAATTGAGGTGGAAATTCCTTCCCTCAGAGTCTTAATGGAGGCGAAATTAGAAGAAGCAGAGTGGGTACAGACATGACATGAGCAATTAAATTTCATCGAGGAAAAAAGATTGACGGCATTATGTAGAGGGCAATTATATCAAAGAAAAATGATGCACGCATATGACAAAAAATTGCGTCCCCGATGTTTCAGAGAAGGAGACTTGGTGTTAAAAAAGATACTCCCATATCAAAAGGATCACCGAGGGAAGTGGACCCCAAATTATGAGGGACCTTTCATTGTCAAGAAGGCTTTCTCGGGAGGAGCTCTCATGCTAACAAACATGGATGGAGATGATTTACCGCACACGGTTAATTCTGATGCAGTCAAGAAGTACTTCGTTTGACCACTCTAAGTATGGGAAAATGAAGTTAAAAAAAATGCTAAAGCTGTCTCGAATACTGGAGAAATTCTTCTTAAATTTTTTCTTCTATTTTATTTTTTCCAAACCATCGTTTGTAAACACTGTTCATCATCAATGAAGAGCCTTTCTTTTCTTCTTTCTTTCCCAGTTGACAAATACATATACTTCATCTTCTCTTTATTTCCATTATTTCTTATTTCTCTTAGTTCTAAGATATCATTAATTACTCTTGAAATGACTCAGAAGAATAAACTTGGTCAGTTGAAAACAAAAAAAAAAAAATTGGAACTAAGAAAGGTGACCTGATTGTAAAGTAAAACCTAAAAAGTCATCACGAGGAATGTCAATATGCGCATGACAAAGGCCAAACCGAAATTGGAGGATTACCCAATTAGGAGTACAGAAGAGAAGCAGAGAGATTATTTACCACTGACATGGAGCCAAATACTGGAGCATAAACTAATAAATAAGGATGTATCATGTTCCTAAAAAATATGCTCGATACTTCATTGTGAGTCCATGATCCTAGGTCAAGTGTTTGTTCTAAAGGGTGTTGGATATGTTTGAAAATCATCATATAATTTTCTTATAAAAGTTCACAATCATGCATAGCATGCACGCATTCAAAATCACTACTTCACATTTATGTTCAAGAATTACAATTCATAGACATACACCACATTAGTTGTTTGAAAAATTCAGGTGCATGAATCACTTAATGATATTCTTTCGAAATTCACACATGACCTTCCAACATTTAAAGCATGCATTAGTCTAGCTTTTGTTGTCATGAGACTTGCATAAGTCAACTTCAACATCAATTAATGTGGTTAAATCGAACCCGAATTGAGTCGAGGTCGAAGCCCGGTGTCAGCGCCGGGTCCATTTCCTTTTCAATTAATGTGGTTAAATCGAACCCGAATTGAGTCGAGGTCGAAGCCCGGTGTCAGCGCCGGGTCCATTTCCTTTTCAATTAATGTGGTTAAATCGAACCCGAATTGAGTCGAGGTCGAAGCCCGGTGTCAGCGCCGGGTCCATTTCCTTTTCAATTAATGTGGTTAAATCGAACCCGAATTGAGTCGAGGTCGAAGCCCGGTGTCAGCGCCGGGTCCATTTCCTTTTCAATTAATGTGGTTAAATCGAACCCGAATTGAGTCGAGGTCGAAGCCCGGTGTCAGCGCCGGGTCCATTTCCTTTTCAATTAATGTGGTTAAATCGAACCCGAATTGAGTCGAGGTCGAAGCCCGGTGTCAGCGCCGGGTCCATTTCCTTTTCAATTAATGTGGTTAAATCGAACCCGAATTGAGTCGAGGTCGAAGCCCGGTGTCAGCGCCGGGTCCATTTCCTTTTCAATTAATGTGGTTAAATCGAACCCGATTTGAGTCGAGGTCGAAGCCCGGTGTCAGCGCCGGGTCCATTTCCTTTTCAATTAATGTGGTTAAATCGAACCCGAATTGAGTCGAGGTCGAAGCCCGGTGTCAGCGCCGGGTCCATTTCCTTTTCAATTAATGTGGTTAAATCGAACCCGAATTGAGTCGAGGTCGAAGCCCGGTGTCAGCGCCGGGTCCATTTCCTTTTCAAATAATGTGGTTAAATTGAACCCGAATTGAGTCGAGGTCGAAGCCTGCATCCACCCAGTTTCATTTTCCTTTTCAGATATCTTCGGTTAAATCGAACCCGACTTCGTCGCGGTCGAAGCCCGGTGTCAGCGCCTGGTCCATTTCAAATATCTCAGTTAAATCGAACCCGCATTGAGCGAAGTCGAAGCCTGTGTCTATCCAGGTCCATTTCGCTCCATCTCATAGAGCCTTATTTAGCCGAGGTTTCTATTCCCTATTTCATATATTATTGTACCGATCAAAATACTTATCTACGCCTTTGTACACGTTCTGAGATCAGAAGCGTGCTCAAAGGGGGGCAGCTGTAGATACCGTATTTTATCCGGCCTAATACATGAAATATACATGTTTTATATTTTGGCTCTTTTAATAATCCAAGACTATGTGTATAATTTGAAAACTAATCCAATACTAAAATAAGAAAAGTGGTCCAAAGACTAAAAAGTAAAAATTGAAAAAAGAGGACTAAAAAATAAAAATTAAAAAAAAGACTAAAAGTAAAAAAGGCAAACCCTAATTTTGCCTATAAATAGGAATGAAGTCTTCACTTAAGAGGAGGTCTTTTGGGGAGTAAAAAAAAGGGGGAAGTCATTTTTTTGAGTGAGAAAGAGAGGGGTTGGAAAGAGAGGTGATTTTAGAGAGAGGAAGAAGTTCCATACTTCTATTATCTTCATCTTCTTTCCATTTCTTCTTCTCAAGGTAGCTTATTTGTTTGGTACATTTGTTCATAGTATATTTTATTCATCTCTTTTCTTCATATGAATGTAGTTGATATCTTTTATATTTTTTTTATATACATAAGTGGATTGTTCATTCCCTATCATTTCTCCTCATTTAAATCTTAACATTTTAATTTTATGCTTTGATGATTTCTTTACAAATTGGATATTGAGATGTCTTTGTCATCAACTTAATCAATGAGGATGATGATAAAGTTTTGAGGGGTGGAAAAATTAACCAAATGTGAATCAACCCTTTTAATGGGTTGAAAGTGTACATTTGATGCAAAGATCCCCTAGGATAATTTTCTCACACATAACAATGCATAAAATAGAGAGTAGAACCTCTATACAAGATTATGCAAATATTTAAGTTGTGAAACTTTCAATTTTCCTACAAATTTTTTTTTTAATATTATGTTCATCATTTTATGACACTTGTTTGAACTAATTATCATCAATGATCATCCCCTTTGCTATTTGATTAGCAATGACTAATGAGGGAAGGAAAGAAAAATGGCAATTAGTGGACTAAGTAGTAAAAAAAAAGGGACATATTTATGTTAAAGAAATATATTGTTTATTTTTCATCATTTTATTTATTTATTTATTTATTTAATAATATTATTATCATTACTATTATATTATATTATAATATATAATATTATAAAATAAAAAAATTACATATATATATATAGCAAGCAACAGAGGAGCTTTCCTCTGTTGCGTAACGCAACAGAGGAAAGTTTCCTCTGTTGCACCATCTTTTGGTCCTTTTTTTTTACATAATTTAGTTTTCTTTACTTTATTCTTGNGCTTTCCTCTGTTGCGTTCCTCTGTTGCACCATCTTTTGGTCCTTTTTTTTTTGTTTTCTGTTTTTTTTGTTTTGTTTCATTTTTTTTATATATAATTTAGTTTTCTTTACTTTATTCTTGCATTTTTAATCTCAAAATTATATGTTTTCTATAATTTGACATCCTATGACTTATCTCTATTCTTTTACTTCCATTTTGTTGTAATTATTAACATTAATTTCCTTTACATGTTTATTTATTTAGCATTTTGCATCGTCATGCTTATAATACGATTCTTGCATTATTACTTTATTATCATGATTAATGTTTATGTATTCGTGGATTATAATTTTAATAATTAAATTTAGATTTTGTCACTTCTATTATTTAATTTTCACTAAAAAGGCCGACGATGGACTTTGAGATTTTTGGGATACCAAACTTCTCGAACTACTGAGGTGAGGAGTTATTCTTGGGATACCGAAAATAACTCTAATAATGTTTTGATTTTAAAAGATATGAGAATACGAAAAAGGTATTCTTTTTAAATGGTCTTTGAACCACCCATTAAAAGTAATTTATTTTGTTCATTTCTATGATACAAAAAAATTCCTCGAATGGGACATTCAAAAAAAATAAATCTCTTTAACCTTTGCCTTAAAATAAAAAAAAATGGATAGCAGTTGATTAAATTTGGTAACCATTTTATAATGGGTGTTTTGGGGTGCTAACACCTTCCCCACACACAAACGACTCCAGAACCAACTTTGAGTTTTCGTAGACTAAAAAAAAAAAATTTCATCTTATAGTTGGGTGACCAATCACACCCTAAAATGATTGGTGGTGACTCCAAATTTCTTTTTCCTTAAAAAAAATGAATTTTGTTAATCGTCATTCCGCGCCGCACGCACGTTGCGACACTGGTCCTCGGCTTGCTGACAAATTTTCGAAGGAGCTGATAACAATCGGATAAGATTATCTTTCCCATGAATGTGAACCGTAGCCATTGGATTGCAGTTGAGCTTGATTTGATTGGCTAGTATATTCGTATTTATAATTTCATGAACACATCATATCAACGCTCCTTGTACATTGAAATAATGAAACCTTTTTCATGAAGATTGTCCCTCGGCTAGCTCAAATGATGAATATTTATGAGAGAAGCCATGAGGTTATACGAAAAGATGAGTGAAAATATGAGATCATGAAGAGAATGAGTAGGTGAAATATACATTTTTTTGAAAGTCCACCTAAAATTTCATACATATTATTTAATTGTGTTTTGTATTTTATGTGTTTTGTAGGTTCGATTGTGGGGTATTTACCCTTAAGTTTGTCAAAACCCTCACATATGGGAAGAACCTCCAAGAAATAACTCAACAACAAATGCCAGAATGTCGAAGACGTATTGCAATTGAGTTATTTGCACGTGGCAATGTTATACCAAAATAATATGGATATATTTTATGGATTTTTATTTTATTAAATTGTGAATTATGGATTATGAGTGTTTATTTACTATATGTTTAGTGTAGGCTTCATGTAGCTTACACAATGACTTCACGGGCATCGTATAGTCATCGTGTAGACGACACGAGAACTTCATGGCAATCGTGTAGTCTTTATGTTGCTTACATGATGATTCACGGTAATTGTGTAGACTATATGAGAATATCACATGAATCGTGTAGGATTCATGTAGGCTACACGATGACTTCACGGGCATCTTGTAGTCACGTATAGATTACACGAGAACTTCACGGGAATCATGTAGGATTCATGTAGGCTACATGATAACTTCAGGGGCATCATGTAGTCATCGTGTAGTTCATGGTATTGTGTAGTCATCCTGTAGACTACACGATGACTTCACGGGCATCGTGTAGGCTTCATGTAGCCTACACGATGATTTCACGGGAATCGTGTTGGATTCAGGCAGGCTAATTAAACTTTATGACATTATTAAAAAATAAACACAAGTATATTTATATATTAATATTTAATTTAAGTCCAGAAAGGTCATTATTTATAATTAAGTGCCTTGGTCATCCCGTTGAGATAGATGAATTAGATTTCTTCACGTTTATCGGTTGTGACCAATTTTCCCACAACGTTTGCATTTCCTTCCCAATACTTCCTCACCTCTAGATGGAATTCCCTCTATCCTAAGTCTTCCACTTTACCGCCTCGCTATAGGTGGTAATACCACTTTTTTATGAACATCCTAGTTAATAACCCAATCTGCTTGATCCCCGAGAGGATGTATTATTTCCGCATACGCAACAATTAGAGCCTCATTTTTATAGAACCTCGAACACATACTATAAGCAGAAATATTGCACTGCCGACATGCAGCCAATGCATGCATGCATGGAATTCGATCAAGTTCAAATTCTCTGCACGTGCAAGTCTTAGGATGTAAGTTTACCACTACTTCCCTACCCCCACCCGCAACACGAAACTCATGGAAACCAGAAGGAAACAATGATATGGTACGTGATGCAAGATGTTTCTTATTAAGCCCAGTCTCAACCCAATCTGTCATCTACGAGGTGATTTGACAGGCAGCCATCCGTCATTCATAGAACCACCATTATTATAACATGTCACAGATATGTTCCATAAGGCATGTAATGGGAAGCTTTCTAGCATCCTTCAGAATCTCATTCAAACATTCCGCGATATTTGTAGTCATTATTTTGGATCACATTCCATCAAAACGGGAACGTGCCCACCTCTCAACCCCCCAGCGACACGTATTGTGAAATATCTAGGATTGCATCTGTAAAATGAATCATCAGCCGATCAAATTTTGATTGATAGTAGACCTTTGTTACTTTAAAAAAAAATGCGACCGCATCTTCCTTTTTATAAATTGATTTGATATTTTGGCTCATATGGAAGATGCAAGCTCCATGAAGCGCATTGGGAAAGACAACTTGTACAGTATTTAGTATACTTGTATGTGTGTCAGATATAAACGCCAAGTCTTCCGGATCATCGATTACATCGTGAAGTTTATGGAAGAACCATTCCCATGAATCATTATTTTTTGCAATTTCAAATGCAATGGGATATACTTGGTTGTTCTCATCCTTTGCTATTGCAACAAATAATACCCTTTTGTATTTGACTTTTAAGGCAGTTGCGTCAACAACAATGACATGCCGTATACAACTAAGAAATCCACTAGCAGAGGGTCCTAGGGTCATGAAAAAATATTTAAAATGATCCTGCTCATCAGTCTCTATGTGTGTTGGTGTACCTAAAAATATTTAATATTGTTGTATTAAAATTGGTAGAGTACATAGTGTACAGGATGCATACACGAGGTTCATGTAACCATAGTGTAGACTACATGATGACTACACGAGATTCGTGTGACCACCATATAAACTACAGGATGACGACATGAGGTCCGTGTAACCATCGTGTAAACTAGACGATGACTACACGAGGTCCGTGTAATCATCGTGTAGACTACACGATGACTACACAAGGACTGTGTAATTATGTAGACTACTCGATGGCTGCACGGACCTCGTGTAGTGCTTGTGTAGACATTATGATGGCAAAATAAAATATTATGTGGATTTTTTTATTCTAACATGTGACAATATGCTAGAAGCATCCTATAGTTGTCTTCAGGAGACTATCGAACTAATTCCAATGCATATTCTCTAGCCCTCCATGAATTATGGTAATCTATGCTAACACTGAAATCAAGCCGAACATCTTCAGTTATGTTTTTTGACCGATATATGCGTTTGACAACCGTGTATTCGAACCGTATAGAATGACAAATCAATGAATATGTAGCCCAATGTTGTTCATGTCTCAATATTTCAAATGTGCATGTATGTGCATTGGTGAACTTTCTTACTTTGAAGTATGGACAATTTTTCAATTTCATGGTCGTGACCTCCATTGGCATGTTTTCTCAACACATACAAGTACCACTATTGACTATTTTGACTTGAAGATCCGATACTCAAAATTTCTCTAGATAACCATCATATGAGCAACATTAAGCTGCTCGACTTTGTCACTATACAAATCATTGATATTTATTGTGTCTGATACAAGCTGATTCAAATCAGACCGTTGCTCACTGGACTCGGGACGTTGTTCATTCAAATCAGGTTGTTGTATCGTTGTCTCCACTGATGGTTGCATCCTAGTCATCTCCACGGATTGCATTATCATACGCCTCCTGATCAAAATCATCATCATCATCTCCATCAACATCAACATCCTCATTCTCAAAAACATCATAATCGCCATGACAAAAAACATCACCATAATGATAGTTCCTTTCAAAATGATCAACACTCCGAAAGTGAGGAATGCTTTCATGTAGAGGTTGTCATGATATTCGTGTTTCAGGAACCCAACTTTGATAAATCATGTAGTTTCAAGAACCCGAGGTTGTTGTGACATTGTGGTTTGATGAACCGAGCTTTGAGATGGAAAAATTTAGGTTTGGTACTTACAAATAGTGGGCTTTTAAGGGATTCTGATCCATTTACCTTAACAAAAAATGTAAATCTCTATCCTTTAAAATTTTAGCAGGAGGGCAGGGGACATGGCTTCTATAAAAAAATTTTATGGACATATAATACTTTGAGGGGTCTATTTGGAGTTCTTCATGCAATATACCCAATAGCTCGTGGTAAGTGCAGTTAGTAGATATCTCCAATAATTTGGTCTTCTCTCCACTAAAAGGCCATGTTGTACCATTTTTCACCGAATCTCCATCATGTATTACAAAAATTCAAACTTCAGATATATATGTACATGCATCAATGAAAGAAGTCAGTATAAGAAAAATACATAATGAAATGAAATATTACACGATTATCGTGTAGCCATCATGTAGTCATCATATAACGTACACGAGGACTACACGATGATCGTGTAGTTTTATCATCTAGACTACACGATGATCGTATAGTGTAATCGTGTAACGTACACGAGGACTACACGATGATCGTGTAGTTTTATCATCTAGACTACACGAGGAGTACACGATGATTATGTAGTTCCATCGTGTAGTGTACGTGAGGACTACACGAGGATCGTGTAGTGTACATGAGGAGTACACAATCATCATGTGGTCATCCTGTACACTACACGATGACACTACACGATGATCGTATAGCCTTGTAGTGTACGTGAGGACTACATGAGGATCGTGTAGTGTACATGAGGAGTACACAATCATCATGTGGTCATCCTGTACACTACACGATGACACTACACGATGATCGTATAGTCCTCAATTAGTGTAATAGATGTTACACGATGCTCGTGAATCACTGAAGAAGTTCCTGATGTACTACACGATAATCGTATATTGTACACGATGTCTACACGGGGCTTGTGTACCCTGCGTGTAGTTTACACGATGACTACACGAGGCTCATGTAGACTTTATTTTACTCTACACCATCATTTTGTAGTGATCTTGTGTTATTAATAAACTTCAAACAATGTTCCAGAAAGAAGAAAACAAATAAATATTCTCAGAAAACTCATGAAAATGAAAAATCCATGAAATAATGAAGAAGACAAGTAAATATTTCCATAAAGAAGACAAAACTTATACCTGTTCCAGAAAGTTTGATTCTGGAAGTAAAAACCAAAAAATGAAGAAGGAGAAGTACTACCACTACTTCTCCCACTACCACTACTTCTCCCACTACCACTACTTCTCCCACTACCACTACTACTACGACGACCACTACTACTACGACGACCACTACTACTACTACGACGACCACTACTACTACTACGACGACCACTACTACTACTACGACGACCACTACCACTACTACGACGACCACTACGACTACTACGACGACCACTACCACTACTACGACGACCACTACCACTACGACGACCACTACCACTACGACGACCACTACCACTACGACGACCACTACCACTACGACGACTACTACCACTACGACTACTACTACTACTACGACTACTACTACTACTACTACTACTACTACTACTACTACTACTACTACTACTACTACTACTACTACTACTACTACTACTACTACTACTACTACTACTACTACTACTACTACTACTACTACTACTACTACTACTACTACTACTACTACTACTACTACTACTACTACTACTACTACTACTACTACTACTACTACTACTACTACTACTACTACTACTACTACTACTACTACTACTACTACTACTACTACTACTACTACTACTACTACTACTACTACTACTACTACTACTACTACTACTACTACTACTACTACTACTACTACTACTACTACTACTACTACTACTACTACTACTACTACTACTACTACTACTACTACTACTACTACTACTACTACTACTACTACTACTACTACTACTACTACTACTACTACTACTACTACTACTACTACTACTACTACTACTACTACTACTACTACTACTACTACTACTACTACTACTACTACTACTACTACTACTACTACTACTACTACTACTACTACTACTACTACTACTACTACTACTACTACTACTACTACTACTACTACTACTACTACTACTACTACTACTACTACTACTACTACTACTACTACTACTACTACTACTACTACTACTACTACTACTACTACTACTACTACTACTACTACTACTACTACTACTACTACTACTACTACTACTACTACTACTACTACTACTACTACTACTACTACTACTACTACTACTACTACTACTACTACTACTACTACTACTACTACTACTACTACTACTACTACTACTACTACTACTACTACTACTACTACTACTACTACTACTACTACTACTACTACTACTACTACTACTACTACTACTACTACTACTACTACTACTACTACTACTACTACTACTACTACTACTACTACTACTACTACTACTACTACTACTACTACTACTACTACTACTACTACTACTACTACTACTACTACTACTACTACTACTACTACTACTACTACTACTACTACTACTACTACTACTACTACTACTACTACTACTACTACTACTACTACTACTACTACTACTACTACTACTACTACTACTACTACTACTACTACTACTACTACTACTACTACTACTACTACTACTACTACTACTACTACTACTACTACTACTACTACTACTACTACTACTACTACTACTACTACTACTACTACTACTACTACTACTACTACTACTACTACTACTACTACTACTACTACTACTACTACTACTACTACTACTACTACTACTACTACTACTACTACTACTACTACTACTACTACTACTACTACTACTACTACTACTACTACTACTACTACTACTACTACTACTACTACTANCACCACCACCACCACCACCACCACCACCACTACCACTACTACTACCACTACTACTACCACTACTTCTCCCACTACTACTACTCCCACTACGACTTATTCTACTTCTTCGACTTATTCGACTTATTCGACTTATTCGACTTATTCGACTTATTCGACTTATTCAACTTCTTCGACTTATTCGACTTATTCGACTTCTTCGAGACACTGTGACTTATTCTACTTCTTCGAGACACTGTGACTCATTCTACTTCAGCGAGACACTGTGACTCATTCTTCTTCAGCAAGACTCAACCCATTCTTCTTATTATTCTTCTTCTTCAATGAGAGCTACTCTAGCACCCATTCTTCTCTTATTTTTTTTATGCACAAGTATTCATAACAAACTACTTAAACCATTCAAGGAATGATATTGATTATGGAAGTAAACAAATATATTACTTGAAGGGTTCAAGTAGTTGTTTCTGACTACTTGAACCCTTCAAGTAGTGAGTTTGATTCTGAAAGTAAAAATAATATTACTTCAAGAATTCAAGTAGTTGTATCTGACTACTCGAACACTTCAAGTAGTGTTTTTGATTCTGAAAGTAAAAAAAATATATTACTTGAAGATTTCAAGTAGTTCTATTTGACTTCTTAAACCCTTCAAGTACTGAGTTCGATTCTATAAGTTAAAAAATATTACTTGAAGGGTTCAAGTAGTTGTATCTGACTATTTGAACCGTTCAAGAGTGATTTTGATTCTAGAAGTAAAAAAATATTGATTGAAGGGTTCAAGTAGTTTTATCTGACTACTTGAACACTTCAAGTAGTGATTTTGATTCTGAAAGTCAAAAAAATAATATTACTTGAAGGGTTCAAGTAGTTGTATCTAACTACTTGAACCCTTAAGTAGTGATTTTGATTATGGAAGTAAAAAAAAATATTACTTAAAGGGTTCAAGTAGTTGTATCTGACTACTTGAACCTTTCAAGTAGTGGTTTTGATTCTGAAAGTAAAAAAAATGTTACTTGAAGGATTCAAAAATAGTTATATCTGACTACTTGAGCCCTTCAATTAGTGATTTTGATTCTGAAAGTAAAACAAATATTACTTAAAAGGTCAAGTAGTTATATCTGACCACTTAAACCATTCAAGTAGATTTTGATTTTGGAAGTAAAAAAAATTATTACTTGAAGGGTTCAAGTAGTTGTATCTAACTACTTGAATACTTCAAGTAGTAATTTTGATTCTATAAGTAAAAAAAATATTACTCGAAGGGTTCAAGTAGTTGTTTCTAACTACTTGAACCCTTCAAGTTGTGATTTTGATTCTAGAAATAAAAAAAGTGTTACGTAAATGATTCAAATAGTTGTATATGACTACTTGAACCCTTCAAGTACAAGTAGTAGTTTTGATTATGGAAGTAAAAAAAATATTACTTGAATCAAGTAGTTGTATATGACTAATAGAACCCTTCAAGTAGTGAGTTTCATTCTGGAAGTAAGAAAAAATTACTTGAAGGGTTCAAGTAGTTGTATTTAACTACTTGAACTGTTCAAGTAGTGATTTTGATTCTAGAAGTAAAAAACATGTTACTTAAATGGTTCAAATAGTTGTATCTGACTACTTGAACCCTTCAAGTAGAAGTTTTGATTCCGGAAGTAAAAAAATATTATTTGAATCAAGTAGTTGTATATGACTATTTGAACCTTTCAAGTAGTGAGTTTCATTCTGAAAGTAAAAAAAATTACTTGAAGGGTTTAAGTAGTTATATCTGACTATTTGAACCCTTCAAGTAGTTATTTTGATTTTAAAAGTAATAAAAAATATTACTTGAAGGGTTCAAGTAGTTGTATCTGACTACTTGAACCCTTCAAGTAATATTTTTTTATTTCCACTATCAAAATCACTACTTGAAGGGTTCAAGTAATCAGATACAACTACTTGACCTGTCAAATAATATTTTTTTTACTTCCAGAATCAAAATCTCTAATGGAAGGATTCGTCAAGTAATATTTTTTTTTACTTCCAGAATCAAAATCTCTAATGGAGGGGTTTAAGTAGTTATCTAACTACTTGAACCCTTCAAGTAATATTTTTTTTTACTTTCAGAATCAAAACTACAACTTGAAGGATTCAAGTAGTTAGATACAATAACTTGAAACCTTCAACTAATATTTTTTTACTTCCAGAATAGAAACCATTACTTGAAGGATTGAAGTAGTCAGATAAAACTGCTTGAACTCGTCAAGTAATATTTTTTTATTTCCCGAATCAAAATCACTAACTGAAGTGTTCAAGTAGTCAAATACAACTACTTGGACCTTTCAAGTTGTAATTTCTTTTACTTACAAAATCAAAATCACTACTTGAAGGATTCAAGTAGCCAGATACAACTATTTGAACCCTACAAGTAATTTTTTTTTTACTTTCAGAATCAAAACCACTACTTGAAGAGTTCAAGTAGTTAGATATAACTACTTGAACCCTTTATGTAATATGTTTTTTTTAATTTTAGATTCAAAATCACTCCTTAATGGTTTCAAGTAGTCATATACAACTACCTGAACCCTTCAAGTAATATTTTTATTTACTTCCGTGATCAAAACCACTACTTGAAGGGTTCAAGTAGTTTGTTATGAGTACTTGTGCATAAAAAATAAGAGAAGAATGAGTGCTAGAGTAGCTCAAGAAGAAGAAGAATGTGAATAATGAGTCACAGTGTTTCGAAGAATTCAAAGAAGAAGAAGAAGAAGAAGAAGAAGAAGAAGAAGAAGAAGAAGAAGACAAAGAAGAAGAAGAAGAATGAGGAGGATGTGGAGAATGATAACATTCGCTGAAGATAAAAGAAGAGAGCTAAAATGGTGAAGTTGGTAGTCTTGTTGATTTAATATTTGCATTGGGAATGGAAGAGAAATGATGATGAAAAATAAATATTGATAATGGTGATATGAAGCTGGTATGCTAGAGGTATAATATTCTAATTTTTTTAAAAGGGATATATTTTTCTTAACTCAAACTCAAATGGATATAGTTTTCCAAATATCATGTACTTTGTTTTTCTGAATGAATTAATAAACCTTGATGATCTTTTGAGTTACTTTACAAGATGATAGTGGTAATGACATATAAGACTAGGTCACGCTAACATAAATCTTCTTTAGAACATTAAAAAATGACTGGATAGAGCTTTGTCGAAAATTTCTTTTGAAAAGATAAATTTTTTGAAAGTTGTCAAATAGGCCAAGTAAAAAGTTTTTTTAAATCAAAGCACTTGATTTCTACAACAAGGTCATTACAATTGATTCATATGAATTTATTTAGACCCTCTAGGTTGCGAGCTTAAGTGGAAACTATTATGATTTTGTAATAATATACTACTGTACAAGATTAACTTAGGTTGTGTTTATAGAACTTTGAAATGAAGCAATTAATTTTTTTTCAAATTTTTTAAAGAAAGTTCAAAACGAAAAGGGTTCCATAATTTAAAATATTAAATCAAGGCAATAAATTTGACCATGAAAGCTATGAAAACTTTTGTGATAAGAATGGTATTGATCATAATATTTTACACCTAGAACTCCACAATAAAATAATGTTATTGACAAAAGAATTTGTACCCTACAAGAAATGATAATATCATTAGTTAACAAAAATGATTTAACTAAGTATTTTTGAACCAACACCATAAACATATTTTGATATATTATAGATAGAGCTTTCTTAGGACCTATTTTAAAGAAAATACTTCTATAAGCTTTGGAACAATAAAATTTTAAATATAGGCCACTTTAAAGTCTTTGGATGAAATGTTGGGGGTTAGACAAAATTTTGAAAAAATGACCTAACTACGAGGGGTTCAACAAAAACATTGGTGGCTCAAAAAAATGTTGGAGGTTTAACAAAATATTGAAAAATGACTTAACAACTAGGGAATCAAAAAAATATTCAGGAATTCAACAAACGTGTTGCGGAGTTCAACTTATCTGTCGAGTGGTTTAATAAAATGCTGAAAGTTTTAAAATTTGAACATTTTATTGAACCGCTCAACATATATGTTGAACCTCACAACATATTTGTTAAACTCCCTAACATGTTTGTTAAACCCCTAATAGTTAGGTTATTTTTCAACATTTTGTTTAACTTTCAATATATTTGTGGAACCTAGCAACGTATTTGTTGAACCACCCAAGCTTATAACATTTTGTTGAACTCACAATATGTATTTTGAAACCATCAACACATTTACTGAACCCTGAATATTTTGGTCGAACCCAGCAAAAAATCTAAAATTTCAACATTTTATTGGATCACCCGACATTTTTGTTGAACGTCAATAAAAAATCTAAATTCTAAACAATTTGTTGAATTTTCATTATCTATGTTGAACCCGTCAACACATTTGTTGAACCCTTCAACATGTTTCTTGAGTCCTAGCAAAAAATCTAATTTTTTAACATTTTGTCAAACCGCCCTAACACATTTGCTGAAGCCATCAACACATTTGTTGAACCCCAATACATTTGTAAAACCATTAAACACAGTTGCTGAACCCTCCGACATTTTTCTTGAACCCTCATAAAAATTCTAAATTTTTAACATTTTGTTGAATCCCCTAACACATTCTTTGAAGCCTAAACACATTTCTTTAACTCCTCAATATTTTTGTAAATCTAGCAAAAACCCTACATTTTTAATATTTTTTTGAACCACAAAGTCATTCTTTGAAGTCCCTACACATTTGTTGAACCCTCCAACATTTATGTTGAACCCCAAAAAAATTAAACGGTGATCAATTATCTTTATGGGCATCAAACGGCCAGGATTGCTCTAGAGCAATCCAAAAGTCATTGATGCAATGGCCAGGATAGTGACCGGGCATTGACGGATTTTTTCTCAAATATATTACTATTTGGAAAAAATAAATATTAAAGTTTTATTAGTGTATGATCCATATATATATATATAATACTAAACCTGAAGAAATATTTTTTGACGATAATATCCTTATTATTATTTTAAATTATCTTAATTGCTCTTAGATTACTATGTTAGGTCCCACATATTTCATATAAAAATTAATAAAATTCGTTCTCATTAAAATGAAAAATATGTTTATCTTTCATGTTATTTTTTGCATCATTATAATAATGATTCATTATTTATTGCATTGGCATACAAAATAATAAAAATTAGTGTCTATTACTCTCCTGGTTCCCCTTCCCTATAAAATCTCTATAATTTCACTTATTGCATTTTATGTTTTTATGTACTCTATCATATTTTTTAGTTAAGACTTTTGAATTGTACTTAGTTAAATTGTAATATAGTTTCTATTCTAATGAGTTATGTCCTATTATTTCAGAATGTCTAGATTCATCACTAACCACTAATTTAATTCACTAGACTAGTTCCAATGATTAAGAAAGTTTAGGTTCATAATTAAAATACTACTTAGTGGAAAAAAATCTTAAAATCACTTAATTGAATAATTTGAGTTATTTTTAACTAAAATTTATGAACGATTTATATAACCACGTACAACGTATATGATAAATCACTAGTATATATATATATTGACACACTATTACTTCTAACATAATAGTTTGTGGAAGTCTTTTTCATCAATTTAATTGAGATATAATGACATTGAAAGGTGTGCGTTTCTTATGATTTATTAACCACCATTAATTCGGGATATTTTCATATAATTATTTGGAAAAAAATAAATATAAATTTTATTAGTCTGATGATCCAGCACATTTGAATTAAAAATACCAAAATATGTAAATATTACATGAAAACCAATATAAAAATATATATATAGGCTTTTTATATTTTTTAAAAGTACTTCTAAATAATTATTATAATTTCATTTCCTACCATTTGAATTAAAAATACAAATATATGTAATTATTTGGAAAAAAATAAATATAAATTTTATTAGTCTGATGATCCAGAACATTGAATTAAAAATACCAAAATATGTAAATATTACATGAAAACCAATATAAAAAACATATATAGGCTTTTTATATTTTTTAAAAGTACTTCTAAATAATTACTATAATTTCATTTCCTACCATATTGGCTTAACATCTTTTTACTATTTTTTATGCTCAATTAATTTTAAATTTATGTTTATCGGATAGAATATTCATAATATATACATTTATAATATTATCAATTTGCCTCAATAATTAAGTAGTTGTTGTTTTAAACTTTTAATATTCTTTTTGCAAAAATCTTTTGATATCCTTTTACATCTCATGCCGTATATACGATGTTGGTCTCGATATTGATTAGTCTACCAAAAAGGATGTACCTAAAAATTTCTCAATATTAACTACTAAATTTCAATTTAATTAGTACATCCTTTTTCCTCATGCCGTATTTACCAATTTTTTTTTTCTATTTTTACGCCATCTTTTTCCTAATAGCCTTCTTTTTTGTTGACTCAACTTATTAATTGCTATTGTCTTTTGAAGTTTGTATTGTGAGTCTCATCATTAAGAAAAAGGGGTTAATTGCGGAGAGAAACTTGAGCTAAATCATGTGCTACCAAATCAGAACTACATAGTTTCAAAAAAGAAAAATCAGAACTACTATTAACATATGAGAAAGCGACAGAACAATAAAACTACTACAAACAAAAGGGTCCATCACACATGCTGGCAGTATTTTAACGGCATGAATGCCGATATTAATTCTTGACCCTAAATCTGATCAAAGAAAACTCAACCATTAGATCATAAAAGGGTGGGAAAATGCCTTTAACTGTTGTCCCGATTGCAGGTAGCATTTTGATTTTCACCCCAACATTCATTTTTTTAAAAGCGAAAATAGTAGGAAAATACAGATTTTGAGGGTGGAGAAAATGGCAGAATTTTTTTATTTGTAAAAAAGACCGAAATATGACCGTGGTAAATTTTTTTACTGTATTTCGGCCATTTTTACAATAAAATATTTTCTAGACATTTTTATAACTTGATCTAGGAAAGGGGTCAGTTTTTCACTTCTCCCTTTTTTAAATCTACCCCAATCTTCCTTGAGAAGTTTCTTCAACTTTTTCATAAACTAGATTTTCACTCTAATATTTTTTGGGAAGTTTCACAAAAAAATTTATAATTGTATTTTAACCCCAATCTTCTTTTGGAAGCTTCACCCATTTTTGTGCAAATTTTGTTTTCACCCTAAAGCTTCCTCCGAAATCCACCAAACTCATGTTGTCCAAAATTCACCAAACTCATTCGTCTCTCTCCATCTTTGTCCAGATCTTTTTTCTTCGTCCAGATCAGCAAGTCAAGCCGACAAGTCATTCGTCCAGCTCTCTCTTTACATTGTCTAGCTTGCTCTCACGGTCGGCCAGCTCTCTCTATCATCAAAAAATCTTCTTTGTCAAACTCAGTAAGTCCGGCAAGTCCGGCAAGTCCGTCGTTTAGCTCTCTCTCTCCGTCGCCCAGCTCTCTCTCTTTGTCGTCCATCTCTCTCTATCATCGACACTTTCTCTATGACGTCTAGTCTATCACTGCTCTATGTCTTTCTCTCTCTGGCTCTCTTTTTCTCTCTCTTTTTGCTTAAGGCTAATTCCGTTGGCATTCAGCGAGTTGAATATGTTCCCAATATGATAGTTTTGTTAGGGAGTATGCCATTGGGTTTGAAATTGTTTTTATTTGTTGGTAATTTGTTTAGTTTCTTTAGTAAGTTTATGTACTAAGGCTCTAAAATTATGGAGAGTGCGACTGGTTAAAGGAATTAGGGACGCTATTAGGTTTGTAATTTTTAAAGGAATTAGGGAATTAGGGAGTTTTTAAGGCTCTAAAATTATGGAGTATGCCATTAGGTTTGTAATTTGTTGAGTTTTTTTAGCATGCCATTAGGGAGTATGAGATTGGTTTACGCTTAAGGCTTTAAAAATTTTTAAGTGTAAAACTAGGTTAAGGGAAATTTTTTAAGTCTATACATTTGATTTTTGATTGATAAAGAAAATGTTTTCGTATGCATGTCTCAGTGTTGGAATGTAGTTTCAAGGAACTCACTATGTAAAGAAATCTAGTGTGATTATCTATTATTATTTATCAGCAATCAATAGTATCATTGGAATGCGGTGTATGTTTCTCCTTTCCACTTGGGAGTACAGATTAGAGAAGATTATATTTTATCTAACATGATTATATTTCATCAAATTAATCCTCCTTTTGGCTTTGAAGTAGAGTAGTAAATGTGGTGGATAAATTGAACTGATAATAAGGATCCTAGAATATTTTATGAGATGCAATCTTTTCCTGCTTTGTGAACTGCTTTAATGGAGTTGTGTTATGCCCTTTATCTGTCGAGTTTCTTCATAGATAATGATACATCAGACAACACATTATTGACTGAAAGCTTGCTAGCATGTCTATTTACATCCATTTTTGCCTCCCAATCAAACTTGAAATATAGTGGATACCAAGAATTCTTTGTATAAGTTGACTCTGCACCTAGCTGATCATAAGCCTTCAGAAAAATGGTTGTATTTTATCGGCTGATGAACTCTTACTTCTACTTAGGTTTGGCTTGATTGCATATAAATGAGATTGCCCAGTAACAAGGTTTAGTCATGTCCGGGAAAGAATAGTCAGCTATATAACCGTGATTTGCTTCTGTTCGCATTCTTTATTATTATCATTGTTCCACATTGTAAAGTGTCACCCAAATCTTAAGTTATAGTTTATCTGGCACTAATTATTTTTTCTTACCTCTTTGTATTATAATTTTATACTAATTCTGTTTGTTCCAATAGTTAGCTGCTATTTATGTAACATAACTTCACAAAATTCTACTAACATATATTTCAGATGGCTAACACAAATGTGAATGCAAATAAGTCACAAAATGGGTTATTTGTATACTTGTAAGTAATTAATGAGATGATCGATTTAATATTATATATTATCATATAAATTGTTGCAATGTTAACGTGGTTGTTTGAAAGTAAAACAGTGCGAAAGAATTTGCTAAAATAAGGGCGGCAGGTGAAAAGATTAGTGGTCATAAAGTAAGTATGTTTAAACAAACATTACATTATAACATGTAATTGATAAATTTTTATAAATAATTTAAATGTGTTAGTGATATGCAGACACAAAAAGATCTAACTTTAAAGTGGAATAGTATGAGAAAGGAAGTGAAACTCAATTATTTTGAAGGAAAATGAAATCTATGCCATTAAAAGTGGAGCGGAACAATCTGGTTCTAGTCATCCGAGAAGGCCTGCCTTTAAACATAAGTTGCTCACACGCTGTACATTTACGAATCTTGTTATAAATTTCAATGCGGTGAAAAGGAGTTCGATCATGAATATGGAATTTGAAGGGTTGTTGGATATTAAATCCACAAGCTGAAGAGGAACTTCTTGCAGCAGCTATTAGGTTGCTTCGATCCAGCCACCTACATGTTGAATGTTCATGGGTCGACATTCAAAGTCACCCTAGATGATGTGACTTCCATACTGGGCATCTTTGACAGTGGGCAGGAGATTAAATTCGATGGTGATGTGAATGAGATAAAAGATCTAAAAGCGGAGGGGGTGAATGCCAAAGGTGATATTCAGGTGAACGCCTTGTCGAAATTCTTGATTTAGGAGTCTGACGCTGACTATTGGAGGCAACCTTTATGCTGTATATTATCAGGGTTTTGTTATCTCCTTGATCAAAACCAATCATCAGTCATTCATGGTTTCACGCTGTGAAGTCACCCTTGACCACCCAATAGAAGAATTGAGCTTCTGCTTGTTTTAAAGATTTTTTGGATGGTGTCACGAGGTATCAAAACAACCACCATGATAGCATTATCAGATACATGTTATTCATACAGGTAATATATTTAGTGTATATTGGTATTACTTTCACATTATAACATACATATATTTGCTAAGAAGTCCATTTTGATGCAACCATTTTATCTGGAGAAGTTGGCACGTGTTGTCAACTATGTTGACTTTAACCAGCCTTCACCTCTAAGGTGGAATGATAAGGTCGTTGCAAAAATGATTTATTTTATAAAATCAAGGGGAGGAGAAACTTTGTCAAAAATATGTGCGGTAAGCGTTTTAGAATATTATAAATTTGGTTGGTTATATTACTATTGATTATTACTAATTCACATATATTTATATTACGTAGATCGATACAATCGTGCAAGCCGTTTCGGGTGAACGTGAGGTTCAGGAGGATCGCGAGTGTAAGCACGTTTGCGAGGACGTGTGTGTAGATCTACCTGAAGAGCAGGCCATCAGGCTAGGTGCTTTAAGTACACAAGTGATCACTCTTCTAGTCCAACTCCATGTGGACAACACTTTACGTGGTGTCCAGCTCCATGAGGGAGGAGATTTCGCAATTATTGGTTGTGTAGAGAAAGATGATGGTCGTCCAAGAGCAGATGTACACAACTTTGGTGGGCCTTTTGGCACAGGACACTGGTAAGTCTTGAGCCCAAGACAATGAGCCAAACGTCACCCCGATCGAAGGTAAACCATGAAGAGGTTTTGATGAGGATATGAGTCCTTCCTATGAAGAAAAACTGCCAGTCTCTTCATCACCTTTATATAAATGAGATAATAATGAAAGGTGCATCTAGCTAGATGCTTCAGACAATGCATTAGGTGACCTACTATTGGTCAGGAAACCATCTGTGACTGGAACATCTAAAGGACATCAAAAGGTATTATTATGTTTATTCATATTTCATCTTTTCTATGTATATAACATGTATAATCTGACTATTAATCTAACATCTTACTTAGGGTTGTGTTTTGGTAGGGCAAACAAGTCTTGTCCGGGTCTACTGAAAGCCAATTCCCATTGCAGTTGCGCAACACTTGGAAGAGGAGAGATAGTCCTGTACTTAGTTCACCTTATTTGAAGGATAAACCAACCGCTAAACGTAACAAGAAGGTATTTAAAGTAGTACCCACTAGAAGTGAAAGATGAACGTTTAATGGAGTATATTTTTGAGAAAATATTAGAGGATAGGTAGTAGTCACACTAATCTAATAAAATTTGACACACCATCATTTCCAAATTTTGATTAAGTTTATCTTTTATTTGTTTTTTCCAATGAGATTCTCGTTAGACATTCTCACCTAAACGAAGAGACCTAAAGAATCTCGGTCCAGAAAATTGGCTTGGCTCGGAACTTATAGACTTATTTGTCAGCAGTTTAACCTTGGAGGCTCGTCGTGTGTCAATGATCAACCAATTCTGGTTTCTTCCCACGTTCTTTATTGTGAGTATCTACTACTCAGTATCATCCTTATTTTATGTTTGTATATACATTATATAATATGTTTTTGTTGTGCCATTACAGAGTCAATGTGTTTCAAAATTAGTAGAGCTTCCTAATTTTGTAAGAAAACACAATATCATGGATAGATTCGCGCCAACGCTTGAGCTAGAAACAACGGTAAATAAATTTTATGTAGTTACTGTATGGGACACCTTGCCAGATGATCGACTTAACGTAGTACGGACCGAGAAGGTATTAACTTTTGGCCTAGTATGATTGTGTAAATGTATTGTGTAATCTAGATCTGTATTTTGGTACACAATGGTCGAGATCATTGGTTTATGGCCAAGATCTCCATCATGTATGAGGAAGTCACTGTATGGGACACCCTACCAGATGACCGACTTAATGCAGGACGGACCGAAAAGGTAAAAAAGATTGTATGTTCTAACCCCTCATCATGACTTGTAATTTATCTTATAGCATGTGTTATTTTGACATTGATTACCTTTTCATATTTTGTGAATGAAATTATAGTTAGAAAGTATGGACTTGATATTTGGGCCTAAGCTCATAGATTTGTTGCCCCCGCCAACAACCATCTCTTCATTCAACATTTCAAGGCCACCCCAAGTGATCACCCAATCAAATGGGTAAGCTCACTGATCTCGAATTTGATTGGGCTTCCTTCACCATTTAATGATGCACTTATTATTACATTTATAAGAGTGATTGTTGTGTATGGGTCTTGAGATATATGGATGACATTAGGACATAAATTATTCACGACTATCATTCTTAGGTAATTTGTAAGATATTGTTTACATTTTGTTAAACTTGAGAGCTTTGTTTTTTGTTTGTTATAGTTTTAAGTTCTTTTAGTTCTATAATTACAAATTTTCTAATTGTTTTGGATTTGCTCATTTGTGGCTTCATTACTTGTTATTTGCTGTGGTGTAATGATAGTTTGGTGAATATTCAAGCTTGGGAGTTTTTTGTTTTATTTTAGTTTGAAGTTAGGCTTCTTTAAGTTATGTAATTCAGAATTTTCTGATTGTTTTGGATTTGCACGTTTATGGCCGTCATTGTGAATTTGTTGAGGTGTATAATAGTTTGTTGAATATTGGAAATATTTATACATGAGTATAAAAATCGCATAATTTTCAGTGTAATATTTTGTTGAAGATCGCCAACCATCCTTCAAACGACATGTATGATATGTTACACGATAGCATTGACCGATTTTATAGTATAAACTCATCTGTCTCGAGACGTGGCTACCATTGAAGATGAGTCCTACTTTAAAGCAAAGGCTTCAGAAGAGGGGAAAAAAATGAAGGGATAGATAATGTTGTATACATTATTGTGAATGTCCTATTTTTTATGTTCTTGTTCAAACACTCGCTCATTTGTCATTTTTGAGAAATTCGATGAGCTAGAGGTTATTGAAAAAGAATATATGATGGTGCAATAAATTTTGAAGCAGATTCAAGAGGGATATCTTCATACATTTTGAAATTTATTGCCCCGTCGTTATTGTCTTCTTCAATAACCTCTAGCTCATCGAATTTCTCAGAAATGGCAAATGAGTCTTCATTTTGTACATTATTATTGTGTATTGTGCATAGTGAAGATAATATATTTTGCAAGTTATTGTGTACAAGGATGATAAACAGATTTTGTATATTATTGTATACAAATAAAAATTAAAGAGGTTTTTGTAAGTTATCGTGTACAATGATGATAGATAAATGTTTGTACAATTATTATGTATAGTTATAAGTAAGAAGATTTTACAAAATTATTGTGTATTGTTATAAATAAACAGGTTTTTGTAGTTCTTGTGTGCACTGTGATCATAAATAGATGTTGCATAATTCAATATCTTCATGGTGCAACTCTTTTCTTTTTCGACGAAGAATCATGTGAATGCTTTGTACGTCATTCATGTCCTCGTTTTGATTCAGTAGCTTCATTTATGTCATCATCATGGTCATTGTCTTCCCCATTGCCATCATGATCATCATCATCATCTTCATCATCACCCTCATGCCCGCTTCCTTGAGTTTTATACATATGCAGGGATCTTTGCAAGTTCGCCTACAAGTGTACATACTCAAAATGTCAGCTAAGAATTAATTTGAATATTTTGATTTCAAACTAAAAAACATTTAGAGACGTTTAGCACCTATGCCACGTAGATTACAAATTTAGATTATTGTATAACAATATCAGTAAGCACCTATATTTAAAAACCATTTAGAGACGTTTAGCACATGTGGAGATGAAGATGCCCCATCATAGTTGTAAGACAACCACATTTTCTGGAAATCATCGTAAGTAACTTCGCCATCTTCATCAATGATAAAGTGTGACGCTCTAAAACCTCCAAGGCCACCAATAAGATATTCTCTAGAATATGGTTGATCATATAACTTTGAAGATGGGGGTCTGATTGGGATTAACGCCTCCTAGGATCCCAAACTCTGACGTGCAATGCGCTCACCTAAGTATCATGCTCTACTAGCAGGTCCTTACAGCAAGATCCTCAAGGTGGTGGGAGGTATACTGTCGTGGCAATAGTCTAGAAAATTTGCGCATTCTCCCCAAGGATTCTAGTTGATCTGCAAGTTTAAAAACAAATAGTTTGTCAGTAAAACATTATTCGTACTCAATAGGGGGTGAGGATATAAAAATTGATCAAATAAAACACATACCTTATGGGGACTCACAAATCGAAGTTTAATACAGAATTCTTTAAGGTTGTGACCAACATCCATTGTTCCTGAGTCATTGTCTATCCAACGTGCTACTCTCGTGAACGTGTCTAAACCACCCACTGGTCTACTAAGTGCAAAACACGAAAAGCATTCATAAGCTCATACCTATCATGCTCTCCAAAACCCCTAATTGCTACGCTTTTCCAGCGGCATAACGTGTCCATATTGTAATACAATACGGACAACACAGAACCACCCCAATTATACTTTTATATCTCTACCATATTCTTTAGGCTGGGGAGGAAGGACAAATAGACTTTGTTGCTCTTGTCACAAAAAATTATACATCCAAAGAGCACTAGAAGAAACACACTCGTCAAAATTTTCTCCTTCTCAGGAGTAGTACACTTGTAATTAACATAATTATCAAAAATCCATTGATAACTAACATTTTTTTCTCAAAGCTCCGACAATGATTTGTCGACGAGCTTCTGCAGCGTCTTCTTGTTGTTGTATAGATCCAAATCGTAGTCTAGCTGTCGACCAATGACTTTAAGGCCGGTAATCATACCAAAGTCCAGTGGAATCATTGTCATTTCACCCACTTCATCTTAGGTGTGGGTTGTATCCCACCATTTCTCAGCCAATCTCTTCAAGAGGAAGTGATCCATCTACCCCATTTTCAATATATTTATAAAGTATCTAAACTTGGAAGCATCGACGTTCCTTTTCACATTTTCAGGTAGCATATTGTATCACGTAGGTATCAATGTGGTGTTCCCAAAACCACGTACATCATCCTCATAGAACTCAGCCTAGGAAAAGTGTGTGAAGAAAGATGTATTACATAGGAAAAAATATCAAAGAAAGCAATGCCAATAAATAATAATCTCAATTGTGACATTTCGTCGAACACCTTACGGGCATATTAACATACACTATAATTTTTCATCCGAAACATATATCTCTACCAATAATCATACATTTCTAGAAGCATCACATAAAAAACACCGAATTTTTTAAATGATTCAAATATATATATATATATATATAGATATAGATATAGATATATTTGGTGTTTTAACACTATAACCATAACAACCAAATTTGTCACAAAATAAACTTACATTTTTTTTTCCTTGGATGTGATAAAGCATTTCATCGAAGATGTTACGGGCATTCATATAAATATAGTGTAGACCCCGATGTGGCATTTTATCAAACACCTTACGGAAAATGATAAAAATACGTCATATAATTCATTATGGCATTTCGTTGGACACTTTATGGGAACTCAAAAAAATACTATAGTTTTCCATCCGACACATGTATTTATACCAACAACCATATAGTTCTACACTAATCACATAAAAACACCCAATTTGCAGAACGAATGAAGTATTTATTAGGTGTTTTCACACGTATAACACATAAAAATTCTTAATCTTTAAAGAAAAACTTATTTCTTGTTTGCTGGGGTGAGATATATGCGTCACTGGAGCAATATGAAGAATAGGGCTAGTAAGATTTCAATTCTTTGGATGAAATCTTTTCACCCCATAACTGGTGACGTCGTACGAGCCTTTCGAACTGCTCGAACTCGGTTGGCTCGTTAAACTCAATGTTCCCTTTATAACTTTTTACTTTCCTCTAGTCATTTTTTGTGAAAAAATACAATAGAATTTCGAGCTATGAAGAGAAATGATGCACTAAATATGTGTTGAGATGATTCTCGTTGATGCTTGAGTGAAGAGGAAATGATGGTCTTTCATGCTTGAGTGAAGAGGAAACTTGTTGATGCTTGAGTGAAGAGGAAATGATGGTCTTTCATGCTTGAGTGATGAGGAACTTGTTGATGCTTGAGTGAAGAGTAAACTCGTTGATGCTTGATGAAGGATTTCAGATGAAAGAAAGGATGCTCGTTGATGCTTGAGTGAAGAGGAAATGAAAGAGAGGGGAAGGGTGGGTATCGGGTGTTTTAAGTAGAATGGGGATAGGGTTTTTTAAGTTTGATGTTAATTTTGATAAGAAAATGAAGCTAGATTAGATAATATATTTATAGGGTTATAAATTAAAACTTAAATGAGGTTATTTTCTAAATTTTATAGGATATAATTATAAAATAAAAGGTTGCATTTGAAACTTTTATATTTAATTTCAAACTTTAAGTGGATATGTTTGATTTAACAGTAGAATCCGACCTTAAGGGTTATACGTGTTCTTTAAACCGATAAATAGGATATACATGCCATCATAATATCATGACCGATAATTATATATGGTGTAAACACGTCTCGCTTGATACTTGTCACAAAAGTACAACAACATTATCAATGACAACTTTTAACGAGTTTATCGATAAGTGTTCAATTGGTTCAGAAATCCTTACTTAATCCAATCTAGTTTTACTTAATAAGTGAATATGGTGAAAGAGAATAAGTTTTTTCTATTTCTTTCAACTATTTTTCCGATGTACGGTATTTAATCAAAAACATTAAAAAGTTATGATATTTAGTGAAGATGACGATTAGCCAAAAAGATGGTGATTATGGCCAAATAAATGGTATTTAAGGGCCTCAATGGCAATCGCCTGTTAAGATATGGCGTTTAGGATGATGATTGGTGATTAGAGCCATAAACTGGTGTTTGGCAACAAAAAAAATGCGATTTCCATCTTCATGATGGCATTTCGAGGCTGAAAAATGGTGTTTGGAGGCTGAAGAGTGGCGATTGGGTTTTTTAGTGTTCACAAAATTCGTAGTGGGGTACAAAAGGAATCTTGAGGGGTTCACCAAGAATTAAAAATTCATTTTTTGGAGAGGTTCACTAAAATTGACTTTGTACATATTTGGTGATTCCTAGTACATAATTGGTGAATCCCAGTACATATTTAGTGAACCCCTCCATGAATTATGAATTTATACATATTTAGTGAACCTCAGTACATATTTAGTGAAAATCGATACGTATTTGGTGGAATCCTCCAAGAATTATTGAATTGTACGTACTTTGTGAACCCCAATACATTAGGGGTTCGCCAAATATGTACTGAGATTCAGTAAATATGTATTATGATTCACCAAATATGTAGTGTAGTTCACCAAATACGTAACAGTTAATAATTCTTGGAGGGGATTACTTAATATGTACTGGTGTTCACCAAATATGTAGCGGGGTTCACCAAATACGTACAAATTAATAATTCTTAGAGGGGTTCACCAAATATGTACTAAGATTCACCAAATATATACTGAGATCCACCAAATATTTATAAAATTAATAATTCTTGGAGGGATTCACCAAAATTGACTTTGTACCTATTTGGTAAACCGTAGTACATAATTGGTGAACTCTAGTACATATTTGGTGAACCTCTCCAAGAATTATGAATTTATATGTATTTGGTGAACCTTCATAAATATTTGATGAACCACGGGACGTATTTGGTGAACACCTATACATAATTGGTGAACTCCTCCAAGAATTATTAAATTTTACATACTTGATGAACCCCAATACATTAGGGGTTCACCAAATATGTAGTGAGGTACATTAATACGTACAAATTAATAAATCTTGAAGGAGTTCACCAAACATATACTGGTGTTCACCAAATATGTACTTGATTTCACTACTACAATTTTGGTTTTAGATGATAGCCACATCTATGATACAATGACAACTTTTTAAAATCTGTCAAAGGAAAATGGTGAAGGATGGGGTAATTTGGGTAAGATGACAGCTCAAAAATTAACTATCATCAATGTGTTATCTATTTGGACAACTAATGTTTGGGCTTTCATTAGAACTTCTTATAATGACAGTGAAAAATAACTTGTCATTGTTTGACGGTGTAAAATAATTTTACTACCTCAAAGTTCATTTTACCTAATAAAATACCATCCTATATAACCAATCTAAACCTAATACCATCCTATATAACCAATCTAAACCTAATAAAATACCATCCTATATAACCAATCTAAACCTAATATTACTTTTACTATGTTTTATTTTTCTTTGGACATGGAAGTGGCGATCAGATCTAGCACGAGGGAGAGAGAGAGGAAAGAACCAAAAGAACCAGATCTACTTCCAATTCCATTACCAACTCTTCTGTGGCAACGTGATATGGCTCTCGAATATTTGGACAAAGATAAAAATAGTGAAACTTCGAGAACGTCTTAGATCTGGGACAAGGGAGAGAGATGAGAAAGGTAACATCTCATATCTGAGATGAGGGAGAGACGAGAAAGGTAGAGATGCTTCTTCGAGAACCAAATCTGAAATGAGGGAGAGACGAGAGTGGCAGAGAAGCTTCATGAGAAACAGAGAGTTGTGTTATGAGAAAGAGATCTGGAAGAGATAGAGAACTTTGAGAGAGAGAGATTTAAGAGATACGTGGCTTTGAGAGAGAGAGAGAGATCTATGAGAGATAGGAAGAATTGAGAGACAGAGGTTTGAGAAAGAGATTTGTGAGAGATAGAGAGGCTCGAGGGTATGTGAAGGAGGTGGAGGTTGAGGGTTTGTCGTCTTTGAAGGATGTGGAGTTTGATGGTTTATCGTTGGTGATGGAGGTGGAGGTTGAGGGTCTATCGTTGGTGTAAATAGCCTATTTCTTTCTTTCTTTACTTTTCGTTAATAGTTATATATACATGTAACAGTAGCCACTAGTCACTAGCCTCGCAGTTGTTTTATCATCTGCTTGTGTCTGATATGTTGTTCTATTTTTGCAGATTGGAAAATTGCAAGAAGAATTAAATCCCCCTGCATGGAACATATTGCATTTTCAAGGCTCCCATCTTGGTCTCATTATTAAGACTGGCCTTGTCACTAGCATCATTTCCCTCACTGTACGTTTTCCATTTCTCTCTGCATTGATTATATGCCTTTCCACTTTTTATTCCCCCTAGACTCAAATATTTGAAGCCCTAAATATTCTGCATTACTCACCATGAACATTCTTGAAATCAACGAAGTCGTTTCAATTTTATAAATTTAGTTAAAGAAATTAGAAATTGATATATCTCTTATGCGATTAGAATGCGTTTAACATTAAATTTATGTCAAATTATTTACGTACTTAAATCTGTGTGGACTTGGGTTTATCTGGTTCTGTAATATAGATTAAGATCTACCCGAAGAAAATGGTAGGTAAATGGAGCTAATTGGAGTTCACATTTTGGGATTTTCATTCAGATAATGAAATTATGTAGTATAGACACTGATCCCAAATAAAATGGGGGAGGAATTTGTTAATTTAGTTTTTTATTAGTAAGGAAGTTTTTAATTTGTTATAAATCCCAAAAGCTTAAGTAATAAGAAGAATTTGTATCAAAGAGGAAGGGATCGCCGTTGGACAGACTTTTGCTGCTTTAAAGGACTACCGATTGGATGAAAACAATGAGATGAGAGGAATAGGGTTAATGAACGTGGTTGGATCATTTACTTGTTGCTATGTGAAAACATGTGAACACTCCTTCTTGTTGTCTCTTCAATATTTTACCTTTCGTTTATTTTATCCCACATAAGATTCAAAAATCAAACTCAGAAATATATATGTCCATGCTTTGTTGAATTTCAGTTGCCAATAAATTCTTCTTATTTTACTAGTTTGGCGATCTTTTTCTTCTATTTGTTCAATGTTTCATTCATAGAAAGGTTGAACAGTTTCAGTGGGTCTGTGATAATTTGAAGCATAGTTCAACTGATAATTCAGTGATTATATTGTACAGAAAGTCTTTCACTCCTATTTGATGACTCATATATCATTTTCTCCAACTGTATTTATCATTTCATAGCTTAGATCTATTAAGTAAGCATTTATAGTTCATGGAAGGGCCTGTGATTATACTATAATCTAAGACAAGCGTATGTTTGAAATCAGTTGTGGAGAACTAATTATATATGAGGCCTTGTGAAGAAGTAAATATTTTCTCTCCACTTTTGTGTACAAATTTTCTCTCTGGTTGGCTTTCTCATTTCTTCACCCCTCACCTCTTGATTTAGACTGTGATTGACTTAACGCCTCACGCGCATCTAATTTGACGCTTAGCTTGATTGCTTTACACTTCATTCAGAGATTCCTCCAGCTTTTCTTTTGTTCTAAAGATTTTAATTTTACCTTGAGAATTGTAGTTATATATGAATATGTTTCTCTTTCATTTGATTTCTTCATTGGATCCTGAATTTGTGACTATAGTTTAATGAGAGTTTAGTATATGACCGACCACTAGTGTATAAGACCACCATACTCTATTCATCAGGGAAGAAATCTTTAGCACTCACTTTGGTCTTAACAAGTTGTCTTCAGATTTAAAATGTTGACGCATGACGGTAAAAGCTTTGTAACGAGAGTGATTTGTGAGTTTTGGTATCTGGAGTAGGAACGAAATGCAATTGGATTTTGAATTCCTTGCAATTATATTTTGATATTTTGGTATTTGAAGTAAATTGTGCCCATGTAAATTTAGTATCATTTTGAATACTAAATTGTGAACAGTTTATAAGAGTGATTTGTGAGTTTTGTAATGAATGAAGATATAGAGATTGTGAATAGTTTTTTATGGACATTTATTAATGACAAGCAGAATGTATGGTTGAAATAATGAAAAACACTGTCATGGAAAGGCAACTTTCCATGACAGTTTTTTTTAAAATAATTTAGACATTAGATGACGGAGATTCACCGTCATCTAATTGCTTTTGACGGCACCTATGATGACCGGAATTCCCCATCATCTAATTGCTTTTAGCAGCACCTATGATGACGGAGAATAGAGGTGGCAACCGGGCTGGTTCGGCCCGTGAAACCGGCCTGTAAAATCCGGCCCGGCCTGTGAATCCAATTTTTGTCGAAAAAATGAAGCAATTATGCATGTAGTAAAGTTTGAACCATTGATTCTCTCTTATAAATCACACTCTTTACCAATAGACCAAGACAATCTTTGTTAAATTAATTGTTTAAAATATATTCTTATTATCTTTTAACATATTTTATCGAAACTTCAAATAATATACTTTTGAGATAAACATATTTAATTAAATAAAAAATAATATTTTTTATTTAAATGAATATTTTATTCAATGAAAAATTTGATTCATGAGTTCTTTAAATAATTTTGGTTTAATATTCCTAATATTGGTTTAATATTCCTAATATTGGTTTAATATTCCTAATATTTTTTGTTCTGTTAATGAACATAAATTATAAATTAGTTATTAATTATTAGTTAGATTTTTAGATTTTACGTGAATATAAATATCACTAGTTTATGAATTTAATAAATAAAATAATTATTTTACTTACTATTATAAGTTTTTTTATTGAGATATTAAAGTAATAAAATAAAATAATTATAAAAAAGTAACATGACTTCTCTATAGCTTAGTAGTAATCTCTACACTTCATCTATTCTCCACCAAGATTCAACTCTCCTCATCTACATTTTTTAGAATTAAATCACATTAAAGGGAGGGGAAACGGGCCTGGCCCGTAACTTCACGGGCCGGTTCGGCAGTTCATTCCGGGCCGCCCTAAATTTCTGGCGGCCCGGCCCGGAACCGGTGTGCGAATCACCTGGAAAAACCCAGCCTGGCCCGTGAACTGGTCGGGCCGAGCATGGCCCGTTAACCTAGAATCCCCGTCATCTAATTGCATTTCGCGGCACCCTATTATGATGGTTTTTGTTGAAAATAAGTAAGAATAACAGCCCAATAGATGACAAGCGGTCAGCGGTCATTATATGGTTATAATGATGGCTTTTTACAGTCATCTAAGATCAAAATTGTAGTAGTGGTTCACCAAATATGTACTGGGAATCAACAAATACGTATAAATTCATAATTCTTGGAAGAGTTCAGCAAATATATATAGATGTTCACCAAATAAGTATTGTCGTTCATCAAATACGTATTAGAGTTCATCAAATAATATAAAATTTAATTTGTACGATTTTGGTGAACTCCAATACATATTTGGTAAAATCATGTACATATTTGATAAAACCATGTACATATTTAGTGAACCCATATACATATTTGATGAATTCTAGTACATATTTATTGTACTAAGAAGAGCATCACCAACCTCTTGTTTTTTACCCAACCGTATAGCTTTCACTTCATCTCCTAAAATACTTTAACTATTTCACAACAATTAATCATCCTTCAATATTCTAGTACTTAGCTGTTTTTAATATAATTTACAAAATAATAAAATAACTCCTATAAGAAAGAAATTTTATAATAATATTTTTTTAATTATAAAAACTAAAATATTTTTTCATTGAAGAACAACAAAAATTAATTCAAAACTGTAAAATTTACTATGTTTGCGTGCCAATAGGAAAGTACGTTCTTCATAAGAGAATACGCAGATGGTGCCATACCCACACGGACATGCACACAGTTTACCACATTGAAAAAAGAATTCAACACCAAGAGTAAACGGAGGCAACGCTGTTACTGCAACCATTGAGTCTTTTTTTAGCCAAATCCTTAATTCTATGTTCCGAATGGATTTTTGGTAAATTCATTTTCAACTTGTTGTCAACGTGAGATAATGAGTGAAACTCTTGATGCTCAATTCCTTGTACACACGCATAATCTCATTCACAATGATGTAGTGAGTTTCTGAATCCATTGGGGGCTCTTTCACAAAAAGAAAATCTTACAATAAGTTAAAGCAAAATATGTTCCTTGTTGACTATTGTTTCAAGTACTTCTGAATTGACAATTTATAGGTTTGATATTGTCTTTCGATTGATAATATCAAAGAACTATTGGTATTCTCATTTACTTTCCATTTCTTACATCTTTTTACAAAAGTAACTTAACTTGTGGTTAATCACATTGGTTAATTTATCTTATAATCACTAATTAGTTAATTATTTAATTATCATAATTTTTAATTATAAATTGGATGAGCACTTGGTGTAACGTAGTATATGACAATTGACATAATTTTAAGTGTCCATACCCAACTTTACATGTGTAAACAAGTTTTAGGCAATATGTAATCTGTGGGGTGGGCTTGACAACCAATTGAAAAGGATAAGGCAGGCGAAAATCTATAGCGAAATTAGTAGTGCTTCATCTTAAATAACAAAATAACTTAGATAAATTTGACTCAAAATATGACTTTGGCATTTTTCTTGGTTATTGGTCTTTTAGAAAAGTTGTATTTAATAAAAGAACTTTTAGTAGTTGAAAAATTCATGCATGTCAATGAATCCATATCAACTCTACTAAAGAAATTGCTTGAAAAAATTTCAAATATATCGAACAAGGAGCCAATTATGGAGGAAGGCGAACAAAATGATCAACCTCTAAGGAGTGGAAGAATATCAAAAGATTGTTCAAAGGAGTTTATCATGAGAAACATCGAGGGTGGTATACAAACTTGATCCTCATTAAGAGGCTCAATAGCTAATATTGCCTTCATTTATGCATTTGACCCCAAAATTTTAGTGAAGCTAGAAAAGAATGTTGGATTCTTGCTATAAAAGAATGTTGGATTCTTGCTATGCAAGAAGAGCTAAGCATATTTACATGAAATAAATGAGTTTTGAGAACTTGTCCCTAGACGCTCAATGTAACTTATTTTAGATTATGTCATAATTATCTCTTTCATCTCCTACATGTAGACTATAGTGGAGGAAAAGTTCCTCTTTGTCCTTTCGACTAAACTAATTTTCCTTAAAGAAAATAGGTTGACTTAAGTAGATAAGTCAAATCATGATATCATGGGTTTGAGTGATAAAATTTCTCCTTTTCCACTAATTTGTAACTTCTACAAGGAAAACTAACTAGTCTTTGTGAAGATCTTGGTAAATTATTAAAGGTGGCCATTTAGTTTTATATTATAATTTTTTTGTAATATTGTGTAGTATTTAGCTTGTAAAAAATAATATGAAAGGTGTGGTAACTAGAAATAAAGTTAGATTGATTGCACAAGGTTATAACAAGAAGAAGGTATTGATTTTTATAAAATTTTGGTCCGTTGATGACTAAGATCAATAAGAATGCTTGTCTTTAAATTAAAAAAAAATGCTATTTAAAATGGATGCAAAAAGGGTCTTTTAAATAGTGTATAAAGTTAGATAAAACTCTTTATGGTCTCAAACAAACTCCTAGAGTTTGATAAAAATTTTAGCATGGGTAAATTGATACTACTCTATCTATTGAGGTAAAATAAATGATATGTTAATTGTGCAAATATACCATAATGATATTGTTTTTGGATCTACTAATGAATTATTATATAAGGATTTCTCAAAATCATGCAAAAAGAGTTTGAGATGAGTCTTATTGGAGAATTTAACTTCTTCCTTGAATTTGAAATCAAACAATCAAAGGAGAGAATATTTATAAGCCAAGAAAAGTACATCAATAACATGCTTAGGAGCTTTGTCATGGAGAACATAAAGTCCAAAGCATCACCATGAGTACTACGTTGAAGTTGGACAAAAATGAGAAAGGTAAGAATGTTGGATGCGCATTACACCGGTAGTATGCTAAATCAAAAAAGTACTAGTGGTTTTTGCAAATTTTTCAAAAAATCTCCAGTATACGGGTTTAGTAAAAAAACAAGCATTATCTATTGCTGAAACTGAATTTATTTTTACTAGTAGTTGTTGTGCACAAATTTTAAATGTGAATCAACTTTGAAAGATGAATTTCATTTCGATCATGTTCCTTTAAAATGTAATATTACAAATGCTATCAATCTCTCTAGGCATCCTATTTTACATTTTATAAGCAAGCGCATTGATATTAGAGAACATTTAAAAGTGGATATTCAAAAAGGAGATATCTGAAGTCTCACCTCTCTCTTGAAACTTTAGGGAAGAACGCTAGCCGATGGAGAGCCACCTTTAGGGCAGCATTTCAGAGCCCAACCCTAAGATTCGGTGAGCTAAGGTTGGATTCTGCCATCTCATCAAACTCTACGATGGAGATCTAAGACGCTTTGTGATGGAGGTTGTCAGTTTTCCCTTAATCCCATACATTTCGCCACTGAGACTCAAGGCTGTCTACCACGTCATTAGGTTGTTGTTGTTAAAAGTTTATGGAGTCGTGCACCTGGTAGATCGTGATTTTTGTTTTGATGTCCGCAAAGTAGGTCACAAAGATTATCTTCTAGGGGTTATCTCCACCAGTCTGCCCTGGGCTAGGGATTTTCTTCATTCTCTTAGAGCTAACTTTGACACGGTCTCCTTCCTTCACCACTATAGCTCTCCTCTACTGTTGCTGCCTCTAACCTGTCACGACATTTTGAGGTCCTCGACCACCTTTGTCTCTGCACTATTTTTAATTGTGGTTGTGGTTCTTGAGTCTTGGCTCAGTTCTTTGGTCGGGTTTAACCTGTGCTATACCATATGTGGTAAACCTCTAAGGATTCAATTACTGTCGAGGGTGATTCTGGTATAGTCAACCATTTTTTGGTCACCGAGTGAGTACTTGATCTATGCTCTAAACTAGGATTTGGGATATCTTAAGACATAATCTAAATTTTGTGTTATTTCTAGTTGTTGTACTTTCATACCTTGATGTATGCCTTTTAAGTTTGTTGGTTAGCCCTATTGAGGTCTCTGCGCAGGTTAGATTGTTATTGTGTTTGTACTTCACTCTGTCTGGTTGTAGATCTTTCCTGTTTTGGTTTGTTTCGTTGGATCCTTCTATGGTTTAGTGCATTCTTTAATTCAGCCGCAATGTTGACTTTGAGCCCCTAAATTATAGTGTTGTTTGTATACATGGGGTATAAGTGTATTTCTTAAGTCGAAATATGTTTACCCTTTAGCCAAAAAGATTTGCACTTCTACAAGTTATTGACATTGTAAGGTTAAAACCTCCAACTTTTCACCACCGTGATGGCATTAAGTCACCCATTTAATTAGTCAGCTAGACAACACACACAAGTACACGAAACAGTATGGACAACAGACACAAGTAGAAAATCAATCAAAATTTCAATGACAATTATAGAAGAATCCCTCTAACCTGTCTGTTATTCCTCAACTAAAGAAATATCATTCCACACCTTGTTGGATGACTACAAAGTACTTATGATGTGTTCAATGTCTCACCAGGCTAAGTATCAACACTATGGCAATTGATAGGCCCAAACTACCGGTAGGGTTGCTAGCACCAACCACTGTTGGCCACATGACTGTGTAGTGGACGTCATCCAACTGCTAGGTGTGTGCTGACACCAACTAGCACGTGTTATCCTGGGGAAATGTAGTTAATAGCCCCAACTGCCATGCTGTGCTACCAAGCTTTGAAGCCGACCATGTGTCACTGACTGTTGTTGCTCAAAACCAATCTACATTGACCTTTACGAGTAGCCGAACAAAACAATTCACATGCATGTAGCGCCTCGCTGCGCGTCAGTGATATCCCGTGCTTGCGCGACTTTAGCTTTATGCGCTTGCGCACACCCACAACAACCCGTTGAGTAACTGTCTCGCTAAACGTGTTGCATTACCCATTGTTTTTGTGCGCCACTGTTCTGCTTACTGCTCATGCACGCGCCAAGCGCCCGCATGTCACACAGTAAGCAACACTTCCCACATTGTTCCATGTCACATGTCACTACTTTCTCTTATGTCACATGTCACTGTTTTGCCTTGTCTGCATATGACTTGCACGTTGAATCACCTTATCATGCTGCCGCCACTTGAAGAACATGATGTTGGAAACGCGACGCTCGCATGGAGGTTTTTAAATTTATTAAAAAAATGAATCTTTTTTTGTAAAGGAAAATAAATGCGATGCAACAGTTTTCAAGATAAAAACACGTTTTTTGAAAAATTCTTTTCAATCAGGATTCATGATATATTTCTATCTTAAATCTAAGACATACATGAATAGGAATCATATACCTCGTGTAGTCTATATTAAGTGTTCTCGCAAACCAACGATCATGCGTTCCCATGAACAACGGACTTGTAGAGGTAAAAAATATCTGAGAAGCCACATAAACAAGCATGACCAATCAGAAGCAGGAAGAGTGGATTGCCACCGTGGCAGAGAGGAAAAATCCATTTGAACCGTTGATCCTAATCATGTCCCACCTGACGGTTCAGATGTGAGCAGTCATTCGATTAGATAAACTTAATCTGATATGATGAGCTTAATCTAGGAAGAATATTCTACTGATTCCTCAGGTTTAGAGGGATTTAGTTAAATCTTGTCACTAATCAAGCGCCTATAAATAGAGGTCAATTGTAAGTCTATTGATTCAATACAAACTCAAGTAATTATACACTTGTTCTTGACATCTCTCTCTCTCTTATTATTCTTATTTTATACTGTGAGAAAATTTTTCTTTACATTTTGATGCTTTCATTGAGAGCTTGAGAGTTTTTACTCAAGAAGATAACTAAAGATGCTTCGCATTAGATCATATGCTACACGGGAAGCGGGAAACGACCTTAATCCCACTGCCAATCCCCCAGATCAACCCATGTAGCCAACGGGAGTGCATGACATGATTCAGACGATACTAAGCGGGATGCAAGGAATGGAGAGTCGTAACAGTGAAGCACACTACAAGGAAAACTGATAATAGAGGCGGTTTTATTTGTCTTTTACGGCGGTTAAAATCGCCGCCAAAACATTTTGCGATAGTTCCAGAACTGTTGCCTTATCCACCACCGGAAATGGGTGACTTTGCCGGCAGTTTCAATTCTCTTTAGCAACGGTATAAAATCGCCGGTAAAGAGCATTTAGGGCGGTTCAAACCGCCGCCAAATGCCCAGAAACAGGAAAAAAAATTCTGAATTTTTCCCGGCAGTTTTTTCTCATTATCGGCGGTTTACAACCATTGGTAAATATTATTTAGCCCAGAAATAGAAAAAAATATATTATTCGACGGTTTTAAACTGTCTCTATAGGCTCCAAAACCGCCGCTATAAATTGAAATTTGGCCAGAATTTTTTTCTATTTTTTAAACACCCTATAATTTTCAAAAATACATGTTTCATAAAATATTCTACATCACAGATTTCATAATCTATCAATAGAAAAATGCCAAAAGTTAAGAGTCCATCAAATTAGAAATTCTTGCATTTTAAACGTTCATAAATTTAAACATTCACAAATTTTTAAGATTTAGAATCAATCAATTGAAACATTCATAAATTCTAAAGACAAAGCAATATAAGTTCAAACTTAAACAAATATAGTATTTTCCATCCTTACGAACTTTATGCGATCATGAAGTTGAAGGAGGATCTCCAGAATCTTATAAGCACATAAAATGAACAAGAGTAGTATTAGTGTTGGAATAAACACAATTTATAATCACGTAAATTATATATTCCTTAAAAATCTTACATGATCACCGCCATAGAATAAGAACGAAGGATTTTGTGCTTGTATCATTTTCATAAGGTACGCCACTTGGGATTGAAGTTGAACTTGACCATCTTGAATTTCATGGACCTGTGACTTAACTCTCTTATGTTCTGCATGTGGAACAAACGCCTCTTCAGAAAACTGGCGGCTGCTTTCCGATCCATATACACTGGTCGGAGTTGGACGGTCGGAGTTGGACTTAGTCCAATTCCACGGACTCGTCCAGGTTGCTCTGGACCCATAACCTCAGAAAATGCATCTCTAGGGGTGATATTATTCCCATCTTGCATTTGGGTTGCCAGAAGTTCTTGCATTTTCTCCTACAACACAAATAAAAAATTCGATCGCATATGTAACAATTATAGTTGAGAATTTAAAAATACTGGCAAATATAGACATAAAAATAATTCTTACAACTCTAGAAGCAAATTCTTGATCTACCCAATTCTCATATTCGCGTTTATGCGTTTCTATGAACAGTTCGACCGTATGAGGCTCTCTCCCCAACATCTCTGTCTATCATTATGTTTAAAAAAACTATATATTGATCACAATACTAAAAACAAAAATATTACTTATAATAAAAAAGATTTACGTACTATTTCATCTTATTTTTTAGCATAGCTTTTCCTTCCTAAAGAATGATGTATACTTTATTTTGCTCTTACTGTAGTGTTTGTTTCACTACGAGCCAGTTATTTGAGAAACAAAAATTAGTATTTGTTCTATGTAATAAAAAAATCAATGTCAAAAGAAAATATTGTAATACCATTCCTTCATAAGAACAAAAAGTGGACAATAGCATTCCATTGATCTCGTGGAACTTTCTCAAGTTTATGTCTTAGGCATTCTTCTTCGCTTGGATATTTTGTTGTCTTCATTGTTCTCAATTTACTTTTTCCGTCTTTCCAACTCTTACTAATTGAACACAATGCAGACTTTCGGTTCACAATATCCTATACTGCATTCTTGTACATTTCAGGCACTTTCTTCCAATTTTTAAAGGTGATCAACAATAGATCATAGGTGTGTCCTAGTGAAGTCAAAAAACTCATATACATAGATGCTTGATCCTTGATCGGTTGTCTTGCTGCGTTGAATTCAAATTTCACTTTTGTTCCCTTCAGGTAGATTCCATATATGAGCTAATCGTGCCGACCACAAACCTTTCACCTAGAGGAGGAGGATTCACCTACGTATAAAAGATTATTTTTTGTATGTTAGACATTATATAAATAAGAACAATGGTTTGTATAAAATATAAAATACATGTTATACCTGCTAATTCAGTGAGAGCGTGGCATGGTGGATCTTGATCACCAACGGACTCGTCCTCAGTTATGTTCAAATGCCTACCACGGACCATGATGGTTATACTTGCACATAAAAATAGATAATAATATTATGAAAGAGAGACATAGCTTATCAAAATTAAATATTAACACTATCAAATAAAGAAATACCTAATTCAAATAGTAACACGATCAAATTGTCCCTAGTATGTTATCACATACATTTTTTTTCATCGTGCATTACATCAAGATTATGACATATAAGATTAAACTCCCAATAAGGTAGTTGAAAAAGTATACTTCTCTTCTTCCAAAATTGCACATTATCATCCCCAAATCTTCATTTTCGGCCATATTCTTTATTTTTCCCAAAAGTGACATTAAGGCCTTGGACTTATTGTAAAACATCTGAGCCCATAGGAGAAATAGGAGCCGGTCTATTCTTAATTATGCAGTTAAAATTTTTACTATCACGACGAAACCTATGGTCATGCTCTAATAATCTCCTATGGCCCATGAAACAAAACTTTTTACTCTATTTCAAGTGTTGATAATCTGTCTCATAATTTTAATGAGGGCAAGCAAAACATGAATGTGTACTCCACCCAGACAAATTATCTAGTCCTGGAAAGTCACTAATCGTCCATAACAATGTCGTATGCATCATAAGAACTTCCTTCCTTAATGCATCATACGTATCTACACATGTTTCCCATAATTCTTTCAATTCTTCTATCAAAACTTGCAAATACACGTTAATATTATTACCAGGATTTTTAGGCCCAGGGATAAGAGTAGAGAGAATCAATGATGTTTATTTTATGCACATTCAAGGATGCAAATTATATGGAATCAAAAGAACAGGCCACATGCTATAACTAACACTCATAGCTCCAAATGGGTTGAAACCATCACTAGCCAAACCAAGTCAGACATTACGTGGTTTGGATAGAATTCAGTATGTCTAGAGTCAAATGATTTTCAAGCAGTCGAATCGACAAGATGTCTTAAAATACCATCTTCAATATGCTCTACATGATGCCATTTCATATCATCAGCACTTTTAGATGTCATGTATAATTTCTATAACCTTCCTTTTAAAGGAAAGTAACGCATCATTTTAGCAGCTTTTGGCTTTTTCTTCTTTTTTCCTTGAGATTGAGATGTACTCTCACCCTCCTTGCTTATCCACCTTGAAGTACCACAAAGAACATGATTTTTCATGTTCTTTGTCTTTCCAATATAATATGCAGTCATTTGGACAAGCAAGTATCTTTTCATACCCAACAACCAACTTTTTTATAATCTTTGCAGCTTCATAAAATATTTTTGGCAACTCTCATCCAGCTTTACGCATTAACTCAAGCAACCCTAATAGTGCCCCATTACTTAATCCATGAAGACACTTGGAGTGGTAAAGATGCACAATAAATGAGAGTTTTCAAAAACTTTTGCATCTTGGATCATTCACCTATGTGTGTTGAGCATCATTTAGTTGCTCATTCATATTATTAGTAGTTGATTCTGTTTGCAAATCATTTGTTCCTCTCTCATTACCCACAACTCTGAATGCATCATGTAACAAGTCATGCATATTGTCATCACCAGCTTCATACACAGATGTATGGTTCACATTTCTTTCATTAAGCTCTTCTCCATTTGAATTTTGCAATATGGATTCACTATGGAAAAGCCAACGTGTATAACCAATGCAAAACCCATTGCACACCAAGTTCCCATTCATACTCTCACTATTCATCCTCGGCGTATTCACACAATATTTATATAGGACACAAAATCTTACCTTCTACAGAAGCTCTTTCGCAAGCAAAATCAAGAAACTCCTTAACTCCATTAAGGTAATCTTGACTGACTCAAGATTTTTCAATCCAACTTTTATCCATATTAAAATCAATATGAACACATTATAATAGATAGTTCAATACAATGAAAATCAAAGTCACAATGAAACCAAAGTCACCCTACATCTACCATTTCGCATAAGGTGTTAAAATCTAGTAACATTCCCATAGTTAAACAAGCACCAAATTTTTGTATTGTCTATAAAAAAGGGAAGAACCATACATTACCCTGAGAAGGCCTCCAATGGACAAAAAAAGTAGCAGCAATTGTATTTGCTAAGTCTTTTATTTTAACTATGCGCAAAATGCAGCAAAGCAAATACACACAAATGATGCGTCCGATTTCTATTTCCTAAATTTTCAAGTTAAAAACGTTAGTGAGAACAACATACTATCAATAAACAATAAAAAAGATAAGAAAATGAAGAAACTACCATACATTGACAACCTATATTCACAAAGAAGGAAGAAACAAGGGAAATATAAAATGCAGCAACATGTTGTCTGTTATTGATCTTCCCACACCAGCATTCCCCGTAGAAATAACATCACTAAAATAATAAAGATTGTCTTAAATTTCATCTACAGTAGTGAGAATTGTAGAGGTTGAGAGTGGACCAGAGTTTTAGTATCTACCTTTTGATCGTTTAGGAGCTCAAGGTGGGGGAGTTTACAGTGGAGGAGTTTACGGCAAAAAATTACGGTGGAGAAGCACGGAGGTTCGCATCGCCTGTTGCCAGGAGAGAGGGGGAGACCGGCGGTTGGCATAACCGCCACCGTAAAACTGTCAGGGAAAACCATTTTTCATGTAGTGGCATTATAGAATGCATGGTTGATCGTGCAAGGACAGATTGTAACATTGTTACAAGCTGAAGACTAGAACCAAGAGCAAAAGGAGCAGACGCGGCAGTAACTAAAACTAGTAGCCACACATAACGCCTGTCACGGAAACTCAGAAGCTACTTCGCATTATAAAGGGAAATGAATAAAAAATGAGAACCCCAGCCAGTCACGGAGCGGGCAGTAGAAAGGATGTATGAGTGGAAGATGCTCGAGATGAGGAAACTAGGAGCAAGCGAAGTAGCAGATCTAGAAACTTTAACTCGCTCCCCACTGTGCCCAGAAATCCTATCCGCTCCGATATAGAAGAAATTTCTGGGCCCCAAGTTTAAATGCTACAAAGGGAAGTCAAATCTTGTTGACCACCTACGTCATTTCAAGCAAGTGATGGCACTTCATCAGTAGGAGGATGAACTGATGTGGCGAATGTTCCCAGCTAGTATGGACAGGCATGCGCTAAAGTGGTACATCTCTTTACCTGCTTGCTCATGATGATTACAATTAAGAAAGGTGAATCATTGCTGGAGTATACGCATCGTTTCAAAGATGAAATGACCAAGGTGGAAAACGGTGATGATCGTGTGGCTAGATTGGCATTCAGATGCGGCCTAGATCTCAACTCTCAACTATTCGAAGATCTATCCAAGAATAATCCCCTCACCATGGCAAAAACCTTCCTCTGATCATAGACGTACACGCCCCTAGAGGAAGAAAAGAAGAGCGTTCAAAAGTTGATTGAATAACGGAATCTGGTGCATCACAAGGAGGATAGTAAGTTGAGAATAGGAAAGCGTAGATCAGAACATCCTAAAAGGAATGAAGATGAGCCCCAGCCCTCATTTTTTTCAAATTAATTTTTTTTTATTTTATTAAATTAATTTTAAGGATTATTTGATAAATTAATTTTATTTTAAATATATTTTTATTAAAATAATCTCAAATCAAATTTTTTAAGGCTCATAAAAATTAATTATTAATCAATTAATTTAAGGTTTAATTACGGTACAATTTTAAATTCGAACATTGATATGTTATATTTTGAGATGAATGAATTGAAGCAACATGTCGTGAATGTGACATCTCTTGTGTGTGTAACTTATGTGAATATTTACTAACCCAAGGAATGTAAATATTTGACAAAATTATACGTGCTTATGTGATAATAAATATGTGATGATTATTCAGTTTTACATGTAAACAAGATATCGATCTATAGGAAGGTTTCTTGTTTGATCTGTTCTTTATTATCAGTATTTGATTACCACACCAAGGTATCACTTACAAGTTATTAATTTTAGCCAAAGTCAAAATATTAATGGAGTGTCTGGTGTACTGAGATGCGGTTTACTTTTGTTTGAATTTATTATTATTATTTGATATTTATCTGAGCTTGTAGGTTTGTTAATTGTTCTCTATTAATTTACTACACAAGTTCATGCCAACATCAAGTAAATAAAGCGTTAAATGGCTCAAACTTCTAGTCCTAGAAAGATAATTTCTTGATAGTTCTTAGAGTTATGGATGTTGATCATGCATTAAGGACTGATTCTCCTTCATCACTTACTGATAAGAGTACATTTGATGAAAAGAGGGATATAGAAATATGGGAGAAATCAAATCACATGTGTACACAGATCATAATGAAGGCCATGTTGGGCATAGTGCCCTCAAATCATGTGTTTAGACAATTTTATTATAAAATTAATGAAATTACATTTTTCTTATCATTGTTTTTTAAATTATTGTTGAATAATTTATATATAAATATCTAAAATTTTATACTCATTAATGAGACTATGATCTTGTATAAGTACGAGAGCATTCAGATCATAGATAATGAATAAAATAGTCCACAATATACTGAAGTATGAAATCCTTAATGAATAGTTGTTAGTACGGTTCACTAAGCATTTTTTGAATGCATGTGATCTAGATCTGGATCAATTATGTGGATAGACATCTTAATGAAGATACTTAATATAATCAGATTATATAGGACTGGATCGATATGAATTAATATCTTTAGTAACTAATCATTTATAATAAAGATTCATTTTCTTAAAATCCAGCACGCCTCCACCGCGCAACGCCATCAATTCCAACAATTAGTATTAGAACGCTCATTATATATGTATACATTAAATGTTGTGTGAGTTTTTTGCATTATTCATTATATATGTTGATATGCATGAATGAATGGATGGTTATATTTTTTGAATGAATAGTTTAATGATGAATCGTTAATTGTATGGTGACTTTTGGATTTAGATTTTATTCTTTATTTTCCTTAGATCTTGTTTATGCGTTTTGCGGATAGGATTTTTTGTAATTGTTAATTTGAATATTATGTTGTAAAAATTACGTACGCAGAAGAGGAAGAACACACGACACGAACAAGGAGAGGAAAAGAGAAATAGGAATTTCGTTAAGGAATTCCAGTGCCGGCACCAGCAATATGATTGCCAGCACTGGTGCCACCAGCTTTCCCGCGGCAGAATTACCGCCAGAAAAATTGGTTGTATGTACACTGTAGCGTTGCACCAATTGTAGTGGGTCCTACTATAATGGCACATTTGTAAAAAATTTATTATTTTATGTGCACCCTAAAACCTAATAAGCCTTGACCTAGAATATATACATAGATATTACAGTGGCGCCGGCGGTAGCACCGTCGGAAGTGGATGGGCAGGAGGCAGCGACGGTGGGAGTGTTCCACTACCACCGCCACACTTCCACCACTGGCGGTAATCGTTGTGATTGCTTGTGTATGTTTCGGAAAAATCTTGATACTGTGTTGCCCTATCCTGCAATACTTCGCAAAAACCCTAATCCTATCATATATCTTTTAATTTTTGAAATTTTAAAGGGATAGTTACCCATTTTAATTTTTTTAAAATTAAAATTAATTGATTGATTGGGTTTGATCCAAGTTTGAGAAGTCATAAAATTATTTTTTTGACTAATCAAATTCAGTTAATTTTGAAAGGATAATTAATGAGTTTATTTAATTAAAAAAATATTTTATCCATTTGATCAAAGCTTGAAGATTATGAAGATAGACCTCTGGTGGAGAATGAACTATTTTGAAAATATGTAGTCTTAAAGTCCTTTTTGTAATTATTTATATTTTAAAAGGTTGTAATTTAGAAATACTCAATAGTCACTAGATTCATCATTTATTTATTAATTATTTATATAAATATTTATTGATATGATTGATAACATGACTATGCATTAGTCGATCACATACCATACACGAAACCACACACATTTTTTTATTTAATCATGCATATCATTAGTAGAAACATGATTTATTAGGACTCTCCTAATGTGTTTATATGAGTTTATTTGAGAAATCAATCGCTTGTAAACTACTAAGTGTTAATTAGTTAATCACATAACTCTAAAGGCCTTCGTAACCTTTAAGATAACCTTTGAGAAATCAATCGCCTGTAAACTACTAAGTGTTAATCACATAACTCTAAAGGCCTTAGTAACCTTTAAGATAACCACCATGAGGCTACTAGGAGTTACATGACAACTAGGATGAAGAGAGTACTTCTTTGTGTGAAGATATTTTGAACATGATCAAAATAATGCATGAGGTAGAAGTACATGGGGTTATAATTGATGAGCAAACTCAAGTCAGTATTATACTTGAATCAGTCACACCTACTTTTTCTGCGTTCACCACTGACTATGTTATAAACAAGTTGAAATTAAATAAGACCTAATTATTGAATGAACTACAGACTTTTGAGTCACTCAACAAGAGTATGACCAAAGAGGGCGAGGTAAATGTTGCTAAGCAAAAACCTTCTTCAACTGTTGTTAATAAAAATAAAAGAAAGAAGAACAATGGTAAGAATAAGAGTAAGAACAATGCTAAGAATAAGAGTAAGAACAAAAGAGGAAAGAAATCCAAAAAGTCACCCAAGGCCAAGAAGAATGAATGAGACATCAAACCCATGAGAAAATGTCTCCACTGTGGAGTTGAAGGTCACTGGAAGAGAAACTGCGGCAAGTATCTCTCTCAGTTGAAAAAGAAAGGTAAATGTGATTTACTTGTACTTGAAGCTTGTTTAGTGGAATATGATTTATCATCCTAGATATTGGATTCAGGAGCCACTAACCAAGTATGTTCTTCTTTGGAGATTATAACATCTTAGGATGAGACATATTAATCTAGATAGATTAAACCGGTTAACAAAGCATGGTCCTTTGAGAGAACTAAAAGTTGGGACTCTTCCTGTTTATGAATCTTGTCTAGAGGGTAAAATGTCCAAGAGACCTTTCTCTGGAAAAGGGCCAAAGAGCTAAAAAACCAGTTGAACTAGTACATGGTGATGTATATGGACCGATCAATGTATAAGCTAGAGGTGAGTATGAGTATTTCGTTTCATTTACTGACGATTACTCTAGATATAGTTATACTAACCTAATACATAGAAAGTATTAAACTTTTGGAAAGTTTAAGACTTCAAACCTGAAGCTGAAAAGTAATTAGGTAAATCTTTGAAAATGTTTCGATCAGATCGAGGTGGTGAATACTTGGATTTAGAATTCAAGGATTACCTGCTGAAGTATGACATTCTATTCCAACTCACATCACCTAGAACGCCACAACAAAATGGTGTTTTATAAAGGAGAAACTGAACTCTATTGGATATGGTTAGGTCAATGTTAAGCTACTCATCACTACCACTCACATTCTGTGGATATGCACTTCAAACGACAACCTACATTTTGATTGTAGTGGCTTCTAAGTCTGTAAGCAATACACCATTAGAGTTATTGGCTACAAACCTAGTTTGCGTCATTTCTGTATATGGGGGTGTCCAGCTCACGTTCTTAGACCTAAAACCAAAAAGTTAGACTCAAGGTTTGAAGTATGTATATTCACCGGCTATGCTCCAGAAGCAAGAGGTGAGTACTTTTATAGTCACAAGGATCAAAAGGTGTTTGAATCGACGAATGTCACTTTCCTTTTACACGACTATATGAAAAACTAAAAATCTCAAAGCAAAGTAGTTCTCAAAGAATTAGCATATAATGATATCAGACTACATTCATCATTAACTGATAAATGACAAACCACAGAAACCACTGTTCCTGTTCAGAAAACCCCGGTGTAACATCGTGGTGGGAGGTTTGTAAGATAACCTATTCAGTATGAACTAGAAGTACATGTCATAGTGTCTGACACTGATAATGACAATCCTTTAACCTTTAAAGAGGCGATGAAAGATCCTGAAAAGGAGAAATGAAAAGATGCCATGAACCAAGAATTGGAATCGATGTATTCCAATTTTACTTGAAAACTTGTAGATCCACCTGAAGATGTCAGGACTATTGGATGTAAATAGATTTTCAAGAAGAAAAGTAGAGACCTTCAGGGCACGTTGGTAGCCAAAGGCTATACACAAAGGGAAAGAATTGGTTATGAATAGATTTTCTCTCTTGTTGCAATGTTAAAATCCATTTCGCATTCTTTTATCCAGCCGCTAGTTTAGACTTTGAGATATAGAAAAAGGATGTCAAGACAGCTTTTCTAAATGGTTCTCTTGAAGAAAGCATATATATGATGCAACCATAAATGTTCATGAAAAAGGGAAAGATCATTAAGTATGCAAGTTACTTAAATCCATTTATGGATTAAAGCAAGCATCAAGATCATAGAATCTTACCTTTGATGAAATTAATAAAGCATACGGATTCAAGCAAAATGTTGACAAAGCTTGTGTTTATAAGTAGGTCAAAGATAGATAGTGGTTTTTTTAGTTCTTTATGTAGACGATATTCTGCTCATTGGGAATGATGTAGAAACTTTTTCGAAAGTAAAGAAGTGGTTAGTTGACAAATTCCAAATGAAAGATATGGGTGAGGCGGGCGATGTTCTAGGAATCCAAATCCTAAGGGATAGAAAGAACAAAATCTCGGTACTTTCTCATGCATCTTATATTAATATGGTATTGGAGAGATTCTCTATGAAAAATTCCAAGAAATGTCAACTAGCAACCAGACATGGAATTGTCATTTCCAAATAGCAGTCTCCTAAGAAACCTCTAGAGAAGAGGATATGAGAAAGGTTTTTTATGCTTTAGCTATCCGTAGTCTCATGTATGCAATGTTGTGTACGAGACCAGACATCTATTATGTAGTAGGAATTGTCAGTTGTTATCAATCAAATCCTGGTTTAGAACATTGGATTACACTAAAGCACATTCTCAAGTATCTTCAGAGAACGAGAAATTATATGCTTGTTTATTCAGGTGGAGACATGAACCCCACTAGATATATTGATTTGATTTTCAATTAAATAGGGACAGTCAAAAGTCAATGTCTGGATCAATATTCACCTTAGGTGAAGAGCTATAGTCTGGAGAAGTATCAAACAATCTAGTATTGCTGATTCAACTATGAAAGTGAATATATAACGGCTTGTGAAGCTAGAAAACAAGCCTTATGCTAATCAAGAAGTAGTTTCAGATGTGGACAAGCCATTAATCCTGTACTGTGATAAGAGTGGGGCAGTAGCTAATTCCAAAGAACTAAGAAGTAGCAAGAGGGGCAAGCACATCAAGAGGAAACATCATCTTGTAAGAAAGATCGTTCATTGAGGAGATGTGATTGTTATGAAGATAGCGACAGATCATCATCTAGATGATCCTTTTACGAAGACACTTTTTGCGAAGTGATTTGAGGACCATGTGCGAAATATGAAGTTGAGAGAGATGACACATTTACTTTAGGGAAAGTGAGAGATTATTGGGCATCGTGCATTCAAAGCATGTCATTAGACAATTTCAATGAAGTTATATTTTTCTTATATTTGTTCTTTCAAATTAATGTTGAATAATTTATATATAAATATATGAAAATTTCATATTCACTAATAAGACTATGATCTTGTATAAGTACGAGAGGATTAAGATCAAGGATAATGAATAAAATAGTCTGCAATATATTAAATTATGTAATCTTTAATGAATGGTTGTTAGTATGGTTTACTAAGTATTTTTTGAATGCATGTGATCTAGATCTAGATCTAGATCACTGATATAGATAGACATCTTAATGAATGTACTTTACATAATCAAATTACATAGGACTGGATTACTAAGTATTTTTTGAATGCATGTGATCTAGATCTAGATCACTGATATAGATAGACATCTTAATGAATGTAATTTACATAATCAAATTACATAGGACTGGACCGATGTGGATTAATATCTTTATTAACTTAACATTTATCATAAAAATTTAATACACATCAAATCTGATGATCATAAGTATATATTCGTATGAATCCTAAGTAGTTGTGAACTCCTATGCATGTCTACTAGATCTTTGGATTCATTCATTAATGGTTGTTTGTAAAACAGCTAGTGACTTTGTTTTGGAGATTAAGTGATATGGATGGCTGAGAACATGATCTTATAAGATTTGTAATCCAAGTTTTCCTAACGGATCGTATATTGATTTCCTAAAGTATTATTTCTGGAACTGAATGGTTATCGAGCTCAAATATACAATACAATTATAAACTGATCATTTACTAGTGAATTAATGGTACTTAAGGTTCAATGGGTAATTAGAAGGATAAAATGATAATTTTGACCAGCCCTAATTGAAGAACAATAATTGGATGACAGAACTACATGAAGTGATTATATCAACGGACTAAATGAGAATACTCTGTATATATTCAGTAATTATTAAGAGTGCAATTTCATATTTATAGTGGAGTAATGATGAAATTAATAAAAAAGGGAAGAACCATACCTTACCCTGAGAAGGCCTCCAATGGACAAAAAAAAGTAGCAGCAATTGTATTTGCTAAGTCTTTTATTTTAACTATCTACAAAATGCAGCAAAGAAAATACACACAAATGACGCGTCCGATTTCTATTTCCTAAATTTTCAAGTTAAAAACATTAGTGAGAACAACATACTATCAATAAACAATAAAAAGATAATCAAAGGAAGAAATTGCCATACATTGACAACCTATATTCAAAAAGAAGGAAGAAGTAAGGGAAATATCAAATGCAACAACATGTTGTCTGTTATTGATCTTCCTACACCAGAAATCCCCATAGAAATAACATCACTAAAATAATAGAGATTGTCTTCAATTTCATCTACAGCAGTAAGAATTGTAGAGGTTGAGAGTGGACCAGAGTTTCAGTAACTACATGTAGATCGTTAAGGAGCTCAAGGTAGGGGACTTTGCGGTGGATGAGCTTATGAATAAAAATTACGGTGGAGAAGCACGGAGGTTCACATCCCCTGTTGCAAAGAGAGAGGGGGAGACCGGCGGTTGGCATAACCGCCACTGTAAAACTGCCGGGGAAAACCATTTTTCATGTAGTGGCATTATAGAATGCATGGTAGACCGTGCAAGGGCAGATTGTAACATTGTAACAAGCTGAAGACTAGAACCAAGAGCAAAGGGAGCAGACGCGGCAGTAACCAAAACTAGTAGCCACACATAACGCCTGTCACGGAAACTCAGAAGCTACTTCGCATTATAAAGGGAAATGAATCAACAATGAGAACCAGCCCATCCAGCCAGCCACGGAGCGGGTAGTAGAAATGATGTATGAGTGGAAGATGCTCGAGATGAGGAAACTAGGAGCAAGCGGAGTTACAGATCTAGAAACTTTAACTCGCTCCCCACTGTGCCCAGAAATCCTATTCGCTCCAGTATAGAAGAAATTTGTGGCCCCCAAGTTTAAATGCTACAAAGGGAAGTCAAATCTTGTTGACCACCTACACCATTTCAAGCAAGTGATGGCACTTCATCAGCAGGAGGATGAACTGATGTGGCGAATGTTCCCAGCCAGTATGGACAGGCATGCGCTAAAGTGGTACCACTCTTTACCCACTCGCTCATGATGATTACGATTAAGAAAGGTGAATCATTGCTGGAGTATACGTATCGTTTCAAAGACGAAATGTCCAAGGTGGAAAATGGTGATGATCGTGTGGCTAGATTGGCATTCAGACGCGGCCTAGATCTCAACTCTCAACTATTCGAAGATCTATCCAAGAATAATCCCCTCACCATGGAAGAATAATCCCCTCACCATGGGAGAAACCTTCCTCTGATCATAGACATACACGCCCTTAGAGGAAGAAAAGAAGAGCATTCAAAAGTTGATTGAATAATGGAATCTGGTGCATCACAAGGATGATAGTAAGGTATGAAGATGAGAAGCAAGGTAACTTCAGGAAACGGCTAAGACTAGCTAGAGGAATTCACCCCATTGACTATCCCAGTAATTTAAATTCTTAAAGTTATCAAGGATGAACATTGGTTGAAATGTCCCCATCGCATTACAAAGGAGCTAGATCCGAGGGATAAAGATAAATATTGTCACTTTCATCGGAGTGCTGGTCTTGATACTCGGGATTGCTACCAACTTAAGGACTACATTAAGAAGCTCGTGCAGGAGGCACATTTGAAGGAGTATGTTCTAAGACGAGACCAACCAAGGAGGGATGAGAAGCAGTAACGCCCTAGGGATAAGGAACCATTGAGAATAGTGGACACTATCATCGCCATGAAAGAATCAGAAGGAACAACCAGGAAGGAAAGAAAAATATACTGTAAAAAACCCACCGTCGAAGTAAAAAATGACCGAAAGAAAGTAGTTGGAAGCGTGCCAATTATTTTTTATGAAGAAGGCAATGAACATGATGAACACAATGACGCTCTTGTGGGAACCATTCAGAATTGGAATTGTTTATTGCGGAAAGTGTTGATTGATGATGGAAGTGCTGTGAACATACTCCATTATTCAACGCATGAGAAGATGGCGATAGACGCTCAGAAGCTGCACGGCCCAAAACATTCACTCATAGGGCCCAATGGAACAATAACGTATTCTGAAGGAATTTTGTCACTCCTAGTATGGGCTGACCCATTTAACTACATCACTGATTTTATGGTCATTGATGCACGGTCGCCCTACAATGCGATCCTGGGAAGAACGTGGATTACAAGATGAGAGTTGTTTCGTCAACCTACTATGAGACATTGAAATATCCATTGCCAGATGGTGTACGCACCATATTAGGGGATCAAGCATCTGCCAGATGGTGCACAGTGTCGCACTTAACTCCATGAATAAGAACAATCCCCCTTCTCTTGAGAGCGGGCAGAAAAAATCTTAGAAATAGCAATTAGATGTGGATGAATCGAGCAAGAGCAACCCAAGGTATGAGGCCAGAAGTGAGACTGAACCCGTATATCTAGAAAGTGGGAGTGGGACTGTCTGAAGAAGAAAAATGAGAGCTCATCCAGTTCCTTAGAAAGAACGTGGATATTTTTGCTGCCACTACTGTGAAAATGTCAGGTGTTGATGAGTCCATAATTTGTCATAAACTAAATGTTGATCCTTTAGTAAAACATGTCAAACAGAAGAAACAGTCTTTTGCTCTCGAGAGAAAAAGGCAATAAAAGAAGAAGTGGAAAAGTTTCTCAAGGAGGGGTTCATCAGAGAAGTCAGTTACTCGGAATGACTGGCAAACATTGTAATGGTCAAGAAAAAGAATGGAAAATGGAGAATTGGAGTGGATTTTACGGACCTAAATAAAGCCTGTCTGAAGGATAATTACTCGTTGCCAAGAATTGATCAAATGGTAGATGCCACATCGGACACGAGCTCCTGAGCTTCATGGATGCTTATTCTGGATATAATCAGGTGAAAACATTCCATTAAGATTAGGAAAACAATATCCTTTATTACTGATTTTGGAATATATTGCTACACTATAAAGCTATTCGTACTGAAAAGTACAGGGTCAACATATCAAAGATTGGTTAATAAAGTCTTTGAGAAGCAAATCGTGAAGATGATGGAAGTATATGTAGATGATATGCTTCATGGATGCTTATTCTGGATATAATCAATGTTCCATTCAGATCAGGGAAAAAATCATTTATTATTGATTTTGGAATATTTAGCTACACTAAAAAGTTATTCGAACTGAAAAATACAGGGTCAACATATCAAAGATTGGTTAATAAAGACTTTGAGAAGCAAATCGGGAAGACGATGAAAGTATATGTAGATGATATGCTTGTCAAAGAAGATAGAAGGGGAGATCACACTCGTAACCTAGAAGAAGCATTCTCTACTCTGAGAATAAGCAATAATTAAACTAAATCTGGAAAAGTGTACTTTTGGAATCAACGGGAAAATTTTTGGGGCATCTAGTGAATAGTAGGGGAATGGAAATCAATCCAGATAATATAAAATCAATCATGGACATAAATTCACCAGAGACAAAAAAAAAGATCCAATGCTTAACAGGAAAGTTAGCACCTTTAAGTAGATTCTTGTCTAAGTTAACAGGCAAGTGCAGACTGCTCTTCGCCAAGCTAAAAAGGAATTTTAGATAGCAGTGGGACAAAGAATGTGAAGATTCTTTACTGAAAATCAAAGAGTACTTGACTTCACCTCCACTACTGTCCAAACCCTCACAGGGAGAAGAACTATCCATTTACCTTGCAGTGTCAGAAACTGCAGTAACTGCAGCACTCGCCAGAACAGAAGAATGGTGTCAAAAAGCCCGTCTACTTTGTGAGTAAAAGCTTTGCAACCACATAGGCTAGATGCGGGAAGATGGGGAAGTTGGTGCTGGCCTTGATGGTTGCTGCAAGAAAGCTCAGCCACTATTTTCAGGAGCACACCATAAAAGTGGGGACAAAATTTCCAATAAAGAGTTTATTGCACTCGCCGGATATATCTGAGAGACTTACGGTATGCTCCTCATACCACCATTAAAGCTCAAGTCCTGGCAGACTTCATTGCAGGATTTACTTACGATGACAAAAAACATGATTTAACGACGAAGGAAAAAGTAGAAGACACTTGGACTCTAATTCGTCGACGAGGGGTCCAATTATCGTGGAGTTGTTGTGGGAGTGGGAATCCAGACTCCGTATGGAGAAACTTTTGAACAGACTTTGTCATTTGGTTTCCAGGCGTCAAACGATGAAATAGAATACGAAGCATTGTTAGCTAGGTTGCGCCTCATGATTGAGTTCAAGGTAATTATGATAAAAATATTTTGCGAATCAATGTTAGTTGCTAACCAAATCATAAGAAAATACAACGGAAAAGATAGTCGGATGGCAGAATACTTATAGAGTGCAAAGGAAATGCTCTAGTTGTTCAAAGACCATGAGATTACGCAAATACCTATAGCATAAAATTCGACGGCAGATGCACTAGCTTGCTTGGGGTCATCAGCCCAAATTTCGTTTAGAAGAACAATAATTGTAGAGTATTTGAGTAAACCAAGCGCAAAGATGTATGTAAAAGCGGAACTCACAATGGAAAACAATGTGGATGATTGGAGGAAGAATGTAGTGCAATACCTACTCAATCAGAAGCTCCCAGCCGAAAAGCTCCAATAGCAGAGTGCTAGGTACACCATGATCATTCTCCAGTCCATACCTCAAATGTCTTTCCTTAACAGAAGCCCAATATGTAATGACCGAAGTACACAGAAGGAATCTATGGAAATCATTCCAGTGGGAGATTTCTAGCAAACAAGTTATTGAATGAAGGATACTACTAGCAAAAAATGCAAGAAGAATCAAAGTCCTTTGTGAAGAAGCGCGACAAATGCCAATGATACTCTCCCATACCAAAAATGGCTCATGAAGCATTAGAGACACTACTGAGCCCATGGCCGTTCACTAGAATCCGGGTGAAAATTTTTTGTGATGATCTCCAGATAAAGAATAGACTGTCAACTTCGTACTACCCACAGGGAAACAGATAGGCAGAAAGATCAAATAGTTCGATATTGGAAAATCTAAAAAAATTACTAGAAGTTGCCAAAAGGAAGTGGGTTGAAGAGTTACCATCGGTTCTTTGGGCATATCACACAACACCGCGAGAGTCAACCAGAGAAACATCGTTCGCTTTAACATGTGGTGTTGAAGCTGTGATATCAGTGGAAATTGGATGTCCCATTACGAGATCAGAAATGAACGAAGTTACCAACACCGAACGGATGACCGAAGGTCTGGACTTTCGATAGGAAAAAAAAGAAGCAGCTCTGATAAGGATGACCAATTACAATAAAAAAGGAGGAGCTATTTCCATAAAAGAGTCAGTGGACGGAAGTTCCAAGCAGGAAATCTTGTGCTAAAAAGGATTTTTCAGTCAAATGAAGGAAAATTGGGACCGAATTGGGAATGACCCTTCATAGTCAAAGCGGCAGTAAGAAATAGATCTTATTATCTAATGACGAATGAGGGTAGTGACTTGCCCAAACCATGGAATGCTTTACATTTATGTAAATATTATGTGTAATTATCTTTAAATAATGAAAACATTTATACCTGTGGTTTTTTCCCGTTAAAGGTTTTCCAAGTAAAATTATGGTGTTCATTATCTTTATAAAATGGAAACGAGCCCCTGAGCTTACAAAGAGATTAATTCCATAAAAGCTTTTTCTTTATAAAGGAAATTGAAATGGGCCCCTAAGCTCACTAAGAGCTTAAGTCCATAAAAGCTTTTGCTTTTTAAGGAAATAGAAACAGGCCTCTAAGCTCAATATGAGCTTATGTTCATGAAAACTTCTGCTTTCTAAAGGAAATGGAAACAGGCTCCTGAGCTCACTGAGGGCTTAAGTCCATGAGGAATGATGTCTGCAGCACTTCCCTCTAAAAGAAAACCAAAAAGGAAGGAAGTTATGAAAGGACAAGAAGAAGGGAGTCTAAAAAGACGGATATTCGGAAATGTAGAGGAGAAAAATCTACAAAGATTGCTAAGCAAAACACCTTTTTCATTGATTATAAAGAAAAATTACAATGAAAACCAAAAAGAGACAAGGAAAGAAAAAAAAAAAGAATCCTAGACTTCAATAACTTCAGGATCCCCTTCAGCGGCACCCTACTCAAAAGCGGAATAGGATTAGTGGCAAACGGTGAGACTTGAGCGGGAACATCTTCTGTTGAACCACCCACAGAGTCTTCAACTTCTGGAGCAAGGTGATGTTTGGGAGGACGGTTTACAAGTGCATCCCTATAGCCCATGCTATAGACCATGAGCTCCCCTTGCTCAAACAGAGCCTGATACTCAGCATCGGGAGCAGCCTCCCTCTCCATGGCTGCAGCTCTTACCTTTTCAGTTTCAACCCTGGCCAACTCAGATTCACCCAAGGCTTTCTTTGTGGTTTCAAGGGCTTCCACCAATCTATGTTCCTTAGTAGCAGTGACCTCTACATCATGTGCCATCTTCTCTAGAGATTTTTGAAGCTCGATCTTTCTGGCCACATATTGTTCCTTCTCAGCTTGAAGATGAGCATTCGCCGAGTTAACCAACAAAAGCTCTTTCCAGAGTTGGGCCCAGGCTTGATCACGCTGAGTGTGAAAATCTTAAAGAGTGCTGTAATGAATGGAAGCCTAAAAAAACAAAAAAATAAACAAAGTAAGAAAATTATACAACTTCTTGGAAAAAGAGGAGAAAAAGAAAAACTTACCCATATCAAGTAATGGCTTAGTCTACTCATAAGATTGCCGATTAGAAGCCTCCTCAAGATGTCATTATCAGAATGGGATTGAATGCGGTGGAGGATGATGTGAGAAAGTTTTGGATCATTCAAAAAGAAAACTGTCTCTGGGATAGGATCGCTAGAAGAGCTCATCAACTTCCACGGAGATGGTGGAGGAACTGCAGCATCTCTAGATCCCAAAGCAAGAGTGTCTGTAATAGTAACGGGCATAGTATAGGTTGAAGTATGAGTCTAATGAGGAGTCGGCTTAGAGCTCAGGGGAGTCTTGATCCTCACTAGAGGCGCGGTAGGAGCGTGATTACTAGTGATGGGAGCGGTAGCGGCAAGCTCTGATCGGGACGAACAAGAAGTGTCAATACAAGTCCTTTTCTAGACGGGACCCATGAATTTATTTCACAATATTTTACCCATTCTTATATCAACTGTAGCCTAATCGAATAACTCTTAATGATCGGAAGAGCTGCAACTGGAGTGGTTAGAAACTGAACGAAAAGAATTAGTGGGAATTGATGAAAAGCGTGCTAGAACCGGAATGGTAGTTAGAGTTGAAGATGATGACAGACCCGATGTAGAAGTGGAAGCTGAAGCGGCAGAATGGTTGAGGTCAAGAAGTACCTTCCAATCCCTTTCTTGCACTCGGAGGTGAATGGCAGTGGCAAGTTATCTTAGATTCTTTGGACAGATAGGGCTTTGGATTTTTCCTTGCTGCAGAAGAAGAAAGAAATACACATCATTTCAAAATAGAGGGAATGAATAGGGGAATAAACGAAACTAAAGGCAAGAACCGAAGCTCCGACAACTTACTAAATATTTACCATTTCTTGGGAATTGTCTAGCGGTCATCACTGCCCCAGTTTCAACCAACTAAGAATTATCCCTCTCCCAACTCTTATCTCATCTCGGGATCCCGGTTATTAAGCTCCCTCTCTTTTCAGATGAACGAGGGGCAAGGTAATAAATGTTGACTCAAAATTTCACTATGTAGAATTGAAGGAGTTCATCTAGCCCTAAACCAAATAGTACTTCCTATTCGAAGCATCTACACCTAGGAGGATGTTATAAGCGCTAGGGGTAAATTTTGAAGGAGCTAAACCTACTGTGTGAATGAACTGGGGGAAAAAATGAGAAAATGGAAGCTTAAGGCCTAGGGCTATGGAAATAAGGCTAAGAGTGATTTGGAAAGTGGGATTACATGGAATGCCTATAGATTCACTCCCTCCCGACGCATATAAAATGTCTGAAGGAAAAGTTTTTTTATAATGGGCCATAAATAGGTTAAACTCCTCTGAGTTTCTTACTAAGGGTATAAGAATATTCCATTTCTCCATAATCGAAGAAAATAAAAGAAGAAGAAGAAAGAAAGAGGATAATAACGAGAACTCACGAGATAGAAAACTGAAAGATGAAGGAAGAAACGGGGGAAGGAAACCTTATGTAAGTAACAGATTTCAAATGAAAGTATAGAACGATTTATTGGAATGGGGCAATTGAGGACTAAAGATAATGGAAATGTGATTGTTCGAGCTGACGGCTTGGGAGATATTAATGACGAGACAAGAAATGAAAAGACACGTGTAAGGCATCCTCTGAGTGGGAAGGTAAAGAGTTGCTCTGAAATGACACGTGTAAAGCACTCTCTATACGGGAAGATGAAAGGATGTCCCTGAATAGCACATGTAAGGTATCCTCTGAGCGGGAAGATGAAGAGTTGCTCTGAAATGACACGTGTAAAGCATTCTCTGAGCGGGAAGATGAAAGGTTGTCCCACAATAGCGCATGTAAGGTATCCTCTGAGCGGGAAGATGAAGAGTCACTCTAAAATGACACGTGTAAGGCATCCTCTGAGGAGGAAGATGAAGAGTTTCTCTAAAATGATACTTATAAAGCATTCTCTGAGCAGGAAGATAAAATGACAAAAGAATAAGGAAAAGACAACCATAAATGCTATACAAAATAGGAGGCGTAGAGTAATAATGTGCAATGATGTCAGAAAATTTAAATATTGCGAGTTAATTTTACTCTGTGATATTAAATGTAATAGGGGCAAATGTACAGGTAAAAAATCATCTGAGAAGCCACATAAGCAAGCATGACCGATCAGAAGTTGGAAGAGTGGATTGACACTGTGACCATGTAAAAAAACCCAGTAGTTGTTAGATTATATAAACTTAATCTGAAGTGATGAGCTTAATCTAGGAGGAATATTCTATTGATTCCTCGAGTTTATAAGGATTTAGCTAAATCTTGTAACTAATCAAGAGCCTATAAATAGAGGTCAATTGTAAGTTGATTGATTCAATACAAACTTAAGCAATTATACACTTGTTCTTGAGATCTCTCTCTCTCTCTCTCTCTCTCTCTCTCTCTCGCGCGCGCGCGCTCTTATTATTCTTATTTTTTTTTGTGAGTAAATTTTTCATTATAGAACTTCAAGATCGACACCAAGATTTTTCAAGTTAATCATCAAACTCACTAGGACGAATGTAGGCACGTAGAATAATTCAAAGACAGTTTTTCTGTCTCTAGATGTACTCAACACATGAAACCTACATATTTACTAAGAAGGATTAGTTTAGTGAGATAATCCTCTGATAGAATACGATGATTATTCTCACAGGACTTTTTTATTAACTTTTAATCTTAAAGAGTTTCACCCTGATTGTGTTCTCAACACTTTGACAGCAGTTCTTAACTTATCCAACCTACCCTAAGGCCATTAGAATAATATTTATATATAATTTTTAGGCTCATCAAATTTTTAGGGATAATCTGAAAATAATATTTAATTTTAAAATTACCATTGTAGGGGGACCCACTGTAATTTGTGCACAACTTGTCGTGAGCCATCACAGTGCCTCACGACACTGTGTCACGGCATTACTGTTGTGCTTTGTGGCAATACGGTATTTCATTCCCATTACTGTAGTGTCACGTGCTACTACAATAGTTCATGTCAATCTATGATTCCCAATCAGCGATTGAAACGTGGTAATTATTACGATTTAAATATTTATTTTAATAAGATAAATATCCATATATCATTTAATTCAAAATTAACTTATCTGATTATCCCTATCAACTAGCTTATCTATTAATTCACAAATAACAGATTTAGTTGATTCAAATTTTGAATTATTATCTAAAAAATTTAACATTATCCAATTTCACAAATTAGATATACTGTCTCACTTATCGATCATTAAAAAATCAATCGATATAACTATTTATATTTAATTTTCACAAATTAATATAAGTAATTTAATTAATTAATTTCTAATTAATTATTCACATAAAATTATCTCATATTTATGTACTTGCCCCATAATAAAAATTCCTTTTGCAAGTCAATCATTTTCAAATGTCCTAAAATATTCACACCCTAAACTGGGTAGTAGAGAGGTGACTTGGGGACCATGAACCTATAATCTTAAGCACCAATAAATCAGATTATTAATTAAGGAATTGCTCTTTGAAATTATAGAATGTATTTACAGAGTATTCTCATGTAGTCCATTGATATAATCATTTCATGTACTTATGTCCTATAATTATTGGTTCGTAAACTAGAGCCAGTCAAAATTACTATTTTACTCTTTTTATTACCTCTTGATCCCTAAGTACCATTAATTCACTACTTAATGGCTAATTTATAATCGTATTACAAATTTGAGCTCAATAACCATTCAGTTTCAGAACAACACTTAAGGGAACCAATATACAATCCGTTAGGAAAGCTTGGATTCTTAATCTTGTAAGATCATGTTTCCAGCCATCCACATCACTAAATTCCCAAAATAAAAGTCACTAGCCAGTTTTACAAACAAAGCTTAACAAGTGAATCAAACGATCCATTAGACATGTATAGGAGTTCATGACTACTCAAAATTCAGACTGATTTATATATGATCATCATATTGATGTGTATTAAATCTTTGATGATAATCGGCAAGTTAATGAAGATATTAATTCACATCGATTATATCATATATAATCTTATTATATAAAGTACATTCACTAAGATGTCTATCCACATTACTAATCCATATCTAGATCACATGCATTCATAATGCTTATTAAACCGTACTAGCAACCATTCATTAAAATTTCATACTTTAATATGGTACTGACAATTTTATTCATTATTTATTATCTTAATCCTCTCGTACTAATACGAGATCATAGTCTTGTTAATGAATACGAAATTTTCAGATATTTATATAAATTATTCAACAATAATTTAAAAAGAAGAATTATAAGAAAAATGCAATTCCATTAAATTTCATTTTAAAATGTCAATACACATGCTATGAGTACATTTTCTTGAACAATCTCCCACTTGCCCTAAAGCAAATGTGGCATCTCTTTTAACACCATGTCACGCACATGACCCTTAACTGACTTTGTAAGAAGTGTCTTGGTAAAAGGATCAGCCATGTTCTGATCTGACGCTATCTTTATAACAGTCACATCCCCTCGATGCACGATCTCTCTTACAATATGATATTTCATCTCTATGTGCTTGCCCCTCTTGTGACTCCTTGGTTCTTTGGAATTAGTTATCGCCCCACTTTGTCACAGTAAAGGATCAGTGGCTTGTCCATATCTAGAACTACTTCCAAATCAATATAAAACTTTCTAAGTCATACTTCTTATACTGTAGCTTCACAAGCCGCTATATTATTCAGCTTCTATAGTGGAATCTGCAATGCTAGATTGTTTGATACTTCTCCAGAGTATAGCTCATTCACATGGGGTGAATACTGATCCAGACATCGACTTTCGACTATCTTTGTCTAATTAAAAATCAGAATCAATATGTCTAGTGGGGTTCAGGTCTCCACCTGAATAAAAAGTATATAATTTCTCTTTCTCTTAAGATACTTGAGAATGTGCTCTACTACAATCCAATGTTCCAAACTTGGATTCGATTGATAACGACTGACAATTCTCACTACATAACAGATGTCTGGTCTCGTACATAACAAGAAATACATGAGACTACCAACAGCTGAAACATAGGGAACCTCTGTCATATCCTCTTCCTCCTGAGGTGTTTTAGGATATTTCTCCTTAGATAGGATAATTTCATGTCTGGTCAGTAGTTGATCTTTCTTGGAATTCTTCATAAAGAATCTCTACAGCGTCTTATCAATATAGATGCCTAAAAAAGAGCCAAGAGCTTATTTTTTCTATCCCTTAGGATTTGGATTCCTAGAACATAGTTGGCCTCTCCCAAATCTTTCATTTAGAATTTCTCACTTAACCACTTTTTTACCTTTGATAAAGTTTCTACATCATTCTCAATGAATAGAATATTTTCAATATAAAGAACTAACAAAACCATTATCTTGTCTTTGATGTATATATAAACACAAGCTTCGTCAACATTTTTCTTGAAGCCATATTATTTAATAATCTCATCAAGGTATTATTCCAAGATCTAGATGCTTGCTTTAATCCTTAAATAGATTTAAGCAACTTGCGTACTTTTTTATCTTGCCCCTTCTTCACGAACCCTTCTAGTTGCATCATATAGATGCTTTCTTCCAGAGAGCTATTCAGAAAAGTTGTTTTGACGTCCATTTATCATATTTTAAAGTCTAAACTATCGGCAATGGACAAAAGGATGTGAATGAATTTTAGCATGGCAACAAGGGGAGAATGTCTCTTCATAATAGATTCATTCTCTTTGTGTATAGCCCTTGGCTACCAGTCATGCCTTGAAAGTCTCTACTTTTCCATCTGCAACTCTTTTCTTCTTGAAGATCCATTTACATCCAATGAGCCTGATATCTTCAGGTGGATCTGCAAGTTCCCAGAAGGAATTGGTATACATCGATTCCATTTCCTGGTTCATGGCATCTTGTCATTTCTCATTTCTAGGATCATCCATCGTCTCTTTAAAGGTTAATAGATCATCCTTATTAGTGTCAAACACTAGTACATGTGCCTCTAGTTCATAGCAAATAGGTTGTTTTACAACCCTCCCACTACGACGTTGCACCGCAGTTTCTTGAACCAGAACGGTGGTTTTTGTGGTTTGTCATTTATTAGTTGATGATGAAAGTGGTCTGATCTCAGACATTAATTCTTCAAGAACTACTTTGCTTCAAGGTTTTTAGTTTTCCATATAGTCATCTTCAAAAAAGGTTGCATATTTCGATACAAACACTTTTAATCCTTATGACTATAAAGTACCCATCTCTAGTTTCTGGAGCATAGCTAACTAATATACAAACTTCAGACCTTGATTCTAACTTTTCAGTCTTGGGTCTAAGAATGTGAGCTAGACACCCTCATATACGAAAATGATGCAAACTTAGTTTGGAGCCATTCCATAACTTGAAAGATGTCTTGCTTATAGACTTAAAAGGCACTACCTTCAAAATGTAAGTAATCATTTGAAGTGCATATCCCCAAAAAGTGAGTGATGGTGATGAGTAGCTTAACATAGACCTAACCATATCTAATAAGGTTCGGTTTCTCCTTTTTGAAAAACCATTTTACTGTGGCGTCCGAGGTGCTGTGAGTTAGGATACGATGTGATACATCAACAAGTAAGCCTAGAATTTTAAATCCAAGTATTCACCACCTCGATCTAATCAAAAGGTTTTCAATGATTTACTTAGTTTCTTTTCAGCTTCAATTTTGTAGTCTTTAAACTTTCTAAAAGTTTCAGTCTTTCTATGCATTAGGTAAGTATAGCAATATCTTGAGTAATTATCAATAAAAATGATGAAATACTCATACCCACCTCTAGCTTGTACATTGTTCGATCCACATCACTATATACTAGCTCAAGTTGCTTCTTGGCTCTTTGGCCCTTTTCTGTGAAAGGTATCTTGGTCATTTTACCCTCTAGACAAGATTCACAAATAGGAAGAGTTCAAACTTTTAGTTCTCTCAAAGTACCATGATTTGTTAACTTGTTTAAACTATTTAGATTAATACGTTAGTTTTAGGTTTTGCTATTTTGAATAATTCAAAACTTATTTAATGCGTGTTCATTCGGTTTAAGCATATACAGTTCGTTTATAACTTTAACATGACAAATATCGAATCCATTCTTAAAAATAATAAACTCTTTAATAATAAAGGAAACTTTGAGTAATTGTTCATGCAAAAGTGAAAGAGACGTCAAATTTCTCAAAAACCCAAGAATATAATAAATATTGTTCAAAACTAAATAAATATTACCAAAAAGTAAATGGATTGTCCCTAATGCTTTAGCTGAAATGAGCGCACCACTATCAATTCTCATAACGACCTCGTCATAAGCCAGCTCCTTTGACGAATCAAACATCTGCAAAAAAGAACATACATGATTAGTAGCTCCTAAATCAAGTATCCAGGATGACAAATCATATTCCACTAAACAAGCCTTCACGAACAAGTAAATCATATTTACCTTTCTTTTTCAGCTCGGAGAGATACTTATTACAGTTTCTCTTCCAATAACCTTCAACCCGACAATGGAAAATTTTTCCCTTGGGCTTGTTGTCATTCTTGTTCTTCTTGACTTTCGACAATGTCTTGGCTTTCTTCCATTTTTTTTCCTTACCTTTTCCCTTACCATTGATCTTCTTCCTCTTGTTACTTTTAAAAATAGCAGAAGAAGGCTTTTGCTCGGTAACATTTGTCTCCCCCTCTTTGGTCATACTCTTATTGAGTGACTCAAAAGTCTATAGTTCATTCAATAATTGGGTCATGTTGAATTACAACTTGTTCATTATATAGTTGATGGTGAATATAGAAAAAGCAGGTGTGAGCAATTCAAGTATAGTGCTGACTTGAGTTCGTTCATCAATGGTCGCCAATGTACTTCTGCCTCATGCATTATGTTGTTCATGTTCAAAACATGTTCACGCACAAAAGTACATTTCTTCATCTTGGTCGTCATGTAGCTCCTAATAGCCTCATGACGACTTTGATCAGACTGCGACCCAAAAATCGCCTATAGAGATTCCATAATCTCATAGACAGTCTCCATGCTCTCATGCTTGGTTCTCAGAACATCATTCATGCTCACAAGCATGTAGTACTTCACTTTGTTGTTGGATTGAATCCAAGCATCAAACTTGTCCATAACATTCTTAGGGGCATTGGCAGCGGGCTCCTTATGACATTCCTCGATAAGAACAAATTTGTGGTTCTCACAAATTAGCATCGAGTTTAAATTTGATTTTCATCTTATGAAATTTTCACCATTCAATTTCTCAAGTGCAAGTAAAATAGTAATAGGGTTGCCTATGGTAGTATAATAATAACTGAAAAAGAAAACATACATAATTCAATATAACTGAAATAAATATCCAGAATTTGGAAAGTAAACGTGATGCATGAATGTAACATATTAAACACATAAATTTATCATTTAGTAATCCATGATAAGACAACCTAACAATTAATTAGCCACCTTAGGGTAAGTTAGATTAGTTTTAGACTGTCTATGAGACATTCTCATCCTTATTAATTTAAATTTAAAATATCTCATATTTTATTCTTTTAAAAATAAGGTATCGCTGATTTGGTCAACTCACAATTATCCACTCAAAGCTTAATTATGATTTTGTGAGTGTAACCCATTATTTTAGATTTCATGACTTGATTCAGAATATGTCACTTAAAATTCGATCAAAACTAAACTACATCACTTAGTCATATCTTCTAAAGAAGTCCAACATTGGTTTGATACAGCTCAAAGCCGTCCTTAGGGGAATGAAAAGAAAGCCATCTTGAGGCCCTCACTGTACCTCACGGTGTTGTACTAATAATGGAGACCATATGTTACATTAACATGTCAACATTCTCTCACTCACTATTTTTAGGATAATGTGTTTTTCTTTTAACAAATCAATTCATTCTAAATTAATTACTAGTTAAAATAACAACTCTATGAATGTTAAGTTAATAATTAATTAAATCTCATTGGTCTAAGTTCATTTAACCTTCTAAAGAGCATAAGTCATTATTAGGTGAACTTAGATTACTAATCAATTACATTCGTCAAACTTTAATAAAACATTTTTACTAAAGTTGGTTATCCCAAAGGTTACTATAGCCTTTAAGACAATCTTAATAACTAATTAAAACCTAGCAGTTTACATGCAATTGATTTCTCAAAATAATTCATATAAACATATTAGGACAATCTTAATAAATTATGTTTCTACTGATGAGATGCATGATTAAATAAAACTCTGTTGGGGTTTCATATATGGCATGTGATTGACTAATGCACGGTCATGTTGTCAATCATATCAATAAATATTTATTTAACAATTAAGTAAAATAATAATGAAAAGAGTGACAATTGGGTATTTCTAAATTACAACCACTAAAATAAAGAAATAAAATTACAAAAAAGGACTTTCAAGATTACATATTTCCAAAATATCTCCTCCACATGATGTTCGTCTTCATAATCTGCAAGCTTTGAACAAAACCATTTTAATTTGAATGAACTATTTTTCTTAATTAATAAATTATCACTATAATTATCTTTTAAAATTATTGAATTTGATTAGTAAAAAAAATTTATTGACTTGGTCAAACTTCATTTTCATAAAATTAAAAATTAATTTTAAATTACATTAATTTCAAATTTTAAAAGATAAAAGATAGAGTTATTTTTCATAAAACTCTACAGTGATAGGGTAAATTGGTATCAGAGTTTCTAAACTCTCCTAGCTGTGACAACAACTGGCACTGACGACTGGAGTCTCCCATCGCAGCCCTCACCGCCGGCCAACCCCAGCTGCCGTTGACCACCGCCACCAGCGCACTGATCCACTGTCAATAACGGCGGCGCCGCCACCAGTGTTAATTTTCTAACGAGCTCGTCGCCGGGGTCGATTTTTCCAGCTGTGCCGGCGCCATAATTTTCTAGGAATTCCTATTTCTTTTCTTTTTCCTCCATGTTCATCTCGTGCATTCTTCATCTTCTCGTGATCAGAATAATTATATTTTAATATTTAAAATAAAAATACAAAAATTCCTACAGCCCAAAATGGCTTAAACAAGATCTAAGGAAAAATTAAAGAACAAAGCATAATCCAATAATCACCATACAATTAACGATCCATTATTTAACCATACATTCAAAAAACAAAACCATACATTCATTCATACATATCAAATATATTACGAATAATGCAAGAAAACCCACACAATATTTAATATACAAATATATAATGACCGCTCTGATACCAATTGTTAGAAATGCAGCGCTCGCAAAGCGGAAGCGTGAGGCTTTTATATTTATTAAAAATGTATCTTTTTTAATAAAATAAAATAAAAGCGAGACAATGGTTTCCAGGATAAAAACTTTTATTAAAAAACTCTTTTCAATCAGGATCCATTATATATTTATATATTAAGTCTAAAACATATATGAATATGAATCATATACTTCTTATAATCTATATAAAGTATCCTGACAATTCAATGATCCTACATTCATGCGAGAAACGGATTTCAAGATCCACACCAAGATCTTTCATGCCAATATTAAGATGCACTAGGATGTGTGTAGGCACGGAGAATAATTCAAAGATATTTTTTCTATTTTTAGATTGTACTCAACACATGAGATCTAGAGATTTAATAAGAAAGATTACAATCCTTTGAAAGAATACGACGATTATTCTCACAAAACTTTTTGATTATCTTTTAAACTCAGAGAGTTTCACCCTAATTGTGTTCTCAACACATTGACCAACAGTCCTCAACTGATCCAACCAACCATGAGGCCAATAGAATAATATCTATATATAATTTCTAAGCTAATCAGATTTTTAATGATAATCTGAAAATAATATTTAATTTCAAAATTACCATGGCAGTGGGACCCACTGCAATTTGTGCACAACTATAGTGTCATACGGCACTGTAGTTGCCTTGAGCCATCACTGTGCCTCATGGCACTGTGTGTCACGGCATTACTGTCGTGTCGTGTGGCACTGCATTATTGCACGCTCACTATTTTAGTGCCATGTGGTACTACAGTAGTTCATGTCATTCTCTGATTCCCAATTAGTAATTGACATGTGGCAGATACTATGAATTAAATATTTAGTTTAATCAGATAAATATCCACATACATTTAATTCAAAATAACTTATTTGATTATCCCTATCAACTATCTTATATGTTAGTTCAGAAATAACAGATTTAGTTGATTCAAATTTTAAATTATTATCTAATAATAATTTAACATTATCTAATTTCACAAATTAGATATACTGTCTCACTTATCGATAATTTAAATTAATAAAATTATTTAAATAATTAATTCTTAATTAAGTAATTGCACATAATTATATCATAATTATGTTCTTGCCTTGGAATAAAAATTCAATTTATAAGTCAGTCATTTTTTCATATTCTGAAATATTCACACCCTATACTGCGTAGTACAGGGGTGACTTGGGGATCATGGACCTATAGTACTAGACTCCAATAAACCATATTATTAAGTAAACTATTTAATTAAATAATCTTATTTATTAATCTCATTATTACTCCACTATAAATATGGAGTTGCACTCTTAGAGATTATAGAATATATTTATAGAGTATACTCGTGTAGTCCATTGATATAACCATTTCACGTAGTTCTGTCTTCAGAATTATCATTTTACCTTTTTAATTACCTCTTGATCCTTAAGTACCATTAATTCACTAGTGAATAGCTATTTATAATTGTATTATAAATTTGAGCGCAATAACTATTCAGTTCCAGAATCAACTATTAAGAGAACCAATATTCGATCCATTAGGAAAACTTAGATTTCAAATCTTGTAAGATCATGTTCCCAACCATCCACATCACTAAATCTCCAAAACAAAATTCACTAGCCTGTTTTACAAACAAGGCTTAACGAGTGAATCAAAAGATCAAGTAGACATGCATATGAGTTCATTACTACTCAGGATTCAGACTGATCTACATATGTTCATTAATTTTTATGTATATTAAATCTTTATGATAAACAGTAAGTTAATAAATATATTAATCCACATCGGTCATGTCCTATATAATCTAATTATATAAAGTATATTCATTAAGATGTCTATCCACATCAATGATACGAATTTAGACCACATGCATTCATAATGTTTAGTGAACCGTATTGGCAACCATTCATTAAAGATTTCATACCTTAATATGTTTCTGACAATTTTATTCATTATCTATGATCTTAATTTTCTCATACTAATATAAGATCATAATCTCATTAATGAATATGTAATTTTTAGATATTTATATAAGTTATTCAACAATAATTTAAAAGAACAATTATAAGAAAGATATAATTTCATTAAATTTCATACTAATATGCCAATACATATTGTTGAGTGCATTACCCCCAACACATGATGCCTTATTAGGTGGGTGGCTGAATAGTCATGATATGTTTCTTAAACTGCCATCGCGTTGACATCCCTTTACCAAGTCGCATCTCTAACACTACACTCCTTCTAATGTATAAAGTTATCATTCTTTTGATTCTTTTTACTCTGCCCAAAAGTTTGATGAGCCAAAATCCTTTCAACCTCTTTAGTAAACTGGGGGAGCATTCTTTGCTTGGCAGTGCTCCCCATCCATAAAATCCTCATGAAAAGTCTTTTGAATACACAAATGGAAAGTAGGGTGAATCATAAACCTATGTGGTAGCCTCAATCGATATGTGACACTTCCCACTTTCTTAACATTCTCAAATGGTCATGATGGATGGAATTAATTCACGGTACACTATCTTGGTAGTAATTTTCTTCTAGATTTCTGGAGTAAGCTTCAATAATACTCTATCCCAAATTTGAAAATCCAGTACCCTTTGATGTTGACCTTCCCACTTTTTCACCCGCTATGCTCCTTAGACAAGGACTCCTTGGATTCTTCAACTAGTTCTTGTTTGCTCCTCGCAAAGTGATAAGTAGTAGGACAAGCACTTCAATGTCTCTATATGTCCACCTCTTGTGGAGTAATGGTTTTTGTCTGATCGATACCTCAATCAGACTCATCCCCATTGAAGAATAGTTGTGTATGTTATAACAAAATTGTGTCGCATAAAGTAAACCCGCGCAGTCTTTTGACTGATTCTCACATAATGCCTCAAATATTCTTCAATTACTGTGTCACACTCTCAGTCTGTCCATCCCCATGTGTGTGATTGTCTATGGAAAAGTCCAGTTTCAAGCCCATAGAGTTAAACAACAAAGTCCAAAGCCTTCTTATAAATCAAGCCTCATGTCTTTAGGTCATCCAAAATACTTCACCACCTACTTGAAGAATAACGCATTCGCCACATTCGCTGGGAATAAGAGCAGTACATAAATACATAATACATACTTAGAAAAGCGATCAACAAGGACAATAAACGAGCGCAAACCATCTACCTTTCAAAAAATGTAATGAGTTCCACCGACATAGACTTCCATGGCCGTTAAGGAAGGGATAGCGACTCCAATAACCATACTTCCTTCTTACGTTTTATCTTATCAGACTGACACAGTACGGAACTTTGCACATATGCTTATATCAACTCAGCCATCTTCGAGAAATAATAAGGACATGATAACTGCCAACATCCTTTCAACCCAGAGATGCCCTGCCCACCATGTATCATGAGTTTCCTTCATGGTCTCCCTTCTCAAACCACCATATACAAGCACATATATGCTTCCACGAAGTGCATATATCAAGTAATCCATAAGCTAGTACATATACAAAACTCCCTACGAAGTGCATATATCATGTGATCTAGATTCGGATCACTGATGTGGATTGACATCTTAGTGAAGGTACTTTATATAATTAGATTATATAGGACATGACCGATGTGGATTAATATCATTATTAACTTACTTCTTATCATAAAGATTTAATAAACATCAAAACTGATTATCATATGTAGATTAGTCTAAATCATGAGTAGTCATGAACTCCTATGCATGTCTATTGATCTTTTTATTCACTCGTTAAGGTTTGTTCGTAAAAATAGATTCGTCAATTTTATTTTGGAGATTCATTGATATGGATGGCTGGGAACATGATCTTAGAAGATTTGAAATCCAAGTTTTCCAAAGAGATCGTATATTTGTTCCCTTAAATGTTAATTTTGGAACTGAATGGTTATTGAGCTCAAATTTATAATATGATTATAAATTGGTCGCTCACTTGGGAATTAATGGTACTTAAGGATCAAGAGATAATTAAAAGGGTAAAATGATAATTTTGACCAACTCTAATTTACAAACTAATAATTGGAGAAAAGAACTACATGAAGTGATTATATCAATGGACTATACGAAAATACTCTATAAATATATTTTGTAATTTTTAATTTCATATTTATAGTGGAGTAATAATAGAATTAACAAATAAGATTATTTAGTTAAAGAGTTTAAATAATAATTTAGTTTATTATAGCTTAAAATTATAGGTCTAAGCCCCCAAGTCACCTATGTACTACACAATATAGGGTGTAAATATTTCCGGACATGAGAAAAGGAGTAGCTTGCTTATGGAATTAAATTTCTGGAGCAAGTATATAACTATGAGACAATTATGTGATATTAATTAATTGAAAATTAATTAATAATATTATTTATTTTAATTTTTAGAAATTACAAATAAATAATAATATCGATTAATTTAATGTTGATCAATTAGAGAGAGAACATTTGATTTATGAAATTAAATAATATTAAATCATTATGAGATAATGATTTGATTTGGTTTATCTAATCTGTTAATTAACAGATAAGATAATTGATTGAGAGATCAGATAAGTTAATTTTGATGATATAAGATATTTATCTGATTAATATAAATAATAAATTATAGAATAATTGCCACATGGCATATTAGACTGCCACATGTCAATCTTTGATATTTGAATAAGAAATTGACAGGAGTTACTTTAGTACCACGTGGCACTATAACACGTGGCACATTGTAGTGCCATACAGCACACTACAATGCCATGTGGCGCTGTAGTGTTGCATCAATTATAGTGGGTCCCACTATAATTTCAAATTAAATAATTAATTTATTATTTACATCCAAAAAAATTGAAGGGGCCTTTAACCTAGAAGATACATATTGATAATATTTTATTGGTCTCAGAGAGCAATTACAAGTTATCCTAAGCTAAGTGAATAATCTGATCGATTAGTTATTAATCAAAGCTCTGTGAGTTCTATTATTTTCTCTCAGAGTTCTGTCTCAAATGGTCTTTGATACAAAAAAGTGTATCTCGCAGTCTATTGTTCGTGGGATTACAAGTTCGTTGATTGCAAGGATGCTTGATAAGACTACAAGAGGTATAACTTTTATTTTTATATGTCTTTGATATAATGTATAGATTTATAATGGATTCGAAAAAAAGTGTTTTCGTTTAAAAGTTTTTTTGGAAACCTTGGCGTCGCAATTGTTTTTGTTTTCAATCGATAAAGTTTTATTTTATTTTTTTAAATCACTAGGCCTCCGCCGCGCTCCGTCGCCAATTCTAAAAATTGGTATCAGAGCGGTCTTTAAAATTGTATACATTAAATATTATGTGGGTATTCTTACATTTTTCATTATATATTTCGATATGTATGAATGAATGGATGATTATAGTTTTTGAATGAATTGTTTAATGATGAATCGTTAAGTGTATGGTGACTTTTGGGTTTAGGCTTTGTTCATTATTTTCCTTAGATCTTGTGTAAGTTGTTTTGGGGCATAGGAATTTTTGTAATTTTTATTTTGAATATTATGTTGTAAAAATTTGGTAGTGAGAAGACGAAGAACGCACGAGACCAAAGAGGAGAATAAAAGAGAAATAAGAATTCCTTAAGGAATTCCCGTGTCGACGCCGGCACAAGCAATATAATTTTCGGCACTGGTACCGTCGGCTTTCTAGCAGTAGAATTCTAGCTGGAAAAGTCGGCGGATGCGGCGCCACCAGTAGTGGAGCTAGCGGCATCAACACCGTGAGGTATACTGGCGGTGGATGGGCAGCCGGTGGTGGGGGTGGGAGTGTCCCACGACCACCGCCAGCGGCAATCATTGTGATACACCCCGATGCCGTGTTACCCTATATCTGCGATGCTTCACGAAAACACTAATCATATCTTTTATCTTTTGAATTTTGACTTTTGAATTTTGAATTTGAAATTTTGAAAGGATAGTTATCCGTTTTAATTTTTTTGGAAATAAAAATTAATTAATTGATTGAGTTTGACCCAAGTTTGTTGCGTCATCAAATTTTTTATGTCTAATCAAATTCAATTAACTTTAAAATGATAATTACTGAGATTATTTAATTAGAAAAAATAGTTTATCCTAATTAAAAGGATTTTGATCAAAGCTTGAAGATTATGAAGATGGACCTCCGGTGGAGGAGCTATTTTGTAAATATGTATTCTTGAAGTCCTTTTTGTATTTATTTTTATTTTTCAAAGGTTGTAATTTAGAAATACTCAATAGTGACTTGGTTCATCTTTGTTTATTTAATTACTTTGAGAAATCAATTACATGTAAACTACTAAGTTTTAATTAGTTAAACTTGGTAATCACACCACTCTGAAGGCCTTAGTAACCTTTAGGATAACCGACTTTAAAAGAGTTTTATTAAAGTTTGATGAATGCAATTAATTAGTTTTTCTTAGTTCACCTATTTTTGATTTAGACTCTTTAGAAGGTTAAATGAACTTAGAATAATAAGATTAATAATTAATTTTATATCCATAGGATATTTTAACTAGTAGTTAATTTGAAATTAATTGATTAGTTAAAATAGAAAAACATTAATTATAAAATAGTGAGTGAGAGAAGGTTGACATGTCAATTTAACCTATAGTCTCCATTATTAGTACAACACCGTGAGATACAGAGAGGTCCTCGAGATGGCTTTCTTTTCATCTCCCTATGGAAGGTTTCGAACTGTATGAATATCAATATTGAACTTCTTAAGAATATAGAACTAAGTGATGTACTTTAGACTTGACCGACCCTAAGGCGAGATATTCTAAATCAAGTCACGGAATCTGAAATAATGGGTTACACTCACAAAATCATAATTAAGCTTCGTGTGGATAATTATGACTTGACCAAATAAGCGATACCTTATTACTAAAAGAGAAAATATGATAATGTCTCATAGACAGCTTAAAATTAATCTGACCGACCCTAAGGTTGTACATTAATTGTTAGGTTGTCTTATCGTTGTTAAGTGTTTGTACTTGACATGTTGCATTCACGCATCACCTTTAGTTTTCAAATTCTTGACATTTATTTTACATTGAATTATGTATATTCTAATTTATGTTATTAATGTCTACCATGGGCAAATCTATTAATGCTTTAATCGCGCTAGAAAAACTTAATGGTGATAACTTCATAAGATGGAAGTCGAAATTAAAATTGATGCTAATATGTGAGAACCACAAGTTTATTCTTACTAAATAATGTCCTGAGGAGTTCGTTGCCAATGTCCTAAAGATAAGTTTGGTGCTTGAATTATGTCCAACAACAAAGGTAAGTCTTACATGCTTGTGAGCATGAATAATGTTCTGAGAACCAAACATGAAAGCATGGAAACAACCTATGAGATTATGAAATCTCTACAGGCGATGTTTGGGTAGCAGTCTGATCAAAGTCGTCATGAGGCTACTAGGAGTTACATGAAAACTAAGATGAAGAGAGGTACTTCTACGCGTGAACATGTTTTGAACATGATTAACATAATGTAAGAGGCAGAAGTACATGGGGCTACCACTGATGAGCGAACTCAAGTCAGCATCATACTTGAATTGCTCACACCTATTTTTTCTACGTTCACCACCAACTATGTTCTGAACAAGATGAAATTCAACATGATCCAATTGTTGAATAAACTGCGGACTTTTGAGTCACTCAACAAGAGCATCACCAAGTAGGGTGAGGCATATATTGCTAAGCAACAACCTTCTTTCAATATTGTTAAGAACAACAAAAGGAAGAATAACAATGGCGATATCAAACCCAAGGGAAAAGTGTCTCAACTGTAGAGTTGAAGGTCACAAGAAGAGGAACTATAGCAAGTATCTCTCTGAGCTAAAAAAGAAAGGTAAATATGATTTACTTGTGCTTGAAGCTTGTTTAGTAGAATATGATTTGTCATCCTATATATTGAATTCATGAGCTACTAACCATACATGCTCTTCTTTGCAGATGCATGATTCGTCAAGGGAGCTGGCTGATGTGTTGGGGTTATGCCCTCAAAGCATGCGATTTGACATTTTGATATGAAATTTAATGAGAATTACATTTTAATGAAAGTACTTTATATAATGAGATTGTATATGACTGGACCGATGTGAATTAATATCTTTATCAACATGTCGTTATCATAAAGATTTTAATACAAATCAATTCGATGATCATATGTAGATCTGTCTGAATCCTGAGTAGTCATGATCTCCAATACATGTCTACTGGATCTTTTGATTCACTCGTTAAGGTTTGTTTGTAAAACAGGCTAGTGACTTTTGTTTTGGAGATTAAGTGATACGAATGGTTGTGAACATGATCTTATAAGATTTGGAATACAAGTTTTCCTAACGGATCGTATATTGGTTCCCTTAAGCGTTAATTCTGAAACTGAATGGTTATTGTGCTCAAATTTATAATAAGAAAATAAATTAGCTATTCACTCGTGGGTTAATGGTACTTAAAGATCAAGAGGTAATTAGAAGGTTAAAACGTTAATTTTAATCAATTCTAGTTTACGAACCAATACTCTGTAATTACAATCTATAATCTCTAAGTGCAATTTCATATTTATAGTGAAGTGATCATGAAATTAATAAATATGATTAATTAATTGAAAATTTTAATTGATAATCTAGTTTATTGGAGCTTAGGATTATAGGTCTATAATCCTCAAGTCACCTATGTACTATGTAGTCTAGGGTGTGAATATTTCAGGACATGAGAAAAGGACTTACTTGCAAAGGAATTTTTATTCTAGGGAAAGTACCTAATTATGGGACAATTATTTGTAATTAATTAATTACAAATTAATTAGTTGAATTATTTATGTATATATAAATATAATTTTCGGAATTTATATATATATAATTATCAACCTTTTCTAATTATCTATAAGTGAGACAAAATATCTAATTTATTAAATTAGCTAATTAAATTATTATTAGATAATAATTTGGATCAACTAAATCTGTTATTTGTGAAATAACATATAATTTAGTTGATAAGGATAATCAGATATGTTAAGTTTGAATTAACAAATATCTAGATATTTAATTTGATTAAAATAAATATTTAATACTCAGTAATTATCACATGTCAATCAATAATCGGGTATCAAAGATTGACATGGATTACTGTAGTGCCACGTGGCACTACATTAGTGGGTGTGCAACACTATAGTGCCACATGGCGCTACAGTGGTGCCGTGAGGCGTTGTGCTGCCTCACGGCACACTACAGTGCCCTGTGGCACTGCAGTTGTGCACATTAGTAGTGGGTCCCACTGTTGTTGGTAATTTTATAATTAAATATTATTTCAATTATCCTAAAATATCTAATCTGTAATTATCAAAAAATATATACAGATATTATTATGATGGCCTCAGATACACGAATCAATCAATCAGTTGAATGAGAGAATCAGTTCATCAATCAAGAGTTGAGAGAAAACACAATTTCTCAATGAGTGATTTTTCTACAATTAAAAGTTAATCGAAATCTCTAAAATAATAATCATCACGTTCTTGTAGAGAATCGTTTCACAAGTCCTTCTTAATAAATTCTATAAATCTCATGTGTTGAGTACATCTAGAGACATAAAAGTAACAAATGACAATAATTCTGAATTATTTGCAAATCATATTTAGAAGGTAAAATAACCAAGAGACCTTTCACAGGAAAGGGCAAAGAGCCAAGGAACCACTTGAGCTAGTACATAGTGATGTCTGTTGACCGATCAATGTACAATCTAAAGGTGGGTATGAATATCTCATCACTTTTATTGATGATTACTCAAGATATAGTTATACTTACCTAGTGCAAAGAAAGTCTGAAATTTTTGGAAAGTTTAAAGACTTCAAAGCTAAAGCTGAAAAACAGTTAGGTAAATCATTGAAATCCATCAAGATGGTGAATACTTGAATTTAGAATTCAGGGATTATTTGCTGGAGTGTGGAATCCTATCCCCACTCACAACACCTGGAACGCCATAGCAAAATGGTGTTACAGAGAGGAGAAATTGAACATTATTGGATATGGTTAGATCAATGTTAAGCTACTATTCACTATCACTTACATTTTGGGGATATGCACTACACACGGCAACTTACATTTTGAATGTAGTGCCCTCTAAGTCCGTAAGCAAGACGCCTAGTTTGCATCATTTCTGTATATGAGGGTGTCCAGCTCACGTTCTTAGACTGAAGATCAGAAAGATAGACTCAAGGTTTGAGGTATGCATATTCGTAGGCTATGATCCAGAGACTAGAGGTGGGTACTTTTATAGTCACAAGGATCAAAAAGTGTTTATTTCAACAAATGCAATCTTCCTTGAACATGACTATATGCAAAACTACAAACCTCGTAGTAAATAAGTTCTCGAGGAATTAGCAGCTGATGGGATCAGATCACCTTCAATTTCTACTAATAAATGACAAACCAGAGAAACCTCAGTTCCTGCAAAGGAAACCCTGGTGCAATGTCATAGTAGGAGGGTTGTGAGATAACCAGTTTGCTACGAACTAGAAGCACATGTCCTGGTCTCAGACATTGATAAGGATGATCCATTTTCTTATGAAGAAGCAATGGATGATCCTGAAAAGTTAAAATGGTAAAAAGCCATGAACTAGGAAATAGAATCATGTATACCAATTTTATCTGGGAATTTATAGATCCACCTGAAGATTTCAGGCTTATTGGATGTAAATGGATCTTTAAGAAGAAAATAGTTGCAGATGGGAAAGTAGAGACTTTCAAGGCACGGTTAGTAGCCAAGGGCTATACACAAATGGAGGGAGTCGATTATGATGTAGAAACTCTGTCAAAAGTAAAGAAGTGGTTAGCCATGAAATTCCAACTTGATGATTTGGGCAAAGTGAGCTATGTTCTAGGCATTCAAATCCTAAGGTATAGAAAGAACAAGCTCTTGGCACTTTTTCAGGCATCTTATATTGATAAGGTGCTGGAGAGATTCTCTATGGAGAATTCCAACAAAGGTAAACTACCGACCAAACATGAAATTTTTCTCTCCAAGGAACAATGTCCTAAGACACCTCAGGAGGAAGAGGATATGAGAAATGTTCCCCACGCTTCAGCAATTGGAAGTCTCATATATGTCATATTATGTACGAGACCGAACATCTGTTATGCAGTGGAAATTTTCAGTCGTTACGAATACAGGTTTGGAACATTGGATTGAAGTAAAGCACATTCTCAAGTATCTTAGAAGAACGAGAAACTATATACTTGTTTATTCAGGTGAAGACCTGAATCTTACTAGATATACTGATTCTGATTTTCAATCAGACAGTAGCAGTCGAAAGTTGACATCTTGATCAGTATTCACCCTAGGTGGAGGAGCTGTAGTCTGGAGAAGTATTAAACAATCCAGCATTATAGACTCCACTATGGAAGCCAAATATATAGCTGCTTGTGAAGCTGCAAAAGAAGTGGTAAGGCTTAAAAATTTCTATACTGATCTGAAAGTAGTTACAGATATGGACAATCAATTGATCCTTTACTGTGACAACAGTGGGGCAGTAGTGAATTCTAAGGTACTGAGGAGGGGCAAGCACATAGAGAGAAAATAATATCTTATAAGAAAGATCGTGCTTCGAGGGGATGTGATTGTTATGAACATAACGTTGGAACATAACATGTATGATCCTTTTACAAAGACACTTCCTGTGAAGTCATTTGAGGGTCACGTGCGTAACATGAGATTATGAGAGATGCCACATTTTCTTTAGGGAAAGGGTGCGATTATTGGGGGTTATGCCCTCAAAGCATGTGTATTGACATTTTGATATTAAATTTAATGAGCATTACATNTATATATATATATATATATCTGATAATTATATATTCATTAATGAAACTATGATCTTGTATTAGTAAGACATGATTATAATCATAGATAATGAATAAAATTATCAGCAACATATTAAAGTATGGAATCTTTGAATGGTTGCTAGTATGGTTCACTAAGAATTATGAATGCACGTGATCTAGATCCGGATCATTGATGTGGATAGATATCTTAGTGAAAATACTTTATATAATGAGATTATATATGACTGGACCGATGTAAATTAATATATTTATCAACGTGCCGTTTATCATAAAGATTTAATACACATCAATTTGATGATCATATGTAGATCAGTCTGAATCCTGAGTAGTCATGAACTCTTATGCATGTCTACTAGATCTTTTGATTCACGCGTTAAACATTGTTTGTAAAACAGGCTAGTGACTTTTGTTTTGGAGATTTCGTGATATGGATGGCTGGGAATATGATCTTACAAGATTTGGAATCCAAGCTTTCTTAACGGATCGTATATTGGTTACCTTAAGTGTTAATTCTGGAACTGAAAGCTCAAATTTATAATAAGATCATAAATTAGTAATTCATTAATGGATTAATGGTAATTAAGGTTCAAGAGATAATTAGAAGGGTAAAATAGTAATTTTGACTAGTTCTAATTTACGCACCAATAATTAGAAGACAGAACTACGTGAAATGATTATATCAGTGGACTACATGAGAACACTCTGTAAATACTATCTATAATCTCTAAGAGTGCAATTCCATATATATAAAAGAGTAATAATAAAATTAATAAATAAGATTATTTAATTAAAGAGTCTAATTAATAATCTGGTTTATTAGAGCTTAGGATTATTGGTCCATGGTCCATAAGTCACCTCTGTACTACTCAGTCCAAGGTGTGAATATTCCAAGACATGAGAAAATGACTTACATGCAAAAAATAATTTTATTCTGGGCCACGTACATAATTATAGGATAATTATGTGTGATTAATTAATTAAGAATTAATTAATTGAATTATTATGTGTGTGTGTATAATTTTTGGAATATATATACTTATCGATTTTTTTTAATTACCGATAAGTGAGACAAAATATCTAATTTGTGAAATTAGATAATTAAATTATTATTAGATAATAATTTGGATCAACTAAATCTATTATTTATAAAATAACAGATAATTTAGTTGATATGGATAACCAGATATGTTAATTTTGAATTAACAAATATCTAGATATTTCATTTGATAAAAATTAATATTTAATTTATAATACTTACCATGTGTCAATCACTGTTTGGATATCAGATATTGACAGGGACTACTGTAGTCTCATGTGACACTATAATAGTGGGTGTAAAACACTGGAGTGTCACATGGCACTCCAGTGGTGTCGTGAGGCATTGTGCTGCCACACGACAAACTGTAGTGCCATGTGGCATTGTAGTTATGCACAATAGCAGTGGTTTCCACTACTATTGATAATTTTATAATTAAATATTATTTCAATTATCTCAAAATATCTGATACGCCATTTTAAAACAATATACAGATATTATTGTGATGGTCTCAGATGTATGAATCAATAAAAAGTCAATCAATCGGTTTAATGAGAGAATCAGTTCATCAATCAAGAGTTGAGAGAAGAACATAATTTCTCAAGGAGTGATTCTTCTACGATTAAAAGTTAATCAAAATCTCTAAAAAAATGATCATCACGTTCTTTTTTAGAATCATCTCATTAAAGTCCTTCTTAGTAAAATCTCAAGATCTCATGTGTTGAGTACACTAGAGACATAAAAGTATCTTCGTTATATTCTACGTGCCCACACACGTCCTAGTGCATTGAGGATTGACTTGGAAGATCTTGTTGTTGATCTCAGAGTCTACTGATCGTTGGAACAATATCGTGGGAATAGAGAATTGATTGATTTTACAAGGACGCTTGATTTAGACTAAAAGAGGTATATGATTCTTAACCTTGTATGTTGTAAATTTAATATATAAATATATAATAGATCCTGAGTGATTGAAAAAGATTTTCAATAAAAAAAATTTGGTTATTGTAGCTTTGCACGATTTTGTTTTATTAAAAGATTTGATATTTATTAAAAAAAATTAATTTTTAAAATGGACTCGGGCGACATGCTTCTACCACGCACGCGCTACGACGAACAACGTGATGGTGAGGTGAAAATGAGAGTTGGTAGTGGTGCGCTCGTATCAGCAAAAGTATTAGGGACAATCCGCTTAAGTTTTGGAAATAATTTTCTTATTTTGAACAATGTTTATTTTATTCCTGATTTTTTGAGAAGTTTGATTTCTTTATCGATACTACATGAACAATTATTTGATATTTATTTTATTAATAATCAGTTTATTATTCGAAGAATGGATTCAATATTTTCCATGCAAAAGTTTCGAACGGACTATATATGCTTAAACCGACTGAACGTGCGTTAAATAATTCAGAATTGTTTAAAGTTGCAAATTCTAAAAGTAACAAATGACAAAGAGTTTTGCATGATGATGAGACATATCTATGGCATCTTAGTTTGGGGCATATTCATCTGAATAGATTCAACCGGTTAACAAAGCATGGTGCTTTGAGAGAGCTAAAAGTTGGGACTCTTTCAGTTTGTGAATCTTGTCTAGAGGGTAAAATGACCAAGAGACATTTCTCTGGAAAGGGCCAAAGAGCCAGAGAACCACTTGAAATAGTACATAGTGTTGTATGTGGACTGATCAATGTACAAGCTAGAGGTGAGTATGAGTATTTCGTTACATTTATTGATGATTACTCTAGATATGGTTATGCTTACCTGATGCATAGAAAGTCTGAAACTTTTGGAAAGTTTAAAGACGTCAAAATTGAAGCTGAAAAGCAATTAGGTAAATCTTTGAAAACACTTTGATTAGATTGAGGTGGTGAATACTTGGATTTATAATTCAAGGTTTACCTATTGGAGTACGACATTCTATTCCAACTCATAACGGTTGGAACATCACAACAAAATGGTGTTTCGGATAGGAGAAACTGAACCGTATTGGATATGGTTAGGTCGATGTTAAACTACTCATTACTACCACAAACATTTTGGGGATATGCACTTTAAACAGCAACCTACATTTTGAATGTAGTGCCTTCTAAGCCTATAAGCAGACACTTTTAGAGTTATGGAATGACCCACAACTTAGTTTGCGTCATTTTCGTATATGGGCGTGTCCAACTCATCTTCTTAGACCCAAGACTGGAAAGTTAGACTCAAAGTCTGAAGTGTGTATATTTGTTGGTTATGCTTCAGAAACAAGAGGTGGGTACTTTTATAGTCACAAGGATGAAAAGGTGTTTGTATTGAGAAATGTCACTTTCCTTGAACATGATTACATGGAAAAATACAAACTTCGGAGCAAAGTAGTACTCAAAGAATTAGCATCTGATGAGATCAGACCACCCTCATCATTAATTAATAAATGATAAACCATAGAAACCACTGTTCCTGTTCAGGAAACCCAGGTGCAACGTCGTAGTGGGAGAGTTGTAAGACAACCTATTCGCTATGTACTAGAGGCCCATGTCCTAGTGTCTTACACTAATAAGGACGATCCATCAACCTTTAAATAGGCGATGGAAGATCCTGAAAAGGAGAAATGGAAAGATGTCATGAACCAAGAAATGGAATCGATGTATTCCATTCCTGTCTGGGAACTATCAGATCCACCTGAAGATGTAAGGTCCATTGGATTATAAAGAGGCATCCTCTCCCGTTGCCATGCTAAAATCCATTCGCATCCCTTTATCGATAGTTGCTAGTTTAGATTATGAAATATGACGAATGAATGTCAATACATCTATATGATGCAATCAGAAGAGTTCGTGAAAAATTAGAAAGATCAGAAAGTATGCAAATTGCTTAAATCTATTTATGGATTAAAATAAGCATCAAGATCTTGGAATCTTACATTTGATGAAATTATTAAATTGTATGGCTTCGAGCAAAATGTTGACAAAACTTGTGTTTATAAATATATCAAAGATAAGATAGTGGTTTGCTTTGTTCTTTATATAGACGATATTCTACTCATTGGGAATGATGTAGAAACTTTGTCAAAAGTAAAGAAGTGGTAGCTGAGAAATTCTAAATGAAAGATGTGGGAAAGGCGAGTTATGCTGTAGGCATCCAAATCCTAAGAAATAAAAAAAACAAGCTCTTGACACTTTCTCAAGCATCTTATATTTACAAGGTGCTGGAGAGATTCTCTATGACAAATTCAAAGAAAGGTCAACTACTGACCAAACATGAAATTTTCCTTTCCAATGAATAGTGTCTTAAGACACCTCATGAGGAAGAGGATATGAGAAATGTTCATTATGCTTCAGTTGTTGGTAGTCTCATATATGCAATGTTGTGTATGAGACCATACATTTGTTATGCAGTAGGAATTGTCAGTCGTTATCAATCGAATCCTTGTTTAGAACATTGGATTGCAGTAAAGCACATTCTCAAGTATCTTCAGAGAACAAGAAATTATATGCTTTTTTATTCAGGTGGAGACTTGAAACCCACTGATATATTGATTCTGATTTTCAATCAAATAAGGACACTCAAAAGTTGACGTCTCGATCAGTATTCACTCTAGGTGGAGGAGCTATAGTCTGGAGAAGTATTAAATAATACAGTATTGGAGATTCCACTATGGAAGCTGATTATATAGTGGTTTGTGAAGCTACGAAAGAACCGATATGGCTTAGAATGTTCTATACTGATCTGAAGTAGTTCTAGACATGGACAAGCCACTGATCCTCAATTGTGACAACAGTGTGGCGGTAGCTAATTTCACAGAACGGAGGACTCACAAGAGGGGCAAGTACATTGAAAGGAAATATCATCGTGTAAGAGAGATTGTGCATCGATGGGATGTGATTATTATAAAGATAGCGTCAGATCAGAACCTGATAAATCCTTTTACCAAGGCACTTCCTGTGAAGTCATTGAGAGTCATGTTCAAAATATGGGGTTGAGAGAGATGTGGCATTTTCTTTAGGACAAGTGAGAGATTGAAGGACAAAACTACATGAAGTGATTATATCAATGGACTATATGATAATACTCTATAAATATATTATGTAATTTTTAAAAGAGTGCAATTCCATATTTATAGTGGAGTAATAATAGAATTAACAAATATAATTATTTTGTTAAAGAGTTTAATTATTAATCTAGTTTATTGGAGCTTAGAATTATGGTCTATGGTCCTCGAGTCACCCTTGTATTACACAGTATAAAGTGTGAATATTTCAAGACATGAGAAAAGAACTAGCTTGCATAAAGAATTAAATATCTAGGGCAAGTATATAATTATGAGACAATTATGTGATATTAATTAATTAAGAATTAGTTATGAATATTATTTATTCTAATTTCCAGAAATTACAAATAAATAATAATATCGATTAATTTAATGTTGATCGATAAGTGACTAAATATTTTATTTATGAATTTAAATAATATTAAATCATTATGAGATAATGATTTGATTTGGTTTATCTAATTTGTTAATTAACAGATAAGATAATTGATTCAGAGATCAGATAAGTTAATTTTGATGAGATATAGATATTTATATAATTAATATAAATATTAAATTATAGAATAATTGTCAGGTGGCATATTAGATTGCCACATGTTAGTCTATAAGTTTTGAATCAGAGATTGACATGAGTTATTGTAGTGTCATGTGACACTACAGTAACACGTGGTACACTAGAGTACCACACGGTACATTGTAGTGCCATGTGGCACTGTAGTGTTGTATCAATTACAGTGAGTCCCACTATAATGACATATTAAGAAATTAATTCATTATTTACATCCAAAAAAATCCAAGGCGCCTTTAACCTAGAAGATACATATTGATAATGTTCTATAGGTCTCAGAGAGCAATCACAAGCTATCCTACGCTAAGTGAGCAATCTGATCGATTAATTGTTAATCGAAGCTCTGTGAGTTCTATTTCTCTCTCTCAGAGTTATGTCTCAAATAGTCATTCTCTAATATATCTTGATCTCATGTGTTGAGTACATCTAGAGATACAAAAGTGTGTTTGATTTATTCGATTGTCCCACACACATCCTAGTGTGTTTGAGGATTAACTTGAAAGATCTTGGTGTGGATCTCATAATCTGTTGTTCGTGGGATTACAAGTTCATTGTTTGCAAGGACGCTTGATAAGATTATAAGAGGTATATCTTAACTCTTATCTTTGTATATCTTTGATTTAATGTTCAGATATATAATGAATCAAAAAAAGAGGCGTTTTTCGTTTAAAAGTTTTTTGGAAATCGTGGCGTCGCAATTATTTTTGTTTTCAATCGATAAAGTTCTAATTTATTTTTAAAACCACCACGCCTCTGCCGCGTGCTGCCAATTCCATCAGTTTTGGTGTCAACTTTTTTTTAGTTTTAATGTAGGTGTTAGCCATATTGTCCAATAACATAAGGAACGTCATAACCAATAGATAATGCCTCCAAGTGCCAATGTAGTGTGCTAAGGCCATCATCTCCTTTTCATGGGTCAAGCATCAATGTTTTGTATCATTGAGTTTGTGACTCTCAAAGAAAATTGGATGTCATTCTTGAACCAATACACTCCCCTAATGGCATCAGTGTGTACTACAAATGGCTTCCCAATGTCAAGCAACTTTAATAAAGGTTCTCAATTGTTTTCTAACATGTTTCATCCCACCACCATGGTTGATATTTCCTCAACAAGTCAGTAAGAGGGTTCACCTTCTAAGTATCCTTTTATTAACTTATGATAATAATTTGCCAAGCCAAGAAAAAATCACAAATTCAAAGTTTTTAAAGGGACATGCCACTCTAAAATTGCCTGGATCTTCCTCTCATCCATGAGAATTTGACCCTTTATAGCTCAATGTCCTATAAAGATAATCTCAAACTAACAAAATTCAAACTTTTCTTTTTAAACATACAATTAATGTTCTTTAAGACTTGAGAACACCCTAATTAGATGATTAATGTGTTCATCTAGAGTACAAATAAAAGTGACAATATCCTTAAGATACATGACCATAAATTGATAAAGGAATTCATAAACTACATTATTCATCTTATTACAAAAACTAGCAGGTGTATATATAAGACCAAAAGGTATAATCAATAATCCAAACAAGCCATACCCTGTAAAGCAAGCAATGTTTTGTTCATTTTTACTAGCGGTCCTCATTTTCCAATACACAGAATGCACGTCAAGTTTGTTGAAGTATGAGGATTTTGACAACTGATCAAATAAATCAGCCACGTTTGGTGCCAGGTACTTGTCATTAACTGTTACCTTGTTCAATGTCTAATAACTCACACGCATGTGTAAGGAGCCATATTGCTTCTTTTCTAAATAACATTAGAGAACCTTAAGGAGCCTTAGAAGGTTGGACATATCCTGCTTCAAGAACCACGTCCAATTGTTTCCTTGACTCACCAAAATCCTTCAAAGCCATATGAGATGGGGACTGCACTAGCGGTCTTGCACTAGGTTCCAACTCAATCTTATAATCCACTGCACACCTAGGGTGAAACTTTTTAGGGAGTACTGGGGGTATCACATTAGCATTATCCCTCCATACCTAAGCTACATCCTCAGCCACTCTACAACCTGATCAGCCTCCATCTCAATCAAGTCAGTAACATAGCTATACTCTCCCATTTTTTACACCCGACTTGAATTACTTTATAGATTGAAACTTAATCACCCTTCTATTACTTCTTGTTGTCTTAATTCTAGCTTATACAGAATTCAGAAATCAATGTCTTTTATCATCCCTGGTGAATAAGTCGTACAAGTAGGGCACCACTAATGCTTTCGCCTTGAGCAAGAAATCAATTCCCAAAATCACGTTAAAATCATCTAGAATGATCACCATCAAGCTACATGGTCTTTTCCATTCCCCCAATTCGCTTCCGAATTTAGGGTTTGTTTGGTAGCCCATATTGTACAGTACTAAGGTAGGACAATGCTATTTTAGTATTGTCTGACATTTGACAAAAATATGAAGCCCATACTAGCTAATATGGTGGGACTATTTAGTTGAAGTATTAGGGAACCAATAATGCTTTTGTTTGTCAAATAAAGGTTGTTGAGCATTAGATTAATATTCTAGTGTCAAATTGATATACTGAAGTTTTTGCAGGTTAAGAGGAAGATGGTTCTATAGGCATCTCCATTGGCCCCTTGCTCTTCTCAGTAGTGACTCCAAATATGGTAGTTAGAGCAATAGCTCCCCTATTTATCAATTTCTCCTATGAGCTAACATAGGGAACTAGATTCACAAAACACATCCTAGAGATTAGACAAGGAAATAATAGGGAGCCTATTTTCTTCGACGCACAAATTCTAAGCTTTTTACACATAAATCTCCCTACATTAATACTCTTTCCAAACAACAAATCATGTAATAAAATCAATCTTTCTTACGTAACAGTTTAAACATGCATAGTAGGCATAATGAAAGTTCGGATGAAATGATACCAGACTTTTTCTCTTGGCTTCAAAACTGACACAAGGCATGTTTTCACCCCCTCGAATGAAACACTGTGCCACTTAGTCCCCGGCACAATAAACTATTTCAATATTTTGTTAGGTTTACTATCAAACATTTTAGCGGCTAAAACCAAGTACTCATCATCAACGTCATCCAAGCCAAAATTACCATTTATTGATTCAGAGGTTACAACAACTAAAGTACCTCGCATGTTGACATTGGACTCTCAGGATAGAAGTTCACATAGAACTCTCTTACCAGTGTAACAAGAATGGTATCATAGTGAGAGCAAAATCTCTCCCATTCCCTTGCTCAGATTATGTATGTGATGTCTTTAGGGTGACCTAGTAAAGGTATAACCTATATCATGAAGCCTTTTTCTTCATGAAACTTCTTTGTCCTAATTTCCTCCTCATATATCCTCACTGCTTCCTCGTTGATAAATTTGACAGCGGCAACAAAATGCTTTGGCTGGCCTTTAGCTTAGACTTACTCATTACCGAAAAAGAAAAAAGAGGAGAAGAAGATTTAGGGTAATGGGAAGAACAGGGGCTTGAGTGCTTAAGGATGAAGGAAAGCGTTTGAAATCAAATTGGTTACGTAAGGAAAAGGATAAGGGACTCATCAAATTTAAAGGCAAGGGGTCTCTCCTTGAGCTTCCACATGTAGCTTCCCCCACCGTTGATCCTGCAAAAATAAAAGCAGAAAATAATTTTAGTTGCAGAAATTTTTAGGGGAAATTCAAAATTTCACGAAATTGAAGCATTCGTTTAATTTTGGGCGCAGATATTGGAGGGAATATTTGGCTGAGTTGGCATATTTCGTGCTATAGATTCTCTTTCAAAGCATTGCAGCAGTCAACGGACCAATAAGTTCCTGTCCTTTTGCCAACTGTCCCTACGACCAAGATTTCCTTATGCGACCAATTCATACAATGCCTATTAAGAGTAAGATATTGTGATTAAATGAAATATTTAACAAATATATCTTACTATAAAGAGCATATTCTACCTTATAATGAAGATATCAACTTAAAGAGAGAGACCATCTCCAATAACTTGAAGGGCCTAGACCATCTTGACTTCAACTTTCTCAGAAATAACCTCATCCTTGAATTAAACAGCAACACTTGGCTCCCTAGCTTGAGTTCTCGATCCATAATCTTCTTGCCATGCCATTTAATACTCTTTTCCTTGTACAATCTTGCATTTTCATAGGAGAATAGCCTTAATTCATCCAACTCCATTTAACTGCAAATCCATATTGAGCTTTTTGATAGCCTAAAAGGCTTTATGCTGCAGCTCTAGGAGTAGATGACATGTGTTACCAAAGACTAACCTATAGGGAGACACTCATAAAGGGGTCTTAGAGGCTGTTCTATATGCCCAAAATGCATCTTCTAACCTTATATACCAATCTCTTATGTTTGGATTAACCACTTTTTCCAAAATTCTCTTGATCTCTCTGTTTGATAACTCAACTTGCCTACTGGTCTGTGGGTGATATGTTGTAGCAATCTTATGCTTCACCCTATTTTTGGAAGTCCTTCAAAAAGCTTATTACAAAAGTGATTGCCCTTATCACTGATAATTGCTCGAGGGGTCCCAAACTGGAATATTCTTCTAAATGAACTTGATCACTACTTTGACATCATTAGTTGATAGGAGTGCAGCTTAAACCCACTTTGAAACATAGTCCACTTCCATAAGTATGTACAAGTTTCCAAATGTGGGGGGAAATGGTCCCATGAAATCTATGCCATAAACATAAAAAAGATCAACCTCCAAGATGTTGTTAAGAAGCATCTCATGTCTTTGAAATATATTACGCGTTCTTTGGAACCACTCACAGATGTTAGTCTCCTCATGAGCATCTTTAAGAAATGAAGGCCAAAAGTATCCTGATTGAAGCACCTTAACAGTTATTCTTAACCTTCCAAAATGCCCTCCATAAGATGAGGAGTGTCATTGCCATAATATGCTCTGGATCTCTTCCTCTAAGACACACCTCCTAAACATCTAATCAGGTCCTTGTTTGTAAAGATACAGATCATCCAAATAGTAAGCTTTTATCTACTGGAAAACCCCCTTCAATCCTTGTAAATCTAGCTCTAGGGGAAGAACTCTACTTGATAAGTGGTTGGCTATTTCAGCATACCAAGGATTATTTGTTGTTGAAATTGCTTGTAACTACTCGTCTGGGAAGGTTTCTACTATAATTGAGTCTGTTACAACTTTGTCCCCTATTTCCAATCTGGACAAATGACATGCTACCTAGTTCTCAGTTCCCTTCGTATCTTTGATCTCTAGGTCAAACTCTTGTAACAACAAGATCCACCTAATAAGTTGAGGCTTGGCATATTTCTTTGAGATCGTATATTTAATAGCAGAGTCGTCAATGAAAACAGTTACTTTTGTATCAATTAAATATGCTCTAAATTTATCAGATGCAAAAACAACAGCTAAGAGCTCTTTCTCAGTAGTAGTGTAGTTCAATTTTTCCTCAGACAGAGTTCTACTTGCATAATAAATAGAGTGGAAGACCTTACCTTTTCTTTGTCCTATCACTACTCACACAGCATAATTATTAGCATCACATATAAGCTTAAACGGTATCTCCCAATCAGGTGCTACTCTAACAGGTGTTGTGACTTATGCCATTTTTAGCTCAAGGAAAGCATTCATACATTCATTATAAAATTCAAAAGTTCTATTATTTTCTAAAAGCATGTACAAATATTTTGAATTTTTTGAAAATTCTTTAATGGACTATTTATAGAATCCTGCATGTCTTAGAAAACTCATAATTCCTTTTACGGAGCTAGGGGTCGGGAGCTTTTCAATGACTTCTATTTTAACCTTATCTACCTCTATTCCTTTTAACGAGACTCTATGACCTAAGACTATTCCTTCTTGGACCATGAAATCACATTTTTCTCAATTGAAAACCAGATTAGTCTTTTCACATCTTTCTAGCACTTTTTTAAGATTAGGTAGGCATTTTAAGTATGACTCACCAAAAATAGAAAATTCATCCATAAATACCTCTAAAGTTTCTTCCACCATGTCTGTGAAGATTTCCATCATGTACCTCTAGAACGTTGCTTGAGCATTGCAGCCCAAAAGCCATCCTTTTAAAAGCAAAGATTCCATAAGGGCATGTGAATGTAGTTTTTTCTTGATCCTCTGGAGCTATAATAATTTTATTGTAGTCCGAGGAATCATCCATGTAAAAATAATACTCTTTACTAACAAGTCTACCTAGCGTTTGGTCAATGAAAGGTATGGGAAAGTGGTCTTTTCTGGTAGCTTTATTCAGCTTTATGTAATCCATACACATTCTCCATCTAGTTACTATTCTTTTAGGAATCAATTCATTTCTGTCATTTTCTGTAATAGTGACTCCACCTTTCTTGGGCACACACTGAACAGGACTGACCCATGCACTATCAGAAATGGGATAAATTAGACCTGCATCAAGTCATTTGATGATCTCCTTCTTAACAACCTCCTTCATTATTGGATTCAGTCTCCTTTGTTGTTCGATGGAGTTGTTACTTCCCTCTTCCAGTAGTATCTTATGCATACAAATAAAAGGGCTTATCCTTTTAATGTCAGCCACCAGCCAATTACTCTTTTATACCTCTCCAGAACTTCATTGCTCATTGTCATGGCTTAGGGAGGAAGAAATGACGATAGGCAGTGTACTGTTTTCACCCAAATATGCATACTTCAAATGGGAAGGAAGGGGTTTCAATTCAAGAAAATGAGGAGATTCAACAGAAGGTAGTGATGGTTTGAATGTTCTTCTGCTAATTGTAAGGACACAATTCGCTTACCAAACCTGGAAGTATTCTTCCTTGCCTCCATCCATGTGACTTCTACTTCCTCCTCCCACTGCTCTCTTCATCCAAAATTTTGAAAGTTGACTGTAGTTGGGTTACATTGCTATATCTTATGCATAGCTTCTCCATCACCATGGAATCCATCACAGATACAACTGCACATTCTTCTATATCCTCATCAGGGTACTTCATGGCATTGAAAATGTTGAAAGTTATTTCTTGGTCATTGACCCGCATTGTGTGCTCTCCTTTTTGCACATCAATTACTCTCCTTCATATAGCTAGGAAGGGTCTTCCCATTATGATGGACACTCTTCTATCTGCCTCATAGTTTAGAATGATGAAATCAGCTGGAAATATGAATTTTAACTTGTACCAAAACATCTTCTATTTTTCCCATTGAGTAGACATAAGACTTATCAGCTAATTGCAGGGTGATAGTGGTTGGTATTACTTCTCCTATTCCTAGCTTTTTGAATATAGACAATCGCATGAGGTTAATACCAACGCCTAAGTCATAAAGGGATCTACCACAATGAGTTTTCCCAATTGCACAGGGAATGGTGAAACTCTCTGAATCCTTCAACTTTAGGGAACTTTTATTTTGTAAAATCATGTTGCACTCTTGGGTTAAGGCTACGATTTTTAACTCTCCCAGCCTTCTTCTATTAGTCAAAATATCATTCATGAACTTCACATAATTTGACATTTGTTCTAAAGCCTCTACTAAAGGTATGTTTATATGAAACTGCTTTATTATGTCAAGGAATTTAGCAAACTAACTATCTAGCTTTTTATTTTGCAGCCTTTGTTGTTGTTATTCCTGTTGAAATTCCTTGCATAGTTGACAGATGTTGTATTTCAAGGGCAACTCTCAAATAAATTCCCTTCACCATAATAAACACAGGATACTTCTGCTACTTGATTCACAATTTGCTTCATGCCTTGGTTTTGATTCTGAACTGCTAGAAGTGCCATACTAAGATTCTTGATCATGTTGGTCAAGGAAGAAAGTTGAGCTGTTAAGGCCGTCATTGCATCTAACTCATGAACTCCTGCAACTCTCTAACTTTCTATAGCAGTTGCTGCTCTAGCAGTTAGCCATTGGTAGTTGTTGCTTGCAGTCCATTCCAGAATCCCATAGCCTCATTATAAGACTTACAAAAAATAGCTACACTTGTTGAAGCGTCTACCATCAACTTTGTAAAGGAACTCAGTCCATTATAAAATGTTTCCATTTGTATGCAATGAGGAATTCGATGATGTGGACACTTCCTTAGAAATTCCTTGAATCTTTCGCATGCCTCATATAGAGAGTCATCCTCTAATTAGTGGAAGGAGATCTCATTTCCCATCTTAGCATTCTTCGTGGCAGGGAAATATTTCATCAAAAATTTCTTGGCAAGGTCATTCCTACTGTTGATAGAGTCTAAAGGCAGTGAATTGATCCATGCTCTAGCATTGTCACTTAAAGAATAAGAAAAAAAACGTCATCCTTAATGCATCTCCAGAAACTCCAGGTATTTTAAAAGCATCACTCACCTCCATAAACAGTCTTTAATTCAAATTAACGGGCTTGAATTTATGGTCTCACTATCCCAGAATTCATGGCTTGTGGTTGAAGAATAACATAGTCTCTGGTTGCTTTGTCTTTGTCATTAGCCATGACTATAATATTGTTTCCATTGTTAGCTTGATTGTCATTGGGATTCATGTTATCATTCAACTCCACCTCTTCATCAAGTGCATCCATCTCTCTTATAGTAGCTAGTTCTCTTTGCTCATTTCTTAATTATCTTAGAGTACTATCTATTTCTGGATCAAAGATGAATTCAAGTATTTACAACATGCACATATAATAAATCTCACTTTCCTAAAACAGAGCAGTAACAACAAACTCAGTAATGAAGCTTATAAATTAAATTCAAATTGATCTAAATAAAGATATTCTATCTCTAGTCCCCGACAACTGCACTAAATAATAAAGTATTGTGTGATGTTTATATTCAAGTGCGCGTATCGTTAACAGATAATAAAGTAGTAAGTAAATGTCGATCTCCACAGGGACTAGTGTGAATATTCAATATAACAGACCAAAACAGATTTAACGTGAAAGCAGGATAGTAACAATGGTTATAGTTCAACCGAGTCAAGATTAAATTGAGATTAACAAAGCTAATAAAAGCAATGTAAAATAACACTTGTAAAGTATGAAGCTAACTTAACATTAATGAGATTTGCAGTGATAATGAGGGCTAGTATGGTCAAATCTCATATCAATTATTTTTTCGTAATTAACTATATTTTAGTTTCTATATCATTCTAGTAACATTAACCTTAGCTCAAAGGTACAATGGACTGTCATTGTAGATATCGTATTTTATCCGGCCTAATACATGAAATATACATGCTTTATATTTTGGCTCATATAATAATCCAAGACTATATGTATAATTTGAAAAATAATCCAATACTAAAATAAAAAAAGTGGTCCAAAGACTAAAAAGTAAAAATTAAAAAAAGGACTAAAAATAATAATTGAAAAAAAGACTAAAAGTAAAAAAGGCAAACCCTAATTTTGCCTATAAATAGGAATTAATTCTTCACTTAAGGGGAGGTCTTTTGGGAGTAAAAAAAAATGGAAGTCATTTTTTAAAGTGAGAAAGAGAGGGTTTGGAGTGAGAAGGAGAGGTGATTTTAGAGAGAGGAAGAGGTTCTACACTTCTATTATCTTCATCTTCTTCCATTCTTCTTCTCAAGGTAGCTTAATTGTTTGGTACATTTGTTCATAATATATTTTGTTCATCTCTCTTCTTCATATGAATGTAGTTGATATCTTTTGTATTTTTTATACATAAGTGGATTGTTCATTCTTTATCCTTTCTCCTCATTTAAATCTTAACATTTTAATTTCATGCTTTGATCATTTCTTTACAAGTTGGATATTGAGATATCTTTGTCATCAACTTAATTAATGATAATGATGATAAAGCTTTTGGGGGGTGGAAAAATTAACCAAATGTGAATCAACTCTTTTAATTTGTTGAAAGTGTACATTTGATGCAAAGATCCCCTAGGATAATTTTCTCACACATAACAATGCATAAAATAGAGAGTAAAACCTCTATACAAGATTATGCAAATATCTAAGTTGTGAAATTTTCAATTTTCCTACAAAGTCTTTTCGTTTTTTAAAATATTATGTTCATCATTTTGTGACACTTCTTTGAACTAATTATCATCCATGATCATCCCCTTTGCTATTTGATTAGTAATGATTAATGAGGGAAGGAAAGAAAAAATGGCAATTAGTAGACTAAGTAGTAAAAAAAAAAAGACATTTATGTTAAAGAAAACATATTGTTTATTTTGCAACAGAGGAAAGTATTATATGTATAGGTATACATATGTATACATAGGTATACATATATATATGTATACGTATATCTATGTATATGTATATATTCATATATGTATATCTATGTATATGTATATATATGTATATATATGTATATATATATATAATTTTTTTTTAAATTTTTTTTCTTTCATTTATTACATAATATAGTCTTTTTACTTTATTCTTGCATTTTTTTTGTATGTTTTATATAATCTCAACATTTTATGTTTTCTATAATTTGACATCCTATAACTTATCTCTATTCTTTTACTTCCATTTTGTTGTAATTATTAACATTAATTTCCTTTACATGTTTATTTATTTAGCATTCTTGCATCGTCATGCTTATAATGCGATTCTTGCATTATTCCCTTATTATTATAATTAATGTTCATGTATGTGTGGATTATAATTTTAATAATTAGATTTAGATTTTGTTACTTCTATTATTTAATTTTCACTAAAAAAAGCCGACGATGGACTTTGAGATTTTTGGGATACCAAACTTCTCGAACTACTGAGGTGAAGAGTTATTCTTGGGATACCGAGAATAACTCTAATAATGATTTGATTTAAAAAGATATAAGAATACAAAAAAATAATTTTTTTTTCAATGGTCTTTGAACCACCCATTAAAAGTAATTTATTTTGTTAATTTCTATGATACAAAATGCATCAAATGAGATATTCAAAAATGAACTCTTTAACCTTTGCCTTAAAATAAAAAATTGGATAGCATTTGATTAAATTTGGTAACCATTTTATAATGGATGTTGTGGGGTGCTAATACATTCCCCACACACAAACGACTCCTGAACCAACTTTGAGTTTTAGTAGACCAAAAATTTTCATCCTAAAATTGGGTGACCAATCACACCCTAAAATGATTGGTGACAACTCCAAATTTCTTTTTCCTTAAAAAATGAATTTTTTAATAGCCACTCCGCGTCGCACGCTCGTTGCGACAGCTTGGCGACTCCACTGGGGACCTTAACAATTGGTCTAACCATCTTTAGATCAATAGAGAGTCAAGCCAAAATTTCATCCTATGTTATCCTTTTGTATTGGTTTTTGTTTCGTTTATATGATTTATTAATTTTTTCGTGACTGTAGTTGTACATAAGTTTTTTTTATGAAGTATATTTTTTTACATAATTTTTACTTTCACACATACACACTATCCCTATACCAGGGCTTTCCCTTTAGGATTAGCGAGAATGAGTAGTGGAATGTCTTCGTGGAATTGAGGTTTTCGTGCAGGCTCATGAAAGTTCTCACTCAGGTCGACCCTTTCGGGATACCGTTTGGAGGCCCCTATTACTCTATTCAGATAACAGTGTGGACAACCTGGGAGCCTATTAAGAGATTTTTAGATCCCAACCACACATGTATTATGTTTTTAGAGCCCACATCATAACCAACGTTAGATTTCTGCTAAAATCATGATCAATTTTGTGCATGTATATATGTCTTGTGTCACTTAAACATGTCTTATCTTCATTGTTTTGCTTCTAACTTCATCTTTCTTCATCAGAGCACAAAAGTTTATTTGTCGGAAAATATGGTCACATAGCTTATCTATTGTACATTGTAGTCAAAGTTCCCGTCCTTGAAGCTTTAATGCATTTCTGGGACCCTCATTATAGATGTTTCACCTTCGGAATAATTGATCTTACTCCCACAATTGAAGAATATCAAGCACTACTGAATGTCCCGTTGCAAAATGCCGACAAAGTTTATAACTATGACAAAAAGCTCTCGTTGAAGAGAGCTTTGTCTAAGCTCTTGGGTACTGTCCATCCTTTTGAGATTGAGAAAAGTTTGAAAATTAAATAGGGAAATGAGTGTGTGCCGTTGGATTACCTCCTAGATCTCACCCAGAATTTCTTGAAGCAGGTTAAAGGCATGACTCTTTATGCTCTGTGTATTTATGGCTCCGTGTTATTTCCAAAGATCCAAGGTTATATGGATGATAAAGTGATAAAAATGTTCCTTCAAGTTGAACATGGTGTTAACCATGTTATCTCAATTCTCGCTGAGACTATCCGTTCTTTGAATCACATCCGAGTGTCTGAAAAATGAAAGTTCATCGGCTCCTCAACTCTTTTGTGTATTTGGATTCTCAGCCATCTAAGATGTCCGCTAGATTTCAAGTGTCCTCAAGTTAAGTTCTCAAGTCCATGGATGAAGACGAGGATCCCTATTGCAGAATTTGGAATGGCCAAATGGAATTTGCAGTTTCCCAAAAAAGGGGCTTGGCTCTCATACCTATCCAAGTTGAAAGATGAGGATGTTATTTGGAAATCCCATTGGATGCTGTTAACACCAATGATCTACAGATGTGGTTATTTTCAATGGGTTCCTCTCCCAGGACCATGGGGTTGTACTAGTTATGCTCCACTAATGGCACTCTGTCAATTATACATGAGAAATTTTGTCCCCACCACGCATGCATTGAAGGATATTGAGGTTAGTTAGGATTCTCAAGAAATTGAACTAAAACTACAGCAGCTGATTGGAGCTTGGAAAATAACAAGAAGGATGCGAAATGAAAAGAATCGCATGAACTGCACAAAGGAGTATGAAGCATGGCTTGAGAGTAGAAACAAAATAATTATTGCCTTACCAATTGAGGATGTACCATCAGCCAAATCACTGAAAGTTCATCAAAAGATTGCTAAAAATGAGGAGCTAGATGAGTTATATGAGACAGCGTCAAAAAGTTCTAGCCCTTTTGGAAGAAAACAGACGACTAGCAGTCGAGGCGAATTTGTCTGAGAAACACAGAATCGAAGCTGAAGAACGACTCAAAGAGTTAAGAAATAAGGTTGAGGATCAGACGTATCTAAAGCGGAAAAACTTAGAGTTGGAAACTGACACTCGCCAATTGGGCAACAAAATTAGAAAGATGGCGGAAGACAATAAGAACTTGCGAGGGGTAATCTACGAACAAGAGGATCAAATCATGAAGTTAGAGAGGGAAAATAAACTGGTACGAGAAATTCTAGAAGAGGTGAAGGGAACTGTTGATAAGAAAAATGTGTACATCGTCGAGTTAGAAGAGCAATATGACGCCTTACGACAAATCATTGATAATTTGCAAGTTGATTTAGAGAATCAGAAAGTTAAAAAGACTGAGTCAACAAATGATTCTGAATAATTATTGAAAGTCATCGCAAGCCTTGAGCACTAAGTTAGAGCTTATCAGAAAGGTTAGCGCTAATGTTGATATACTGAGATATGATTATCAGTTGCTACAACAAGAGTACAACTCGATTCGACAACGATATGGGCAGGCTGTGGAATGGCTTAAAGGCATGGCTGTGAGAGCAGGCAATTTTGCGGAACAAGCTTCATTTTTGAAGAAAAATGTCTTGCCCATCCATCCTAATAGGGAGAACTTGTCTAAAGTTTTGGAAGAAGTCAACCGGGATTTAGGTCATTTTGGTCCTTTTGTATGAACTCATGTTATGAAGTAATGTAATTGACTTCTACATACTCAAATGTAGTGGATGGCTCTACTAATTGAATGAAATTGATTACTTTAGAACTTTCACTTTGCGCAGTATCATTTCTCATGCATAAGTTTACTCTCATTATTTCTTCTTTTTATTAGCAAAAATCCACATCTCATTGCTTTATTTTTATTTTAAAGAAATTTTTCAAAGATAGCCCGACAACTTCGACATCCCTATCGAACTCGAGCTCAAGTTAGGGTCATGGACGAGCAAGAAAGAGAGCAATCACGAGAGGAAATGAAGGAAGAGATTAGGGAGCTAAAAGAGCAAATGGCTAAAGTCCTCGAACTCCTGGCCGCAAGTAAGGGAAAAGCCTGTTTTGAAAATCCGCAAGGGGCTCAATCATCACAAAATCAACTGTCAAACGATACTCCACTTTACCCTCTTGGGTTCACTCCAACATATCAACGACATCAGGTTGACCAGTTTCAGCACGCTTCACCACCAATAAATATCCAGCATCATCCATTTCCAAATATCCAGGAAACAATGCAGACAGGAAAAACTGGGTACAACCCATCCGCGATGGCATGTGGTCACAACCAAGCTTTCACTCCACAAGGCGAACTCGTTAATGAGCCAATCATCATAACCGATGTTGATGACCCAAAGATGCATAAGCCTATTACCAAAACAAGTGCTGACCCACGATCGAAAGTTAAATTGGACTTTCTGGAGGAGAGATTACGTGCTATTGAAGGATCTTTTGTATACGGTACCATTGATGCCACCCAATTATGCTTGGTCCCTGATGTGAACATCCCACATAAATTCAAACTACCTGAGTTTGAAAAATATGATGGTAGTACGTGCCCCAGAAGTCACCTTATTATGTACTGCAGAAAAATGGCTGCTTGTGCAAATGATGATAAGTTGCTGATTCATTTCTTTCAAGATAGCCTGATGGGAGCCTCATCTCGTTGATATATCCAATTGGATAACCAACATATTCGAAGGTGGAAAGATCTAGCAGATGCTTTTTTAAGACAATATAAGTACAACATAGACATAGCCCCTGATCGTTTGGACTTACAAAGGATGGA